>JAGPOW010001296.1:135469712-135528129 GCA_030014935.1 Caiman crocodilus
ATGTTTGATACCTCTGCTGTAGAACGTAGCTCCCATGTGGACCTGACACCGCAAAGCACAAGAGCCTTGCACTTTGTCCTGGCACAAAGCAAACACTGGTTGAAAATGCTTTCTCCAGCCTGTTTACATATATGAATACAAGAGATGGGCAACAACATCCTGCGCTGTGAATAAAAGCATCAGAATGAAACCATGATGACTGGAAAACCTCCTGCTGAGATGACAGGTAGCCATCCCATGGTACTGTCAGTGACTTTTCAGAGAACTGCTTTACAATCTTCCTTCAAAATTTCAAGATGACTTACACAGGCGCTTCAAATTTCCAGGATAACTTGGCTAAATTACATGTGGGTGAAACCTTATGCCCAAAACGCTTTCCATAGAACAATCTTACTCTCTTACTGTAATTGTGTTGTGATTTACACAATGACATTGCCCAATGAATTTGCACTGAAATAAGAAGAGTGGAGTTTCATTCTGCTTCATTAGAAATAGAGGTTTGTATTATTAGGACTTACACTCAGAACACAATGGAAATTCTTTAAATTTAGCTGGCAGTCGAATAGGAAGGCCTGGAGAACGATGCTAAAAGCCATGGAAGTCCGAGACAGTTTGGAAGACTGCCCATGGTTGGTTCAGACCCAGCAGCTTCAGCAGGTATTGGGAAGCATCAGCCAAAAGTGTGTTTCCTATGATAAAGGGGTGGTGAAGGTTATGCAGGAATCCTCCCCCAACTTTTTTCCTGAGACAGGAAAGGCAAAGACAAGAATTAAAAATAACCAGTTCCTGACTTTATTGGAGAAAAGACTGCCTTATGAACCTTTGACAAATAATCACAAGTTGGCTAGGCTACCTGTGTTACAGCTATCTTTCATGTATCCAGTAGTCTACTGTTGAGTTTTATACTAGTCCCCATTGTTTCTAAACACCTTACAAATAACCTCAATAGCAAAAGCAAAGTCCCTAATGGACTGTATGGCATCTCTAGTATTTCTGCCATTAGGGGATCCACCTACAACCTAGTTTCTTCTCTAAAATGATGCAACTATTTCCTTTACCGGTTCCATTCCAACCCAAGAACTGACCTCCCAAGACAATGTGCACTACATTGGGCTTTTAGAAAACCACATTAAAACAGGGAATTATGAACATTATTTTGGTAATTTTTGTTTAAACCCCCCCCCCCAAAAAACTTGCCTAACAAGAGCTTTCTATTTTTCAGCTTTTTGTCAGGTACTCTTTGTGTTATTTCATTATTAAAAACTCGTTAAGCTCCCATGGTATGCTTGGCACAGCATAAGCATTTCTTTGATTATTTGAGTTCCTAGAAGATTTGCAGTTGAAGGAATGCTGTAGATCAAGGGGTGTTTTTCATGGGTTTTTTCCCATAAATGTTACACAACTGCTGCAAGGTATCAAAAGTTGAATAGGACAGATGTGCAGAGATGGCTGAGTTGCAGTATCTGATAAGCGTATTTAGAGAATGTCATTAAATCGATTTCTCATCTAAAAACATAGCATCTTGATGGCTGTGGTTATGTTGTTTTTTACAGGGCTCTCTCTTAAAAGGACAACAATTTAGGATACATTAAAAAAATTTAAAAATTAAAAAAAGAGAAAAGTAGTTTCAGGGGTCTCTCTCTCTCATTCTAAGTCCTCCTTATGTTCTAGCCTTACCATGAAATATTTTCTCTGTTTTTTTCCCCACTTCACCGGTGTTCTGCAGAAGATCCATACACACAACAATACGAGAAACTTGGGTGCAGACACTGGAAAACTGATCTAACTTTATCCTGGCCATGTAGATGGTCCAATAAAAGGTATCACCCAAAAATAAAAAAATCCCATGCCTCTCAAAATACAGTAATATTAATTAGTTTCGAAAATTTTGAAAATTATCTTGAAAATGTTGATTCTCGCAGCCTTAAGCTCACTCCATCTGGAGAAAGACAATTACGCTTTATACCCTCTCCAACATAGTGCTGCTTTCCATTAAATTTGGGGCATACATTTAATATAGAAGACCTAAATCAAAACCTGGTGATGTAACAAAATGATTAATCAAATTCCACAGATCATGTTAACCTGGATTGTGAATATTTGGGATTCTCTTACCTCTGTTTAGACAAGCATAGTAGATACGATGTCGAAGTTGCAGATCCCACGCATGTGGTGTGTATATCAGCAACTTTTGAACCAGCAATGCAGTTCCTCTAACAATTCATTTGTCAGTAACAGTTAAAGGTTCTCCTTTTCAGATCTGCAGTATCAAAAATTCACATGGTGCAATTCCCCAATCACTATAACCGATTTCAAATGGTGCTAGAAAATAGTATGGACTCTGAACACCAAAAGAAATCAGTCATCCTCTAAAGGGGTTATTGAGACCTGTAGGAAAGAACAACCTACATTGTGTAATACAGTAAAATAGAATATAGTACTTTACATCTAAGGATCCTGAGGCACAACTTGAGATGCAACTGGCAAGGGACATAAAAGGGAATAAAGAGGGATTCTTCTAATGTATGAGAAGTACACAAAGGAATGTGTAGGTCCTCTGCAGAAAGCAACCTAGTTATGGATGATGCAGAGAAGACCAATGTAATGCCTTTTTTACTTCAGTCTTCATAAGTAACGTCAACCAGATCACAGGCTTTCAACTAGGGAGTTAATTTACAGCCCCCTGCCCAGTTGCTGCCTCCCATGTTGTTGCAGCTGCAAGGGCAGATGGACTCCCTGAGCTTCCCCCTCCCTTCCCTAGCTTTTGCTGCTTGCTCCCACCCCTCGGGGATAGGGCAGTGTGGCAGGGGTAGCTGAGGACAAGCGGGGTGGGAATGGAGGACAGGGGCAAAGGAGGGGGAGGGAAAGGCTGCATAGGCGCACAGCGCAGCAGTTGGAGGGGTGCGTGGATACACAATGCAGCAAATGAGGGAGTGTCTATGTGATGCGTGGCCCAGGGGTGGGGGAGGCATGGCTCACTTACGGCCTGCAAGCGTGCACCCCCTTATGGTGTGGCCCACGGGGTGATCAGCCCCCAGCTACTTAGAAGCTGTAAATCCCTGCATGAGAACATGAGCGCTGTTGGCAGCTAAGACAAGGAGGGGGACAAACTATCCAATAGTGGAAGAAGGGGTTAGGTATTACTTTGAGAAGATAGATATTCTCAAGTCTGCAGGGTTGCATGGAATACAGCATAAAGTACTGAAGGAACTAGCTGAGATAATTTCAGAGACAGTGGCCATCCCCTTTGATAAACTGGAGAGTTCAGGTAAGGTTTCAGATGCCTGGAAATGGGCAAATATAATGTCCATGTTTAAGAAAGGGAAGGAAGAGGAAACAAAGAGTTATAGAGCTATCTGTCTGACCTCGATACCTAGAAATATCATGGAGCTGATCTTCAAAGAATCTATTGTGAAGCACCTAGAGGAGAACAAGGTGATCAGGAACACCCACGTGGGTTCACCAAGAGCAAGTCATGGGCCTGACCAATCTGATATCTTTCTACAATAAGGTGACAGGCTCCATGTTTGGGAGAAAGCAGTGGATAAGATATACCTGGACTTTGGCAAGGCATTTGACAGTCTCCCACAGCATTCTCCTCATTTAGGAAATACAAAGTAGAGCAAAGTACTGCAAGTGATTACATAAGTGGTTGGACCATCATGCTCAATAAGTAGTCATCGCTGGCTCAATGTCAAGTGAGGAAGACGTATCAAATGGGGTTCCCCCAGAGTCTGTCTTGGGTCCTACATTGTTTAACATCTCCATTAATGATTTGGACAAGGGGATTGAGTACATGCTTAGCAAATTTGCAGGTGACACCAAAAGGGATGGAGTTTCAGACACCCTGGAAGATAGGGCTAGGATCTAGCATGACCTGGACAGAATGAAAAAGCAGTCCAAAAATCAATGAGGAATGACTCAACGAGGACAAGTCCAAGATACTGCGCATGGGATGGCATCATAGCATGCATAAATACAGACTGTGGAACAACTGGCTAGCTACAATGAACCATATGGTGAGTATGAGCCAACAATGTCTCTTGTTGCAGAAAAAAAAAAAGCCTAAAGCATACTGGGTTGTATTAACAGAGATGTCTCTTACAAATCAAGGAAAGTGATTATTATTTTGCTTTACCTGGTACTGGTGCCTACACGTCAAGCAAGATATGTACAGATTGGAAAGAGTCCAGCAGACTCTTTCCAAAAATGATTAGAGGCCTGCTAACCATTATTTATGAAGAAAGGCTAACAGAACTTGGATTATTTGGTCTGGAGAAAAAAAAACACCGGGGGGTGGGGGGCAGATTTAATAACAGGCTTCAAATAACTGAAAGGCAATTATACACAGGATGGAGATAGATTTTCTCTGCGACTACAGGAGACAGGACTGGGAGCATTGGCCTTAAATTGCAGCAGGGGGACTTAAGATGGATATTGGACAGAATTTGCTGATCAGATGAGAGCACTCAGGCACTGGAACTGGCTTTCTAGAGAAGTTGTGGACTCTCCAGCCCTGGAGATTTTCAAGAGCAGGTTAGACAGGCACTTGACTGGGGTGTTTTAGTTAAGGGTGATCCTGCCAAGAAGGGAGCTGGATTTGATGACCTAATGGGGTCCTTCTAGCTTACTTCTATAGGGTCCAATGATCTCACAAAATCTCACTCAGGTATTTTAAACACTATCATGTTTTAAATCTTATTAGGTACATAATACTTTCATCCATTTTAATAGCTAAGATACAAATTGTTTTACAAGGATAGAGTAAGAACTAGTAAAGTAAACAGTAACAACAATGCACTTAGACCTGTAAAGAACATAAAACAGATGAGAGTCATCCTGGAGAGCTAACAGTCTAGCATAAAATAGATTCATTCAACTGATAATACAACAGTTGGAACAACAGTGACAAATTAGGTCTAAAAAGTTATGCTGTAATTCCACGTGGTGCTTCATTATATTTCCACCAAGCTCAGAGTCTACAAATGTTACAAATACACCGTTGCTTGGTATGATGAACAGTGGAAATCTGTGTGTCCAACAACAAACTAGGAACATCCTCATACGGTTCAGCTAAACCATAAAGTCTTAAATACAGGCCTAGCAGGACAAACCTACTATGAGCATGTAGAGAGATCCTGATCTTCTTCGTCTCGTACCGTCACGGTTCCTCAGACAATAGGGCAGCCATTCTTCCTCCAAGAACACTGATTTCAAATGGTGCTAGACAATAAGTAGTTAAATCTAAACCACCATATGAAACCAGCTTCCTGAAGGAGCTTTAATCATTTTCTAACTAAGACTTCCTGTTACTACAATGAACTTGATGTAACCTAAAAACAAAAATGAGCACATTTTGGTTTTGTTTCCTTTTCATTAAAAAGCTTGCAAATTTTAGCGTTCTTACCTCCCCATTCTGGTTCAAGCCATCCAATGAAGATTTTTCTACATGTTTTAATACCATTACCCATGGAAAGAGAATAAAGTCAAAGATGCATACAACTGACTCATCTGGCAATCAGAAAATTGTTGGACAGGCAGGGTAGTTGGTTAATTTACCAGTATCAATATTGAACAGGTCCTGTTAACCTCCAGGTTGCTATCAGAGGTAAGGCATTCCAAGTAACAAAGCAATGACCATCAACGAGGTGTGAACAGCCACCAGTGGCTAAGTGCTGGGTCTAACTAACAGCATAACTGTTACCACTAATAAAGGTGTGAAAAGGCAAATCAGTCAGCATGTTTTAATCTGCATCAACAGTTCCTCTTACACTAAAATCAATGGTAATTGATACTGTAATCCCCAGGTCCTTTTCTGCAAAGCTGCTGCTCAGCCAGTGCGGGGGTGCCTGGGACTGTTCTGTCCTCGGTGTAGGACTTTGCACTTGTCCTTGCTGAACTGCATGAGAGCCTTTTTGATCCAATCCTCTGATTCGTCTAGGTCACTCTCAATCCTAGCCCTGCCCTATCTACTACTCCCCCCAGCTTGGCGTCATTTGTGAACCTGCTGAGGGTGCACTCCATCCCATCTTCCAGAGCGCTAATGAAGCTATTGAACAACATTGGCCCCAACACTGACTCCTGGGACACTCCCCTTGATACTGGCTGCCAGCTAGATACTGAGCCATTGATTACTGCCCACTGCGCCCGACACTCCAGCCAGCTTTCTATCCACCTCACAGTCCAATGATCCAACCCGTACTTCCACAGATTGCTTGCAAGAATGCTGAGAGAGACAGGATCAAAAGCCTTGCTAAAGTCAAGGAATATTATGTCCATTGCTTTCCTCGCATCCACTGAGCCAGTCACTTCATTACAGAAGCCAATCGGGTTGGTCAGGCATGACTTGCTCTTGGTGAATCCTTGCTGACTGTTCCTAATCTCCTTCTTCTGCTCCAAGTGCTTAGAAATGGATTCTTTGAGTACATGCTCCATGATTTTTCCAGGGATTGAGGTGAGGCTGACTGCTCTGTAGCCCTGAATCCTCATTCTTCCCTTTCTTAAAGACAGGGACTATATTTCCCCTTTTCCAATCATCTGGGACCTCCTCTGATCACCCTGAATTTTCAAATATGATGGCCAGCTGCTCTGGAATCACATCAGCCAACTCCCTCAGCACCCTTGGTTGGGTTGCCCAAGGCCCCAAGGACACGTCCAGCTTTCCTAAATAGTCCCTAGCCTGTTCTTTCACCTTGGAGGGCTGCTCACCTCCCCCCAGGTTATGCTATCAGGTGCAATAGTCTGGGAGCCAACCTTGCCTGTGAAGACTGATGTAAGAACGCCATTGATACTTCAGCCTTTTTGTCTTCATCTGTCACTAGGTTGCCTCCCCCATTCAGTAAGTGACCCACACTTTCCCCGATCTTCCACTTGTGGCTGACATACTTGTAGAAACCCCCTGTTGCCCTTCACATCCCTTGCTAGCTGCAACTCCAATTGTGCTTGGCCTTCCTGACTTCATCCCTGCATGAAGCCATTCCTACATGGTTCAGTCTTGTCCATGCTGCAGAACTGCTTAAAGTATTTAAAACATTACCATTTTAAGCAGACCCTGCAAACATGATACAGTTTCATAATACTGATGAATCGTTGTGGGAGGACTTATGGGACTAATTATCACTATGTTTAAACCCAGATATTTCCAGCCAAGTTCCTTTGCTTTTATGGAGGTACATTTCTTTTTGACTATCAACCTTGTAATCACAGAATCATAGAAAAGCAGGGTTAGATGGGACCTCAACACATCATCTAGTTCAACTAAGGCAGGATAACCCCTGCCAAAACCATCCTAGGCAAGTGTTTTTCTAACCTATTGTCAAAACTGCACAAAAAATCCTTGCTCACTGAATCAATAACCAGTTAGTGAGGTGGTTGCCTATCAACATGTTGTGTTGCCATGTGAACAACAGAGTTTATCATTTCACTTCAGTTTCCTTAATCTGGCGACTGACTGTACACTTGCCAGAGGTTCAGACTGGCATGTTACTGTCTTCCTGGTAACAATGTTACTTTGCTGCAGGTTATAATTGTGCTTTCCTATGCAATCAGTTTGGCCAATCTCCCTTCCTGGCAACACTGCACTAGGAAACACGGACCACGTTCCACCACACTGCGTGCTGGGTAATTAATTCCCTGATCGCGCACTGTAAAATAGCGCGCCAGCTTCTCCCAAAATACACAGCTCAGTAGTGTGGAAAATAATGAAACCAGGTTATATGCCGGTCTCTCCATTTTGAACGGACCCCCCGTGAAATCTTGGTAAACGTTAATGGAGTTTCAATCAGTGGTTCTCAACCTTTTTTGTACCAGGACCCATTCATGAACTTCAATGGCCAGTCCTGACCCAGTAAATAGTTTATGTAGAAAACACACAAATATTTAGGCCCCAAAATACTTATTGCACACTACAGGTTAAAGCAGATCTACAGTCTTAAATTTTAAAGACAGAAATCAATTTCAACAGGAAAACATTAACAGCAACGTTAACATCTGGTCCTCCATTACTCACATGTGACTTGACTCTATGATTCAGTATTGTGCAATTTGAATAAGCACCCCGACTTGCAGGCCCTGGCCCTGCTGGTGCTCCTCAGCCCCAACCCACAACTCCCAGCCCCCTGATCCTGCTGGTGCCCCTCAATCCCAGCTCACTGTCCCTGCTCCTAGCCCCCCAGGGTGTGGTATGGGGCAGCGGGAGGGGTGCCTACAGAGGATATGGGGCTGCAGCCTGGCTGGACCGGCACAGGCAGGAGGTGCCTCCGCAGCTCAATAGATGGGACCCAGAGTGCGGCATCAAGACTCATCACCACTGCCAGGACCCCCATGCCAGCCACACCACCAGCAGTGTGATGAGTTAACAGATCATGGGAGTGATGCTGCCCACCCCTCCTCCTGCCACGAGATGTGTGCACAATGGGCTACGGTGCTACCCCACTGCCACAGCCTGGTCACTGCTGCTCCCTTTAGGCTGCCTGCACTACCTGCCACCCCACCTCCCCACTGGGGTAGGGCTGTGGCTTGAGGGGAGCAATGATAGTAAGGGCAATACGATCGCCCTCACCCATTCATTAATCCTCATGCAGTCTAACCACCTGGCTCTGACTTCCTGCCCACTGGGCTGCAGAGGTGGCTCCTGCCTGTGCTATAGCCCCATGCCCACTGTGGGCACACAAATCTGGGGGGGAGGGGTATGTCATGCATGCAAACCTTTCGTATTGGATAGATAGGAGTCTATAAAATGGATACAAGCGTGCCCTGGTTGCCAAAAAGGTTACCAACATACTGGGCTACATTAGTAAGGATGCTGTCAGTAGATCGAGGGAAGTAATTATTTCATTCTATTCTGCACTGGTAAGGCCACATCTGGAGTCCCGTGTCCAGTTTTGGGCCCCCACTATAGAAATGACATGGACATTTGGAGAGAGTCCAGCAGACACCAAGGAAAATGGTTAGGTGTCTGGGGCACATGACTTATGAGGAGAGGCTGAGGAAACTGGTCTCATTTAGTCTGCTGACAAGAAGACTGAGGGGGGATTTAATAGCAGTCTTCAACTCCCTGAAGAAGGATTCGAAAGAGGACGAAGCTGGGCTGTTCTCAGTGGTGGCAGGTGACAGAACAAGGAGCAATGGGCTCAAGTTGCAGCAAGGGAGGTTTGAGGTGTTTTAGGGAAAACTTTCTCGCTAGGAGTGCTGAAACACTGGAACAATTTACCCAGAGAGGTTATGGACTTATCCTTGGAGATATTTTTAAACCCAGCTTGACAAAGCCTTAGCTGGAATGGTCTAGTTGGGGATGGTCCTGCTTTGAGCAGGGGTTGAGTTAGATGACCTCTCGAGATCCCTTTTGACCCTCATTTTCTGTGCTTCTTGAAACATACTGAAGCCTTGGGCTTTGTCCTACTGTTGCATGATTCAGGTTCATTCGCTCTCTTCTGTATTGTAAGACCAAAGTTGGTTTTAAATGCAGCTAGAAGTTCCATGATGAAACCAATTTGCTCAGCACCTGGAAAAGACAAAATATTAAAGGGCATCTAAAATAGAGCAACCAATAATCTCCTAGGGATAATCTAAAATTTTCAAGTCAAAACTCCCTCTCCATGATGGCAAAGGAACCAGGTAAAAGCCTAGAGCTAGTTACATCTGTGCTGTATCTACAGGATGTTATTTACACAGCAGGATTGGGGTCTTGGGATCTGGATATCGGCATTCTGTAAATTCACGCAAGCAAATTAACTAACTTGTTTGAAGGCAAAAAACATGTTTCATGGCGTGTACTAGTAATTCCGAATGTTTCAATACCCACTGGAAAGCGTAATGAAAAACATCCTCAAACGAAGGTTGTAAATTCAAACTGTAATACTGAGGTGCAGATACAGAGATAGCAGTTTATGATGTTCTCTGATAACTAGACCTCCTTATTTCCTGTACGTTCTTTAAACCACTGACTAATATCCCTTTGCTGTTTCTCTTGGAACTGACTGTGTAAAAGGGGACAAATGCGTTTCCTTATAAACTGGAGTGGGGTTAATTCCAGTTCAGTTTAAACTGAAGCTTAGTAAAAAGGGTTTTAAAAGCAGCTGTCTGCAAAAATAATAGCTTCCACATGAAGGACTCACATGACTAGATACAACCACTGATAAGGAGTCTTGCTGGTAATGCTTTCTGTTTGTGAACACTAAAAATAATGTTCCAGAGTCAATACTCTAAACAAGATGTCAGTAATTTTGGCCTTGCCTATTTTAAATGGCTACATAAATTTATACCACTCCAACATGACTAGTCACATAAGTTATGTTATGCATCTATATAAATCACTGTAATATTGAGGCCTATGACTTGTTTTTACTGCTCAACAATTCCATTAATTTACATGTGGTTAAGAAGCATTCAAGACCTCTACAGCTGGGCATTCATCTTCCCTGAAAAAGAATTCCTGTGGTTAAATTCAAAGTAAGATATAAACCACCACTTTATTTTTACTTATGCAAATGAAAATTGTGTGCATTACAAAATGTGACTCCAAGATTAACCATACAGAACTTTTGCTAGCAGCAATTTGGAAATGTTTCCACAAAAAAGTAACACTTCCATATGGGAAATTCCTAAAATATGAGCTTTATTGCTTCCTGTTCAAATGTTTCTTGTCAGGAGATGTGTAAATGCACTTTTTTAGACTTTTGCCCACTGCAGCTTTAGTCGATTCAACCAATAAGATATTGAAATAATGATTCCCCCAGAACTGTAGAAACAGAAAAATAGGGGTAGAAGAGATCACCCCTTGCTTAAGGCAGGATCGTCCATGTGTAAACCATAAGCACAGTAAGAACTTTGTCAGATGAACCATTCAATCGTTTTTTTTTAACCTAAATTTTTTTTTTAATACAGCACCAATGAAAGATTTTATATTGATAGCTCTGCAGAAGTCCTTTATTTTTTCAGGGAAGAGCTATGGTATGGGAAATGGGAGTGTGGGCTCCCAACATTTCTCTTCAATATATCTCCTTCCTGACAAGAAAGGGAAGGCTCTGAGAACACAATCTTATTGTGAATTTGGCCCTTTGTGGAGATACCAATTAATGCCAACTTTGCTCTTGGTTTTGTAATGTAGTTATTGAGACAAAGTCATTTCACAAAAGATTTAATTAAGCAAGCAGTAATTTTCGGTAGTTTCCAACCTGGACTCAAACAACAAACGTACAAGTAAAAATGTTCCATCTTGCCTTCCCTGACCTATTCATTCCCCACTGGTTTCCCACTTGCCTACTTCAGTATTGAGAAAGTTCACTCAGCATGTAAGCTGGCATTTTTGACCTATCCAGAAAAACAAGCATAGAAAAGTATTTTTATTTTACTAGGTTAAATGAACATTTTCAGGGATACACTCTACTCTTAATATGCATACAAACTCTTCCTGACATTTCTAGATGTGCACACAGCCAACCTGATTCTCACAAGATAGTTCCTTTTGTCAAGAAGAAACCTGCCTGAGCAAGCCGAGAATACCTTTTAGCTTCCTAGAAAAAAAATCAGTGCAGCAAACATTTCAGCGCATGTGAATCACTCACAATAAGTCAGCGCTGAAAAACAAATCAGCAAAACACTTGAAGCAGGATTGAGTGCTTCCTCCTGCAATGAATTGAACACCTTTGACTTCTATAAAAATTAGAGGGTCAAAGCGTGAAATCATCACTCAGCTTTCATTTAGAGCCGAAGCGTCACTTTATCTGATCTACACTTAAAAATCTTTTGCTGTGAAATAATTCCATTATCTTCCAGGTGGCGAGCAGCAGGAAACCATCAAGGCCTCCATAGCTGGTCATTTATGAGTAAGAAGGTTGTATTTGTTTAAGAATGAAAAGCCAGGAAGAAAAAGGGCTGTAGTTAAAAAGTTAAATGTCATTTGGCAATGATGGTGACGACATGACAAACCTTTTGAGTATTCACAATCAAAATTTCCAGACCAATCCACTGTGTGATCAGTGTAGTCAGCTGCACAGTAGACTCATCTCATTCACTGCCTCCTCCCCACAGGAGCCTTGGAAGTACAGCTCTGTAAGAAGAGGGCAGGATTAGGAACTACAAGCAAGAATCCTTTTGACAGACATACCACTTCGCTGGGTTGTGTTCTCTGAAGCCGTTTTCAGACTTACGTTACAGAATGCACTTATTAGGAAAAGAGAGGCCTGAGGAAGGATACTGTGATACCAGAAAGTTTGTCTGTACCAGTGGTTCTCAACCTTTTTCGTACCAAGACCTGTCTGCAAACATGAATGGCCAGTCGCAACCCAGTGCCCCTCACTCCCAACCAGCTGCCCCCTGCTCCCTGATGTATGGGGCAGGGCTAGGTGTGTGGGGTATGGGGGCCCCAAGCAGCCCCTTGCAGGCTGGAGCTCTGCCAGCCTGCAACAGAAAACCCACAGTTTTCTCCTAAGTTTGCGGATCCACTTTTACAGTTTGTTCGTGACTCTTTCATATATTCTTGCAATCCACTTTTGCATTGTGACGGGCTGAGAAATGTTGGTCTGCATCAATCCCAACCATACAGCTGATCCCATAAAGGATATCACCCACTGGAAGCATTGCCTCTCACATATTTCCTGAACTATCACAGCAACAGCATCATTTCAACACTAGGAAAATAAGAGCTCCTTAACGAACAGACGCACATTTATTACAGCAACAATTGAGTTATCTGTCCTTGAAGCGGTCTTTGGCAGATGGATCACGTGGTGCTGAAAACTTGTACACGTTCTGAAGCCGCTGACATCCAAATTGAATCACCATAACCACAAGCATCATTGCAAAAAACAACATACCTGTTAGGTTCCTCGTTAGAGACAAGACACAAACAAATGGCTATTTTATAAAAAAGGACTTCCTTCTTAATTCAAAACTGTGGAAACAAAGATTTATGCGTCTCTTTTACAGAGACTGTCCTGGTGAGGAGATCATCATCCAAGGTTTAAAATAAGAGTCAGTGCCCAAACTCAGTGCTGAACACACGCTTAGGGCCATGAAGGACTCAAAATCCAGGGCCACAGTTTTGGTTTCTTGTCCAGTGAAATACCCTGCATCCATTTATACATATACTCGCACGTTCATCAAAGCAGAGATTCACAATTGTTTTGAAGCTCTGCTTACCTGCAGTTCTGGCTTCACTAAATCCTACACTGCTTAATGAGTAATCATGCTAACTTTTCTGCCAGAGAGTGTTAAAGGTTGCTTGCAAAGGAAAAAACTGTTTTGTCCATTTAAAATTTCTTTTATAAGCAAAGTTTGGAAAGGTTTTCTTTTGTGGGAGAGTGGAAAAAGAAGATTTTTGTTTTTAATTGCTCTGCGCTTTATGACCCAAAATCTACCTCCATGTATAGGCTTCCAAAACGGGTAACTAGTAAAATGTGGGGAACTAGTAAAATGATAACAGAGGCAGAAAGGTAATCAATTTGAAGAGGGAGGAATTTTTAGTTAGGCTATGTAAAAAGTAATTGTTTCATTTTAATGTATTTAACTCTAATTGCTTTTATGCACTTAAAAAAAATGATCCCTTACTTAATGATTTCAAAATACTCCAATCCTTCTATTAAGGTGTGATAGCTCACAAAATTAAAATAAATGAATAAGTAGATAAATAGATTTAAAAAATCATTAAAAGACAAAACAGAAACTTCTTAGTCCTTTTCTAATACTTGATTAAAAAAGTAAAAACAGAGCACAAATCCTGTTTTGTTTTGTTTTTTAATCTTTGACCTTCCTCCAACTAAGCAGCACAATGTCAAAGAATACATGGTAGCCATATTCATACTACCTCCTTTCTATCTATCTATCAGGAAACAAAATCCACGAAGAGGCTATGCACTGTCAATTTACAAGAATAAGGAATTACTTACCTTTCCATTCACAGCAATTTGTAACAGTTTTTTCCCCTGTCATATAACCAATTGTCTCCTTTTCATGTATGTAGAGGACTGTCACAAGATCAGCACCTGGAATGCAAATGACTATGAACATTTTGCCCTTATTTCTATAAAATTAGGAAAATTCATATTTCAACCCTGACATTCCTGCAAGCTGTGGTACGCTTTCCAAACATGCTCCTTTATTTCAAAACAGAGAAGTACTAACTTAATAAAAACGACTTTCCAAGGAGGTGGTGCGGTCCCC
Organism: Caiman crocodilus; assembly: GCA_030014935.1. NCBI lineage: Eukaryota > Metazoa > Chordata > Crocodylia > Alligatoridae > Caiman > Caiman crocodilus. The sequence goes on from JAGPOW010001296.1 coordinate 135,483,873, forward strand.
AACCCTGGAAGTCTACAAGAGGAGACTGGGCAGATGCCCTGCTGGGATCACTTGGTCTCAGCAGTATTCCTGCCCAGAGCAGGTGGGGTTGGACTCCATCTTTCGAGGTCTCTTCCAGCCCTTAATTTCCATGATTCTATAGATGAGACACATTTCCCCATTTGCATGCAAAGGCCAGAGAAATCAGTCTGCTGGCACTTCTTTGATGTTCTGTATTTTAGAGTATAGAGCAAGGTAAATGGTAACTACCCTTTTTTTCTTAGATAGAATGAAAAGTCATCAAACATATATTCTGAGCATCTTTAGGGTTTTATCAAAGTATATAATTCAAAACAAAGAAGTACAGTTAAAGAGCCTGGCTATTCCGGTTGGAAAGAAATAGGGATCCCAGATTTAAGAGATCAGATTAATGGGACAACAGGTCTGTTACCCTGCAATAAACTGAAGGATGTGATGATCTTTGTCCAAATTCTATACAGGGCTGAAAGATTCCTTTCCGCCATCTGGATCAACACGAGAACGTCTTGGAACACAACATTTCAATTCTTCATCTCGACATACATAACTGTGACTTGCTCATTATAATCATCCAGCCTACCTTACTATTCAGCCTGTGTACTGACTCATGTTACTCCACAAAATAAATCATATCAATAAAAGACAGCCTGCTATAAAAAGACTCACGGATGTTAGCATATGCCATACAATTTATAACCCGATTAGATTAGTGTAACAATGTTCCGCACAATATACTTTCTATGAGGACACAAAATATGTCAGGAAGCAAAATCCATTCTAGCAAGGCTAAAGAGGAAAGACAAACTAAATTATACTGCAGAATACCTAATTTATCTAAAATTTCTGAATCGGTTCAGAGTTTAATACAAGAACAGCACAACAGACAATACATACAAAATTGATCGTGAATAAACTGAAGCCACAAACTTCTGCTGGAAAATCTAGAGTTTCCAATCCTGAATCAGCTGCTGACTCCTGAGGCAGATTTTTAAAGATATTTAAAGGTTTAATTCCCACTGATTTCAGCGGGAGAAACTGCTATTTAATTAATATCATAATCTTATGAACGGGCAAGCTTAGAGTCAATTCCATACTTAGAGGTCAAGATTTTGTCACATTATAGACGTCTTTGAAATAACAGCTCTCGACACAGGCAGGCATGTCCAACAGGGATATAAATATTGTTAAAAAAAAAATTATCTGTTTAACCTCTAATTATATCGGTTAAACGGTAACACATAGCCAGCCCCCAGGCAAGGGATGCGGAGCCCCGGGACGGTGCTTGGTCTACCCTGCCATGGCGAAGGGGTTACAGCTGCCTGCCTGGAGCAGCGGGGGCAGCTGGGGGCTGCGCGGACCCGCTCGGACACAGCTCCTGCTGGGAGCCACTCCTCACGGCCTTTGACAGGGGGTCACAAGGAGGTGACGGCAAGCCCCGCCAGACAAGGCAGCCCACGGTGAAGCAGCGGGAAGCACCAGCGGTGAGGGGCTTTCCCAGCCTGCTGCAGGTGCCGGCGTGCTGGAGGGAGGGAGCAGACTAGCTATGGGCACTAGTCCCCCTTCACCCCTCCTCCTGCCCAACAAGCGATTTCATGCAGCCTGCAATGCCAGGATGTCGACAGCAATTCAGCGCCAAGGGGCACTGGTGGTATTTGACAGCAGCCAGGTTGCAAGCGCGTTGGCTAGTCTTTCATCTCTGGAGTAGGTTGGCAATTTCATTCCAGTCCAAGTAACTACTTTTCCAGCATTTCTGAAGTACTAGACGGGATAGGATAATTAAATAAAAAGTACATCTTTGCACTTAAATAGCCTTTTCCGTCAAAGACTTCACAGTCCTAAAACAAAGTGTAAGAGAAGAAAACTGCTGGGTTTTCTTTACTTTTTCGTGAAGTAACTGAATTACTTGAGAGATGTGTTTGTCCTTCTGGCTTCAGTCTAATTTTTCTACCTCTCCATATTAAACACGTTTAGGCAAGACAAGTTACAGTTTAAAACCGAAACGTTTATTAGAGCATGAACTTTTTCCAAGAAAAAGGGAGAGACAAATCAACAAAATAACTCATACTAGTGGTGCTCAACCTTTTGGACCCAAAGGCTAGAGGAGTAGTGTGGGGCAGTCCTGCAGGCCAAACAAGGCCCCACACGGCCTTGGCTGGCTCCTGTCCACCCAGATTGGGCCCTGCACCAGTCCCATTTACTGGGATCAGGCCCTGGCACCCCGCAACACTCCCATCAGGCCCCACAATGCAGGGACTAAGCCCCAGGATTGGGCCACGCATCACCCCTGCCTGGCTGCACCTGCTGGGATTGGGTCCCACATCACCCCTGTCCAACCCTATGCATAGGGTGGCCATCACAAAGGACATTCTGGTTTTCTTCTACTCTGTCCTCTACTGATATGAAACCCAATGCCTTTAGGTCCTCTTCACGGTGTCCAGTTTTGTATCAAGAAGAGGACAGAGGACAACCAGACTGTCTTCTATGATGACCACACTACCTGTGCACCAAACACTGAGAGGCCTCATGCCATCCTGTGCTCCAGAACTGGGCTCCACACTGCCCTGGGTGTCCAGGTCCATACACGGGATCATGCTATCTGGCCCTGTGGATGTTGCAATGTGGCATTAGAGGAGGATCCACCACCACACTCCCCACCACCAAATTTTCACACCTGTTGGAAGCCCCGTGGACCAGATGATACAGCTCTGGGGGCTGGATCTGGGAATTGAGTACCCATGATTTATAGGGTGGACAACAGTTGATCCTCTGGATCATGGTGTATATGTAAGAGGTCTAGTCAGGTTCCTGATAAACCCACTTGTACAGAGTCCTACAACCATCACACCAAGACCTTTGACGCATACTAGGCAAGAGTATGGAGGAGTGGAAGCTGCCCAAGACCTCCCATCCCCTCTTTAGACCATTGAGACAGAATCCAAAGGTCAGACTGAGTCCTGATCTTCTGTGCCTCGATGGTTGTAGCTTCTGCCAGACAGCAACAGGTAACTGCTACAGACTGCCTAATGCCTCAGTAAGTGTGTGTTTGTTAGGGTGATGTACCTTAGCCCTTCTCCAGCCAAAGAGCACCCACAAGGCAGTGAGGGCTAGGGTTTTGAGGCATCCTATACTCACCTTACTCTGGAGGTTGCAACATTTTACAGGAGCTACCCCACCACAAATAGCCCACCACTACTATGTTGCCACCAGGCCCTCTAGTCAGATGCAGTTTACAGTCATACTGAGGACCAAAACCGAGACTGCTGATTTATACTAATTTTAAAACACTTTTAAAGATATAGCTGGCACCTAAACACAAGTAAAAAGCTTTAATGTTGACCCTGCCCCAAATGTACCAGGTCAAATTCTGCCCTCAGCTGAAGTCAGGGCAATTGCTCAGGGGTATAAGTCAGAACAAGTTTGCCTTGCATTATTTGCCTCTATTGCTAACATGAATAGGTCTAATTCAAGTGTCAGTAACCACGGCAAGATTAATTCCTATAATCAGGAAGATGTGGAAACATATAATAGCACTGTCAGATCCAAAGCACAAGTTTCACTGGAAAAAAAATGAATAAATGGGATCCCTGAACCTAGCAGTATAAACCACAACTACCAATAGCTTACAAAAGGACAGAGATGCCAAACTCACTTTGTCTCCTGGGTTGGATCTGGACTGCGGGGCTCCTTGAGAACTGGATTCAGCCTGGGGAATGTGACAGCAGCATCTGCAGCTCCAATCCTGGGCACGTGGCAGTGGTTGCAGCAGCAGCTCTGACACAGGGCAGGAGGTGCAGCTCCAACTTCCGCAAGCTGGACCCAGCCCATGGACCGTATGTTTGACACCCCTGATTTACAGTATAACACCAGGCCTGCAAAGAAACAGATCACTCTGATCAAGAGCACTACGTTCTCCCTACAGCTGCAGCAAGAGAAACAAGTAGGGATCAGAAATAAATGATTATGAAGAGCTGAGCAACCATGACAAAGTCTGCAAATTCAAATGCACTGTGCTGTATTTACTGTACTGTTTCGACTTTCCTATGACAAAAGCCCCATCTCATCCCTCACTTCCTTTCTTTCAGAATTACACTTTGCATCCAAGGCAATCTGAGCACTTCAAACATTAATACACTTCTCAAGAAGTTGGCAAAAAGACATAATATTTATCTTTATTTATTTAGATGTATGTGCCTCTCTTTCCACAACAGCTCTGGGGGGCTGGCAGTAAGAGAACACAGTAACTTGTAAAACACAAGAACAACACGCAAGAGAACAAACCAACTTACAAAAGCAGTAGAATAGTTTAAAAGTTATCAAACAAACCCCTTCTAAAACATATCCCAGCTTAGCCTTCCTTGCTCAACACCTGCCAAAGCAGGCAGGTCTCTCAGCACATCTGCAAGAGGTCCAGGTCCAGGCCCCAAAGGAGAAGGAGTTGCAGAGATGAGGAGCGATGATCAAGAACAACCTGCAACACTTTTTTTCCCAGTGAACTTGGCACACTGATGGCACCTGCATGAGGTTGTTCTTGGCTGACTTACGGGTTCACGATGCAGTGTCAGGGAGAAGGCAGTACCTTAGATACATCAGGTTCAGACCATTTAGGGACTTATATATCAAAACAAATACCCTGCCTTGTGCTTGGGGAGCTACTGGAAACCAGTGCAGGATCTGAAGCATTGGAACGATGTGCTCCTGGTGACCCACTCCCCATCAGGCGGCATGATGCTGCTTTCTACACCACAGACATCAAGACGATACTTCCCATGTATATAGCCTTTCCATCAAAGGTTCTTAGTCCATTCATAAGCTAAAGACAAAGGGAAGGAGGGATCCTCATAGTGCAGCCAGGACCTTGCCAGGGTCTAAATTCTTGCTGTCCAATCCACAGTTGTACATAGTCATAGTAATGGAGAGGCTGGCAAGGGACCATAGTAATGGGCTGGAAGGGACCTCCAGAGGTCATCCAGTCTAACACCTTGCCTGAGGCAGGATCCAAACCATCCCATACAACCATTATCTAAACCCTACATGTCAACCTTGACACAACACGGGCCTAACACCCTAACTTGCCACGGGGAAAGCAGAGGCAGCAAATGTCCCGCTCCTATGAAATGTTGTCAATATATGCTTAAGAGGGTCCCAGGTAGAGAGTCATGGCCCCCACCAGAGCAGAAAGCAAAAAACCCCACAGTCCATACTAATCCGACCACGGGGTAAAATTCCTTCCTGACCCCAAATATAGCGAGAGATCTGACCTCGAGTGGTGGGGCAAGATCCTCAAGCCAAGAACCTCCAGCTTTGCTCCTAGCTGGAGAATCAGCACCCCCAGTTGAAGTTCCCAGTCTTAGCTGTAGCCCACACCCAGTGCCTCTGGGGAAGCTTAAAAATGCCACGACACCACTGGTAGAAAACAGGCATAGCTATGCCTAGATCAGCCCCCACCAGAAGCTGTTCAACCTCTTCCTGAACACCTCCACTGATAAAAAATCCACAGCTTACCTACACAGTCTATTCCACTGCCGCGCTAGTCACACAGTGAGTAAGTTTTTCCAGATATCCAATCTAAATTTACTTTGCTGCCACTTCAGGCCATTGGTCTGCATCCTCCTCTCTGCAGCAAGGGAGAAAGGGTGCTTTCCCTTACATCTGCAGCACTACATCTTTTCTCCTGTGCTTCCCTCTATTTCGGTTTAGAGTCCAGCCTAATCAGAATGACGACAATCATGTCAGTCTTCCAAATACCTTATCATAATAATATCTTCCACACCTCTTTACTGGTTCCCTATCCATACCAGCTTGCTTAAATAACCTTGCTAACTGCTGATTCAGTTTTAATGTCTCTCCCAAACTTTTCAAATGTATTATGCTAAACACATTTCTCCCATATGCTCCCCTGACTGCTGTGAACTGCCTACAATGACCAATAATTTATGCCTGTAGTGGAAGTAATTGTGGTGGGGATTTTGGTATGAAGTGTATATATCTGTGTCTGCGGACTGAAGAAAACTCCTCTGCTTGGAGTTCACAGGAAAACAACATATCACAATAATGACTCCCTGTTTTTAGTCTCATGAAGTTTGTAACAGGCTTCTAGCAGAGAAGGAAATGGGGGGTATGCAGTACACCCATGAATACAGTGGGCCAAATTCAAGTGCATGTTATACATTGGGTGTATTTCTAAAATAATCATACCTGTGCAGCAGAAGCATGTTTGAAATACATGTGGGAATGTGGGTCAGACAATTGTGAGGATCGCATTAAAATAGCATGAACAAATCTGAACGCAATAGATAGTTCCTCCTTGCACCACAAAGCTGTCTTTCAAACCAGGATGGACTCCTTCTGGAATCGTAGAGGCCCCTTCTTTCCCTGGCCTTGAAGATCTGGGAAAATTCAAATTTTATCCCTTGCCCCCATCCCATTTTATGGGCCAAATACCCTATAGGCTTTATCTTGTATTGTCTTTCCTGGGCAGGAGACATTTCTCTGCACACATTACCATTTTAGAGGTTTGCCCGCTTTCCCAGCAAAAATTTTGGGGAGCAGGGAAAAGAGGCTTGGAGGAAAGGTCTGGCCTAGACTCTTCATCTTGAATTCTCTGGAAAGCTCCTACAAAGGGCTGTTGCAAGAACAATGCAACCAGAAACATTCCTCAGTCTTGCTGCTGAACTATCTGTTCCCTTCGAAACACCCCGTGGCCAAGATTTAAAACTAACCCTGACTCCTCCGCGAGTCAGGCTCTGACCCTTCCTGTTCAACTGGGACTCCTCTGAGTAATGGGCTTTGTCTAATTAATTCAGTGTTTTTTAGGAAACTACCTTTTTCCTGCCCGTTTTAAGCCCAGTGGAATTTTCTCGATGTGCAGTGACAGGACATGAGTAATTGCTCCCTTGTTCAACTACTAGAGAGTCATAAAACAAAACAAATTGTTCAGCTCCCCAGTGTTTTTCCTATTTGCTTTCCCTTTCCAAGCCCCGTAGTGCTCGCAAACATCCGAGCTATCTGAATGACGTCAACTTTAGTCAGTGCCCGAAGGGAAACAACGTGTCCTTAGCATGTTGCTCAACTCTCTGGTATTCTCTTGCAGCCATTTATCTTCGCTGTACAGCAGTTTGAGTTGTTTTTGTTTTTTATTCAAAACCCAGACCCGCTCCAGTGAAACGTGTGCGTTCAAATTCAAGTGTGAAGAGTTTGCCGAACACAGGAGAACAGGGTACGCTATACTAGATGAAGCTTTCAAGTCCTAGGTACACCTGTTGTCTTCATGCCAAATAGTTTCCTATGCTTAGAGTCTCAGCAGCCAGGAGGCACAGTGGGGAGATCCACAGGGAAGTGCAGTTCCCTTCTCCTCGAGGCAACGCTCCCTCTGCTATAACAGCTTCAGTGTTGCACTCTCCCCTGCGACTGAAGCTTACTTTCTCACTTATTTTGTGAGAAAGAATAAGCATAGGATCCAACCTTCCTTTACAATCCCAGTGCTAGGTTACATCTTTGCTCCACGTGTCTATATAGTGTAGATTCCCAGAAGCCTCCCCCTTGCTCTTATAAAACTGAACTGTGTGCTTGCATTTTTGTAAGAGCTTTTCAAGCCTTTAGGATGCGATAAAAAAGTGTTCCCTTTTTAATAAATAGGAATCAAAGGTCCTGTCTAACACATGCACTACTGCACAGAAACTAAACTATCTTAAAATTTGGTATTTCCATTTGCAAGTAGCAAATTTAAAGCAGGATTAAGGGTTTTTACTGCGCAGTAAGTGCATGCATGTGTAAATGTGCGCACTTACTGTGCAATAAACTACACTAAGGCTCGTTACTGCGTCTCATATAGATGTGCCCAAGGTGTCTGAAAGGTCCAGTGACTTCAGGTCCAATAAAAACTGCTTTGATAGGTTGAACCTATTTGAAAAGCCGGGTTTTCAGCTGAACTTCAAAAAAAAAGAACCCAGGTAACAAATCTCAGGCCCTTGCGCTTTTACCTACGAGAAAGTAATTTGTCTTCAAAATGCTGAGTTTCTTGTATGCTCAAGAAGCTATACAACTCGGACTGCAGCCATAATTTCTGAATAAGGGGAAGTTTCTCTGAAAACTGGGATATTTTTTTTCCTTTATCAACCTTTAGACGGCAGTTCTTTCCTGGAAGATGATTCACATCTTTAGCGAATGGAGAATTTACAGTAGGTAGATGAATAGTTTCCAGATCTCTAAGGTTAGGGAGGAAAAAACAACCTTACCACTTGGACTAGGAGATGTAAGAGCTTAAAAATACTCGAGCCGAGCATTATATCCTGAAAGCACTACATAAACATTATTGATCTTCAAATGCACCCCTTAAGGTAAAGACAAAATCATCTTGGGCTGTCCTGGCATTTTATTTTGCTGAGATGTGTTATGCGATACAACACGAGAAAGCAAGCATCAGACGAACTACATCCCAGTTCATAACATATTTAATAAAGTGGAGGGAAGGCCAATTATACTTACCTAATTCATTAACCTTGCAGTTTTCTTTAGGCCAATGCTAGCAAACAACCGGGCTTTTATTTTTCTTGTCAAAGGAATCAATGGCACACTGCTCTGTCCAAATCTGATTTTTAAGCTAATGATTTATATTTTGAAGATAACGAAGATTTACAGTCAGAAGCGCTGGACATGTAATCAAGACAGAAGAAAGTACAATGTTTAAAATCAGTGAGAGTTTGCTCTAACAAAAGTTGAACAAGGACCATGGCTGAGAGTCTCCACAGTGCGTAGACACCTAGGGCGTGTGTAGACAAAATGGGGGCCCTAAATTGAAGCAAAGGTTTTAAAAAACACTGCTTCAATTTAGGGCTACATAAACCCCTGTGTTGTGCACGCACCCCGCGGCCGGTGGCGGAGCAGTCCCTGGGCTGCAGGTGGGGGCTGGTGCTTCCCTCTATGGCAGCTGAGGCCTCGCACCAGACAGCACCCACCTGCAAGCACCCGGCTGGGCTGGGCTGGTCCCGGGGGCCACCGCAGCCATGGAGGGAAGCACCGGGCCCCCGCACAGCTCAGGCAGGCTCCGAGGGGAAAGAAGGGGGAGGATTAGGCTCACTGCTTTTCTTGGGTGGAGCTTGCCCTCCCAGGTTGCTGCCAAGCTGCTTGCAGAGCCATGGAGCTGTAGGGGTAGCAAACTAAAACTCCTCAAAGGACTTTTAGTTTGCTGCGCCTCAAGTCATTTAAGGCTCATTACACTGCCAAATTTCCTACAGTGGCTGGAATTAATGTGCAACATGTCACAGCCATGTGCAAACACCAAGACCATTAAAGCGGTGCAATAGCATTTAACCCGCTTTAAAGTGTTGTGCACACATGCCTCTTATTTTGTGTACACACAGCCCTAATTCTCAGTAATTTTAATGAGCGTAGGCACCTGAATACCTTTGCAGATCTGAGGCTTCAGGATTTGTCTCCTTTCAGTGTAGTGTGACTGCAGTTGTGGGCCTATTTTTATTGCAACCATCTTCAAATGAAAACAACTGCGCTAACGAAAATGCTTGTGTGAATGGTGGAGTTACTGGGCACCTCTACATGTGATGCTATGGTGACACAGTATCGGTGGGCACAAAAACTGTGATACAGCAGCTACGTCGCCGTAGCAATGCTCTCCCTTGTTACTGCATGGAAAGAAGTGACAGCACCGTAACAACAGTGCCTTAGGGACACGTGTAGACACACGCACTGTGTAGCTAATACACTGCCAGGATCACCCTGGGTGAGTTGAAACGGGACAGAAAATACTGGAACGGTTTAATTTAGTGCAGGGATGTCACCATACAGCCTGTGGGCCAGATCCAGGCTACAGAGCCATGTTATCTGCCTTGCAAGGCTCATAGAGGGACCAAGAGTTAAGGGGTGGGGCAAGCTCCTGAAACCCAGAGTCTGGAGCCCCTCTGGGGCCGTGTGCTGGTGGCAGCCACTCACCCTGCCACTGCTGCTGCTGCATCTGGATCCAGCCTGCAAAGAACCCCTTAGTCCAGATCCAACCCATTAGGTCAGGTGAGTTTGATATCCTGATTTAGAGAACAGAAATATGTAAGAGGGAACCAGATAAAGGCGATCAAAATTAATAAATGGCAAAGCAAACATTCTTATTCCTCTTTCTCCCAATACAAATGTACTCAACAAAATAAAAATGATAAAAATCATCCTCATTTCATTACACCTTCAAAGCCAATCAGGTCAGAGCTTCATTGCGTTTGGTACTGTACTAGCTTATAAAAGTAAGAGTCTGCTGTCAATAGTTTTAATGTGAAAGGAGAATACATTTTAAAAAGGTATTTCTTTTTTAATACAGTGCCTAACTAAACTGTAGAATTCAATACCACAGGAACTTATCCAAGCCAGAAACATTAAAGAATTTAAAAAAATAAGCATTTAATGCAGATAAGAACATCTACAGTTATTATACCAGATGAACAAAGATGAATACAATAGGTAAAGAGCCTTGTCTGCCATAGATAAAATATAATTATTTCTAACATACACCAACTACTAATTGCTTATAGTAGGGAAGACTTATCCTTAATAGAAAAGCATTTCATACTCGTCCATTTTAAGGATTATTGAACCTCCCTGGGATGCATCCAGTTTTGGCTACTTTTGAAGACAGTATATCAAACCAGAAGGAGCACTGGTCTGAATCGATGTGGCAATCCCTGTGGTCCTGTGATATAATTCAACCGGGTTACTTTAAATGAGTATTTTGGAAACAAGTGAGCTACTGAAACTGAGTTGGAAAGTGTTTCCAAAACAGCCTGATCCACCAGGTCACCTGATCTATTCTTGTAAAAAGACTTGGGGGGGGGGGGGGGAGGCACTTTTTCCAAGCTCTAACGGATACCATCCTGAGATTGACAAATTTTAGACTGAGACCATCTCTTCTTCCCTTCAGAAATACAGCTAACAAGTACACTAAACCCAATAATTAAAAACTCCTTCCAAAAAAGGAACACTATGCTTTTGTATCTCCTGCAGCCTAGTTAAATCCATTGCGACACCTTTGATTTGTTCGGCACAATACGACAGAGACTAGCAGGAAACTGGCAAGAAAAATACAAAAGTCCAGTTGTAGGTGCCACAATATCCTGGCCTCAAGTCTCAGCCTTTTCCTCCTCTCTGGAGTAACCTGTGCGATAAATAGCAAAAAATCATTTGCAATTCTAATTTGTGATAAATTATGCTTGGTGCTTGAAGTAATTTGCTTTTAAAACTAGTAGTAATTATGGAAAGTATGGACAATAAGCCATGTTCACCTCTAGGAAAGGCAATGAGCACTGGTCCAATGACCTTCTGGACAAAGGTCCAATTCAGCCAAAACGTTAGAGGTTCATTGACACACCAACGTTTCATTCAAAAAAATCACGTTTGCTCCTGTAAAAATTTTCTCTCTGTTTTAAATACGTGACCACAAAATCTAAGGTCCTGTTTTTATATAGACATGAAAGGTTTTGCTGCACTTTTCCTAAGAGGTTTATTCTACACAGGAATGTAGAAATTGCCATACCGGATGTGCTGGTAACATGTTGACTTTTAAAAACAAGGACTAGCTTTTGCCCTGCAGCACGAGGCATTAGATCATTTTCATAATGTGTTTACTTAAAAATTACTCTAACTCCAAATTTACTTTACTGCTAGGCTATACTGCATGCCAGTTCTCTGTGCAGCTGCTACTCTCACCCCAGAAATATCTTCATTTCAAGAGCACATGAATCAGTCACAAGTCTGAGTCTCTTCTAATTTGCAGCACTGTAAATCCAGTGTAGCCTACAATCAGAGGGCTGCAAGGAACCTTTTGGCTCACCTAATCTAAACCCATGTATCGAGGCAGGTTTTACTGGGCCTGAAGTCAAGAACTGAACTAGAGTAAAATCGGGCGAAGAAAGGAAAAGAATCAGACCCGGTACGTGTGTGAAGCACTTGGAGATCCTTAAAGAATGGACAGTGCTATTGCTTCGTTTATATAGCAATTATCTGCATGTCATCCTACATCGATCACAGGCCAGCAATTTTAATTCCCCTAGGACAGAAGATGAATGATAAGCAAGCGTGGCATGTTAGAAAAGAAGGCTAACGTGCAAAGGGGAAGTGTAAATCACAGGCTTATGACACAAGCATCCAGGACTGAATTCCTGAGTCATGAAGCTGGCACCGTGACTCAGCACAGGAAGACCACCTGCCCCCACATGACATATCCAAACTGGTAACGGTCAGGAAGGCAGCTGGGTGTCCTGGACAGATGAAAGGTGCCAGGCAGCAGCTGAGAATAGCAGGGGAGAAGGCGTCAGGGAAGGAAGCACACAGAGGTCCGTTTTGCCTAAACACAGCATTTCAAGCCTGATTCTGTGAAGTGCGGAGACCCAGGGCTAGTCAGAACGGCGCAGGTTCACATGGGCTGGACCATTTACAGCAAGCTCCCTTAATCTTTGTTTCTCATTATTTCCTATTTCCAAGGGGGCTGATTATTAACAAAGAAGTTGCATAGCTTTCTTCATGTCGTACAGCAAGCACCTTAGAACATCGCCCACAAGGCATCCAGAAAACTGGGAGCCATTAAATAACTTATATTAGCAACACAGCTGACTATGGCCAAAGAACAGATCAGGGACTGTTTAGAAAAAGCGAGAAATATATAAGCCTATGGAGCCTGAAGGTGCTGAGGGAGTTGGCTGATGTGATTGCAGAGCCGCTGGCCATCATCTTTGAAAACTCATGGTGATCAGGTCTGGGACAACTGGAAAAGGGCAAACATAGTGCCCGTATTTAAGAACGGGAAAAAAGAAAGGCTTTTGATACGGTCTCCCACAGCATTCTTACAAGAAAGCTGTGGAAGTACAGGTTGGATCAATGGACTGTGAGGTGGTTACAAAGCTGGCTGGAGTGTAGGGCTCCCCGGGTAGTAATCAATGGCTCAATGTCTAGCTGGCAGCCACGATCAAGGGGAGAGCCCCAGGGCTTGGTGTTGGGGCCAGTTTTGCTCAATATCTTCATCAACAACCTGGAAGATAACATAAGAGCGCACCCTCAGCAAGCTTGCAGATGACACCAAGCTGGGGGGAGTAGTAAATACACTGGAGGGGAGGGCTAGGATTCAGAGACTCTGACAAATTGGAGGACCGGGCCAAAATAAATCTCATGCAGTTCAACAAGGACAAATACCAAGTCCTGCACTTAGGAGGGAGCAATCCCATGCACCGGTGCAGGCTGGGGGCGACTGGCTGGGCAGCAGCTCTGCAGAAAGAGACCTGGGAGTCGCAGTGGACAATAAGCCGAATATGAGCCACCAGCTCATAGCCAGGGCGGCTAATGGCATACTGGGCTGCATTAGTAGTTGTGTTGCCGCTAGGTCAAGGGAAGTTATTCTTCCCCTCTATTCAGCACTGGTGAGGCCACATCTGGAGTACTGTGTCCAGTTTCGGGGCTTCCAGCTATACAGACAATGTGGACAAACTGGAGAGAGTGCAGCAGAAGGCAATGAAAATGGTTCAGGGGCTGGGGCACGTGGCTTATGGAGAGAGGCTGAGGGAACTGGGCTTGTTTAGTCCAGAGAAGAGCAGATATGGGGGGATTTAGTAGCGGCCTTCAAGTACCGGAACGGGGCTCAAAAGAGGATGGAGCTCAGTGGTGGCAGATGACAGAACAGGAAGCAACAATCTCAAATTGCAGCAAGGGAAGTTTAGGTTGGATACGAGGAAGAATTTTCTCATTAGGAGGGTAGTAAATGCTGGAACAGATCACCCAGAGAGGCGGTGGAAGCTCCATCCTTGGAGGTTTTTACAACCTGGCTAGACAAAGCCTTGGCTGAGATGATCTACTTGGGGCTGGTCCTGCTTGGAGCAGGAGGTTGGACTAGATGTGACCTCCTGAGGTCTTTTCCAACCCTCATGTTCTGTGATTCTTTGAACTCCCATTTCCACCACCCGTTGGGCACTTGTGTGATTATAACGTCCCCTCTGTGCAATACATACAAGCAGAAATATATCTGTACGTTGACAGCAATATATATGTTTGGATTAAGTCCCAAATTTGTTTTCACCTGGCTTTTAAATAAGAGTGCTTACACTTTTACACACCTTGTAAAAGTAATTACTAACCTGATTTTACAAGATATGCAAGGACATGCAACCTTATCTCAGAGAGCAAGATCATACAACTGAAGTTCTCTTCTGATGCATCAACCAGATTGTCTTAAAAATAATAAGCTGGAGATGTGCTGGAGACAGCCAGGAAAGAATTTCACAAGCTTTTTCCACTAAATAGACATAAAGCTAGACCTTCCACTGGCTGCACTATGCATCCATAAGCCACCTAAGTATTTGGGGAAGCTTTACTTGACTCATATTTTAAAGCAGTTGGAGAGGAAGCATGCTGTGGCTGTTCAGAGCACATGTCTGGGAGCCAGGAGGTCTGGTTTCTATTCTTATCTACTCTACTGACTGTGCAGTAAGCCATGTGGGACTCATCTGTCCACTAAGCACCCAAATTACAAAGATTTTCAAGAGCTGAATGTCAAACTGTCACTGAAAATAGGGATTCAACACATGGATACTGGCTTGGGGCACAGCAATTCTGAAAATTTTCAGATAGCTTTCTTCATCAGATGCCTTAAAAAACTGCAAGTGAACTTATGAAGTGGGCTGTTATTTATGAAAGCTTATGCATCTCTGAATCAGTCTAAGTCAGGGGTGGGCAAGATGCAGCCTACCAGGCCATTCTATCTGGCCCCCAGGGCCCTGAAAAAATTTAGGAAATAAATATTCACTGCACCTGGCTGCATGTCACGCAATCCTCAATGGCTTGCCGAGACTCAGTAAGCGGACCTCTACCCGAAGTAATTGCCGACCCCTGGTCTAACTGCAGCTGTGTCTTTCCCGCTGCCTGGCTTCAGGCTCACACCGCTAATTACCGCCAAGTTTTCACAGGAAAGGAAGGTCTTCAAGCTCTCTTCCATGTCCTCTGTTTGCCAACACACAAGTTGGAATAGACTCCAGCTCCTTTTCATGGATGGGTTAGTTCTGTGGGGGTTAACTAAGATAAAAATGAAATGCATCCAATTTTTGTCAATGAACAGTAAACTTTTTTTCTGAATGGCATTTCAAACCAAAACTACACAGTGACCATTCTGTGAACTGGCTTCTTCACCCATCCCTATTTGAATCTACTTCAGAGTGGTGCCATGAACTTAACACATTTGCAGATGTGAAAATTCTTTGAGCCGCTCGGAAATGAGCTAGTACAAAAGCATTATTACATGTGCATATTGTAAATTAACTGCACATGACACAGCCCCTAGGCAGCTAAGTTGTAGAATAACTATTATGATTAAAACACGTGGCTGATCTTATGAAGAAAAAAATAAAAGTAACTCAGACAAACCACAGAATCACAAGGGAAGGATGATGCATCTCTCCCCCCCTCACTTTACCATTTTAAACAGTTTCAATATGCTAAAAATATTCCTGACTTATTCAAGCTGTCTGGTCATTTTCCTACAGACATTTTCTCAGCATTACACGGTTAATACAACTGCTGTTTAATTGCTTCCTTGCTCCTGAGATCAACCAAAGATTTCCCTTTGCTTTCTCTTAAGTGTGGGCAGTTAGCACAGGAAAATGGGTCAGGTAAAAGAAATACTAGGAAACAATAGCTATTTTTATCATACGCATCTAACTTCATATCTGAAGTGACCATCTGCCCGACAGGAATTGTACCACATAAAGATCAAATAAAAGATACTAACAAGAGGTACATTTCTGAGCAACACACCTGCGACCGTGCTATTCTGACCTCTCTCCGTAGCTTTAGATATTCTGCTCCACCGCATAATCCTGAGCCTTGAAAAAGGCAGTGAGCTTCAGAGCACCTTTTCTGCAATCACCTGCCTCTACAGGTAGCAAAAGATTAGAGGGATCAGAACTACGGTGTTTACAAAATATTTCCCCCCTTCGAGTCTGAAGTTCATTCCTTATTCTCAAAATGGAAGGAGTGGCTACATAAAAAAAAAAAAATCCATAATGAAAAGGAAGCACACACCCATATGGAAAAAAGGACAAAAGACGAGGCAGGCCTACTGAAATGCTTTGGAAGTCTTGTCACTGAAGGAGAGACAAACAGCATTGCACTAACCAGAAGGGAGAAGTCTCTGCACTTCCCGAACCTCAAAATTGCACGTTCCTTCTACTGAAAAAATGTGACATTTGAGATTGTTTTATGAGTGCGTTTAGAAAGCTGAACATCGAGCAGGATTCAGCCCTTTGTTAATGTTACAGTCGTAAACATTGTACTAGCCTCCACGCAAGCCTACTGATTGTGCGCAAGGGCAAGACATCTGATGATTCCTGAAGGACAGACCAAACTCCCAAAGGATGCTTTGCCCATGTCAGAGCTTCAGATCTGCAGCTATTTGGTTAAAGAAAAAAAAAAGCAGCCTCACTGATATTAAATGCAGCCACACAGCCCTTTGCATCCTGTCTTTCTCCAATTATTTATAGCTGCTGAATACTCGAGAGGGATTTTTGTCATAACAAGAGTGAAACGTTTCCACTTAACTGCAGTATATGATTTATGACTTTATCTAATAACGAGAATTGTAACCATCAGACAAACTTCCTTGGAATAGGATGTTTAACGAGGATCATCCCCCTCTCTCCCTCAAAGGTTAGCTAGGATTCCCTCTTGTGGCTTCCACATCCGGGACTGCCCTATTCATTTTACCAGAACACTAACGTAACTTGAGTTTTACAGGCTTCAGGTTGATAAGAAATACTTTAATCATTTACCATATCCCACTGTTTAAACTTCAAGTTCGGGTGGCACAAAGGGTGCATTAACATCAGATAAGATTGACGTGCCGCAATAATAAACACATTCAAAGCGCTCTCAGCACCTTTACAACGCTGGTTTTGAATCTCCAACTTTCTTCCGCGCTTAAAGAACATAGCCATGATCACAGGAATCAGGACGGCTGTGGACTTCACTGAAAATATGTATAGTATGATGTACTGGCTCATGTGCATATATATAAAAATTGTTCCCATGTCTGTTGTATTCCCAGAACGGTAGCACAAATCCCTGGGCAGGCGAAGTGGCAAAGACTGGCCTGTGCTTTGGGAGCAGGGGGATTATTAGAGTTGTACTTTCATTGTCACCGTGACATTCCCAGCAGACAAAGACGACGAGCTCCATCACAAACAACGTGTAAGGGGCCACGGTATTTTTTTTCCTAAAATAATGCTGATAAAAACGGTCTGTGGCAGATCATATGTATGGCACCTTGTGTGTTAAATTGCTGCTTGGCGCAAAGTTCTGCCAAGGGCTAGGATTTCATTGTAAAAAAATGTTTACGGCTATTTGGTGATGAAAAGGTACCTTAGTTTTAAGCACAAGGCAGGTAAGGCGAACCTGAGGAAGAAGGATCTAGATGACATTAGTTAATTATCTCATAATAAAAACCACAGAGTTGTGCGTCCACTAGGAGTGTACAGCAGAGCTAATGCACAACACCTCTTCCATCGTAAAGATGCACCTTTTGGGGACAATTAAGATAAAGTCTATGACTTCCCACAGTGAATATTCACCTCTGTTTGGAGTTCAAAAGGTCTCGGCTCTGTTACAATAAAAACCGAAAATGTACTGTGCACAACTAAATAAAACTTAACAGGATAGCACAGCAATTACGCAGAACAATAGCCCAACTGTAACGGCACGGGGAAGGTCACAGCCGCGGCCATAACTCTGTCATGGTAAATTGAAAAACAACTATGGATTAGTCACAGCAAACTATGACCAATGCTACAGAAATTGTAGTAAAGAACGTGAAACTGCTGTTCAGGGCTCTGATTAATTAAAAATAGACCCTTTTATGTTGGAGAGACGTTTGTGTCTTTGCTGATTTCTCATCAACTTAGTACAAGGGTAAGGGATATAATGCAACTATACTGGTTAAATCAATCCTCCCACCCCATCTGCACTGCAGGGACAATTGCCACTGCCTATAAAGTACCGTGCTCATTTACAATACTACAGCTACACTACTTAAAACGTGTATAATTTATCTTACCTTGTTTTCTGGGAGACCTTGTTGAGGCAAGGGATCACGTATAAGTTCATCGATACTAGTTAATTGAACATATTCTGTTGAAGCTTTAGAAAAGGACTGCAAATCACTTCACAAGGATGGAGTATGAAGTCCGTTCTTCACACGCAAAAATAGGGCAAAGCTGGTTTAAGTGGCCTGTCAAAGTTTACACGGACAGCAAGAGGCAAATTCGATAAAATAATCCAAGCCTCTTAACTCCTAGGCCGGTTCTCTAGTTACGTGAATGCCATGTCACAAAGTCAGTAGTTCTGATTTGGTCCTGTATAAATCGTTTTGCCAAACGTTCCTGATTTCTCTCTCTCTCTTTCACCAAACATTCATGTATCATTACACAGCTGCGCCACGAAGCGGGTTCGGTTTCAGTCACATACCTGTTCATCCATCCACCCACTCCTACCTCCTCTCACTTGCCAGCCTAATTACCCACCCATGCACATATTCTCTTAATCGCTCACTCACCCACACAGTCACACATTCCTTCATTCATTTTCCAAATCAGTTACACAATCTGATTCTCCAACACCTTCACTTACCTGAAGGATTTGTACCTTCTCCAACCTGCCCATCCCAGCCTCTCTCACCACTGAAACCTCTAGCCTGTGAACTTCTAGATAACCCTAGGGGAAGGTAACCTATTCACCTGCGCTGCCACGCTGGCCTCATGAATCCCCAGCCACCTGGCTACTGAGGCCTCCTGGACTCTGACATTCTTGAACCAGAAGTGGAAGAATCAGGGGTGTAGGCTGTAACTGTGTTGGTCTAAGGACATAGCAGACAAGGTTATTTCGGTTAATCTGCTATCTTTTATTAAACCAACTCAGATAGTGGGAAAAAAATCTCTTTGCAAGCTTTTATGTATAAATACCCTTTGTCACGCTGAAGGAGCATCTGCAGTTGGTCACTCAGTATTCAACACTTCTGTAATGGTTGTGGAGTCTCCATCCTTAGAGGTTTTTAAGACCTGGGTAGGCAAAGCCTTGGCTGGGATGATGCAGCTGGGGCTGGTCCAGTTATGAGCAGGGAGCTGGACAAGATGTGATCTTCCGAGGTCCCTTCAACCCTCTTTTTCTATGATTTTGTACTAGAAAACCAAATTCTGAGTGGGGGACAGGCAGCTGTGGGTCCGGACTGGAGTCAAAGCCACAGCAGCCACCCATCCACCTCATAACTCAATTCCAAGGTGAGGGTCTTCCCCCCCATTTTAAATAGAGGGGGAAACTTCATCTTGGAATTGAATAAATACGGTAGATCTTTCCATTTATGATTTTGTAATTCCCCACATAGGTATTTTTCAGATGGCTTACAAACTTTAGCAAGAATTCTCCCAGTCTCCTGATAATCATATTTTTAATCAACATATACAATGAATACGTGATACCCTAACATCTTCATATGGCAACTACACCACCCTTCCAAAGATCTGCATTTACATTATTTTTAGGAAGGTTGATGTGAACTGCAAGCCTGCAATCATTCCACGCTGTCTATGGCTTGAATACAACAAATATCTTCTGTCCAACAAAGTGCCAATTACGGACAGGTATGCCATTACTATTGTCCAATCTTACCAACACATACACATGGAAGAATCTTTACTTGTGTATAAATAAGTATTGTAGGATTGAACCCGGGGTTATTATGTGGCACGGTCAGCTAGCTCCTTTTGATTTTTGTATTTGGAAGACTCATTCTTAAAGTGAAATACTAGACTCTTGTCCAAGTCAACTGTGTGTTTTGTTTGCTATTTTCAAGCCATGGAGGAAGAGGGAAAGTAGGAGAGAACACGTGGCATGAGAGCATTGCCTATTTTTAAGTATGTAGGAGAGAAAACGGATTATAACACTGGAAAGTTTAGGAGGAAGGAGAAGGCAGAGAGGGAAAAGAAAGGGAGAAAGAAGAGAACAGGCAAGACAACTCATTACAGAACTCTTCTGCATTTGGAGTCCTTTGCTTGAACATTTTATCTACAAACAGAGGCACAGCCAGGGGCAGGGGGAGAGGGGGCACAATGGTGTGGATGCACCTCCTTTTCAGACCACGCTGGAAGCAGCAGCGAGCTTTTTTTTTTTTAAATTTCACACATCAGATAAAAATCCAGTCCTCGTTCCCCTGCTCTGAGCACCCACTTCGCCTCAATCTTCAGCTGCAGGGACCCCTGCTCCTGCCCTGCCCCTGGCTGAGAGGATATGGGGCTCCAGAGCCACTCCTGCCTGCTCCAGCCAGGAACCAGCAGGAGCAGTGGCAGCAGACCAGTCCTCCTCCGAGCCCAGTCCCCAGGGTGTTCCCTGCCAGCCAGGGAGCAAGCCTGGGCTGGTGAACCCACCCACTGCCATCGTCTGCTAAGCCCACTGCAGCAGCCCTGGAGCCTCTCCTGGCTGTGAAATGAATTGGGTGAGTTGTGCGGGGAGGGCCCCAGAGCTCAGCAGGGAACACGCAAGGGCTGGGTGGGGAGGAAGATCCCACCCAGCTGCCACGGGTGTCCCCTGCTGAGCCCAATTGGAAGGGGATAGGAGTGGCTCTGGTACCCCCTGATCAGCCTAGGACAGCAGCAGGGGCAAAAGGGAGGGCAGGGGAGGGGATATGCTGCGGAGGACAGAGAGGGAGAGGGGACAGGGTTCTTAACTGACTTGGAGACTCAAAAAAAGCCCTGCTGTTGATCCCACAACACGGTCTGCCTGCCTGGAGGTGAAGCTGGGAGCAGGGGTGCAGACCCTGCGTCTCTGTTCACAAAATCCTGGATCTGTCCGTGCCTACAAGAAAAGTCTTTTCTAGGTTTTTACAGAGGCATCACAGCTCCTTCACTGATGCCCTGCTCCAAACTGAATCCAAACGCACACAGTTCTAAGCCTGGTATGCATAAATATTTTTTTAAACAAGGAATGATAGAGAAGCAGTCTGTAACGGTGTTTGACTACCAAGTCTGTAAAGGCTACAAAAACCTATGAGGTTTTATACACACATTTCTCACAGTACTTATTTATATAGTAGTAAAGTCTAGAAGCTCTAGCATGACATGGATGCAGTATACATTGTGCTGAATGCTGTACAACATTACCCATCCCAAGTGCTGAGAATCAAACACTTAACACTAAGAAAGGGACACAAAATAGAAATATTCTTCTCTCTGTTTTAGTAATGCAGTTCAAAGGGACTAAGCTTGGGCACAGTCACACAGGAGTCTGTTAAAAGAGGATAACACTGAAACTAAAGGCATGGGACTGCAAGTCAGGAATTTAAGTGCAAAACCATCCTTCCTCACCCAACTAACGTGACAGAAACCTATTAGCAACAATGCAGTCCCAGGAATGCTATAATTATGGTTTCAACGTGGTTAGAATTGAAGGACAAAGAAGGCAATCGCTGAGACAAGAGACTGCAGACAACCAGCAAGGACAGCCTCTTGGGATTTCTGTTGCATCTGAATCCAGTTCAGAAGAGACTGTTGTATGTATTCAGTAAGGAATAACAAACAGCAAGGCCACCATGGTCTCTTCCTACAAATAAAAGCCTGAAAATAAATCCTCTGAGTTGCATTTATATACCTCCAACAGGAGTCCTGCCGTAACAGGAAAACTGTGCACAACTACCTCTATTCTTGGAATATTTTTATTTTTGGTAAATAAAAGTAAATCAAAGAGTAAAGCTGAAATCTCCGTTATGAGTCACTCGTGCCTAGGACATTGTTTTGGCAACAGAACGTTATATATTCTTTCATAACAGCTTGTAAAAACAGGTCATGTGGGGAATTTAGGTTGCTTTTTTGATCCTTGTAACTGCAGCTTAAGTTTCCAAACTTTGGAGGCAGCTTTACTCTTGTGTCAAACTTGATCAAATGCCTATTGTTTCCCATTTGATTGCACATAATAAACTCCCAGATTTATAACCTTAACAAGCTAATTCTGGGTCCTAGCCGGCCAGTTTACCAGTGATAACTGGTAAGCAAGTAGCAGAGATAAGCGGAGACCTACTCTGAACAGTGATTAGATCAAAATGGCACCTTCTTACTCATTGCACCTCTATATACATTTAACTGCACTCTGGACTGCATATACACAATTTCTTTTTCTTTATTGTTCAAATCAGTTTTTTACTTCTGTTAAGCACTAAAGCTTCAACACAAATCCCAAAGAGTGACTGATATCCTGGTCCAGGTAATACGCAGGTTAATAATTTTATACATAAACTCCAGCTATGCTTTTTACTACTGGATATGAATGGTCCAAAAAGGACTCAATTTGGCTTTCAGATTCCAGAAGGAATTGGCAGGGCTGACAAGGAGCGAGAAAGACCTACTACTTGTAAACTGACCTTATCTGTAACCAGTAACACATAAACATGAAGGCAGGGTAGAGGCACCTTAGGCTACTTACAGATATTAAAAAAGAATGGCGCTTTATTTTAAACTTGGCACGCTTCTACACTGAGCCCAGCACATGCCCAAAAGAGGCATCGTGTTAGCCGGACCCAGCTCATGCAGTGCCTGTATAGTTCGGACATTTAATGGGGCTTTTTTATCTAAAAGCTGATTGAATCAGCTATTAGATAAAAGTGCCAAAAAGCCCCACTGAATTACCCAATCTATACAGATGCTATGGAGCCAGGTCAAACTAATGTGCTGCTTCTTCCAGTAAAGCACAGTTTGGGAGGGTTTAGCATCTATAAGCAGCCTTAGAAACTAACTAGTTCCGAGAAACAACCCTGAAGGCAATTTTAGAAAGCCATTTTTAAAAAGTGCAGTAAACATTAAGGTACATCGGTGCAGCCTTCAACCTCAGTGGTTGGAATCAGCATTTTTGGAGCTGATGCTGAGCGCATCTACACGAGACGTTTACTGCAGAGCTGCCCAATTAGCTCTGCAGTGAAGTTTTAATGTCTACACATGTGGCCCCATCAGGCCACAGGAAACTAGCTCTGCCACAGTTTAGTACTTGTAATTACAAGTATTATCCCAATGCGGAGCTCTTGAGTGCGCAGCACCACGTGTCAATGCCAACAGGGCTGGTCGGGGCATGAGGCTGCTTCAGTGCAGGGGCTGCCTGTTGGCTAGCCCTGCGCTGGTGCCCCCGCCAGCCCCGCTGCAGCAGGTTGAGCTGGGTCGGAGCAGTCCCAGGCTGGGAGGCTGACCCTCAGGACCCTTGTCAGCAGGGGCTGCTCTAACCTAGCTCAACGTGCTGCAGTCCCAGGAGAACATGAAGATGATATGCACCAAAGCTTATTGCTTTGCATTATTTGCGGACGTAGATGCACCCACTCAGATATGCCAAATGCTGCTCTACCTTGCCATTAGGGATAGGAGTGCTCAGCAACTCTGACAGCATGCCGCTGAAGAAAACGCATGAAAAATACTGGATGCAATTAATTAGAATTACATAGTACGGTCCAATTTCTCTCCCTTTGAAGTTATCAAGTGTTTCCCCATTAACTTTACTGCAATCAGGGACAAATAAATAGCTGGTTGCAACACACAAGTTTTAGGCAGGTTCATTCTTCATCACCTGTTCACCTTAAAGCTCAAGCATTATTCTAACTTTCTATTCCAAAGGCACTGAAAGACAGTTGAAATTGCCACTGTATACTGCTGTTCATCAGGAAAGGTCAAGAAAAAAACAATCATCTAGAACGTGATGCTATCACAACATGCTAGTTCACACTGGGTGGGTCTACATGCAATATGAGTGCGACACAAACTCCGGCATAGTTCACACAACAGTTTATTGCTCCCACGTGCAACTATTTACACACGTGCCCGAGATCTCAGCACGTTGAGTTGGGGCAGCCAGCACAGCCCCAGCAGGCAGAAGGCCTTGGGGGAGGGAAGTCAGCCTGCCAGCCCGGAGCTGCTCCCCCCAGCTCAACATGCTGCAGAGGCACTGGCTGGGGCACAAGAGTGCTACAGTGCAGGACTAGCCAGCAGGCAGCCAGACCCGGTCACCATCTCCGTATGCATTAAGGGGGAGGAAATAACTCTGCCACTGAATAGTACTTGTGTTGGGCAGTGCCATCCTATTGCAATTTGATTAGTTTACTCCAGCCTAAGAGCACAACTCATGTAAATGGTGATGCTTTACTGCAGAACTAAATAGGTAATTCTGCAGTAAGCATCTAATGTAGATGCACCTGCTGTAAAAAAGGCAGGTTAAAGCAGAACTACTATGAAAACATACACAAACTGAATTTTTATTATTTTTTTTAATACAGAATGAACTTCATATTTATTTTTTACTCAAAGATATGAAATACTTCCTACACACCAGACCACCTTCTCTGAACAACAGATTATTTTAAAGAACAGCAATAGGACTCCACATCCCACTACATAATGCAGGTGGATACACGACAATTAACTGAAGATCAAAATCTCATTCTCCTTGCATGTGGTCTGCTTTAATTTCTCAGTATTTAAGCATTTTCTGGTTTAAGTGGAAGGAAATTCAATCCACCACTGCAATTTACGTTTAACAGTTAATAATTTAGTTATAAAAACTCAAAACTCCTTCTCTGTTGACCTAAAGTGACAAGGAGGTGATATATTTTAAAAATCATAGTCTTTACTGAGAAACTTCTTATAAGCTTATAGTTACCTAAGTAATTTTAGAGTAATGTGGTTAAATTGAGAAGTATAATTGGCAAAATGAAAATTCAAGAAAGCTAATTCATTTAACCATCCCTTTATTGAATTCAAGTAACATAGTTTCCTCCACACATTCCTTGTTTTAGGTTTTTCACACCCACACACCAACCAAAGTAAGTCACTCTTCTTTGACCTTGACACCTACTCCTCTTGGTGGAACCAATCACCACAAAGTTACTTGAGGAGTTTTAAGTGCTTAACCTGAGACCCAAGAGAAGCAATGAATAAAAGGAGATGTGGTGTAATGGCATACCTTCCTTTTTTACTTAGCTTTATTCATGGTATGGTAGGAGGCTCTGCTGTATGGCTTGCTTTGCTGATATTGCAACAGAGAAAACCCAATATCCTTATTGCAACTCAGGAATTAGGTACACTTGGACATGCAAGGCTTCCTTGATTCACACACCCTGCAGAAGAAATTCCACCATATATAATGAATTCCTAGCTTCATCTGGGACCACTAACTAATGATGCCAAAGGTGACTGTTACTTTCATATGCAGAGAGGAGAAAAATCAAGTAACAGGTTATATAAATTAAAAATCACTTCTTTGCTTACCCCTTTTGCTCTTAACATATTTTACTACTATGTATTCATGTGCAGGCAAAACTTTTTCCTCTTGAAATTAAAAAAGTTTCCTTTGAAGATACAAGACAGAATACATACCACTGACAGCTCTTATGTTACTTTATTAGAGGCGATTAGGCATTATTCATAATTTCCTAAGTGTGTAACTAAGATTAAATGACTTACCCAAGGTCACAAAGCAGTAGCAGTCATTAGTAGAATTTAAAATGTTCACTTCTCAGCCCCTGCTCTATCAATCACTACTGCCCATAATTTAACCAATGCTATGTTAATACTTTTTATAATTGAGATAATCTGTTAGAATTTACTGAGATGCTTAATAATCAAAGTATGCTTGTAAAGTTGAATATGTCTTATTATGAAAAACATAATCAGTTTTTATGTCTATGTGCAGACATAATTTTTAATGTGCAATTCAAAAGGATGTATACCCACATTACCTACAGTGCTTTGGAAAGGGAAACAATGCCTAATCTGATCCTCCTAAAATCCCAACTGGCGATTCAATGAAAGCGTGCAGTCCAAACCTGATACACCGAACACTAGCCAATCCCTTCCACTTATTACCATAGATTGCAGAGAACAATTTTATCAACATTAAATAACAGTCCAAGGAAAACAATGTGGATCCTTTTGTAGCAGAGATGAGCCTGAACCTGAATCTAAACCTCAAAATTTAAATGCTCCTGGAGGCCAGTTGATCCTCCTTGTAAAAGCTAATCCAAAGAATTGAACCACATGCTCATGTGGACTCCAAAATATTCTAACCCAATGTAAGGAGCAATGCTACCTGTGTTATATTTAGTACTGTTATACTCTCAGTTTTTCCATTCCGTGATGCCAAGAGAAGATCAAAAAGGGATTACTAAAAGAGGGAAACTATGATCCAGTAGAAATTAAAATTGTATTAAACTTACCATTGTATGGTCACCAGGAGAGCCAGCAGATCCGAAGTTGTGTTCTTCTCCACTGGTCAGGAATGCAACTCCTCGCAGGCACAAAACAAATCCAAAATGCAGCATGCACGCTAGAGCCACCTCTCTTCAGCTAGTCATACTTGCATGATCACAGACATCTTCTGAATCTGCCATCAACAAAGGAAACCACAATAAGACTGTTTTCTTTATTCTTCATAACTGAGTCAGTAGGTCAACAGTTCCTTTGGCCAAGGAACCAGACCGATTTCCTGAAATGCTCTGGTGGAAAAGCCATCTGTCTTTGCTTCCCGAACAGAATCAAGGTGTTCCAAATAACCATCTTGTTTTAAGCAAAGACTGTAGTCATTGATGAAACTCCATTTTGCTTCTCACATCTGGGAAAAACTATGAGAAAATACCTCCATTTAAAAAATACAGGCAGGAGACTATTCTTTATGCACCTTGCACTCTGCTTCCAGTCCTTTCAGTCCACGTTCTCATGTGCCGACTCGAAAGTGGAGTGGCATAAAAAAAAGAGCTCCTAACAGAAGATTAGATCCGTTCCAAATCAGTCTTGCTCCACACAAATGCAGAATATACCGCGTGTGCACTACAAATACCCTGCTCAAACAAAGAGAAAGCAGTAAAGCTGCTATCCCTTTTCCTGATCCATGACTCAAAACGTGTGGTTGAAAACTGGTTTCGTAACAACCTCTTAAGTACCACCTACTCACATCACAGAGTGTGTCTTACAGCAAATGCACAGGAAATCACCAGCCAGTGCCAACGGACCTACTATTCCAAGAAATAGCTTTTCAGATACTCCTCCATCATTAGGAAACTAAGTAGCCTTTACTTTCTCTATTACTGAAATACAAGAGAATATTTTTTTAAACAAGTTTCAAATGCTTATTCTCCCCCTGCCCCCAACAAAAATGTGATGGATAAGTCACCCGCTGAAAACATGCTCATTGTAAACAGAATTTCACACTACTCAGTCCAGCAAGTGCAATTATTCATTTCCACAGATAAATTCACTGGACAAAAATCAGAAGGGTGGAATTAATTTTAAGAGACAGATTGCAGTCTGAGTAACACACAAAGACTGTGGGGTGAAGCACGTGCCTTTCTGACCACCAACAGCAGACCCCTGAATCATCCAACCACAAGATGACTCGCGATGAACGATTTCCTCTTATTTTACACTCCTATGGTGGGCTGTACCCCCTGGTATATCCTGAACCTAATCCCTACTTCGATGGAAATTCCAAAACTCATCTCAGGAGGCTCTGGCTACATACTAAAACGATGAAGCCATCTGCCAGGTTTTGCTCTGAGTCACCTGTCAGATACACAGAAGGAAATTAGTCAACAGGCAGCAAGCACATGGAAGCCCACTGATAGCAAGTAGCTGCTAACGTGTCTCCTGCATGCATTTGAGACACAAAATGCTGGCGTGCCTGAGCCATCTTGAAGAAAATTATAAAAATTAACAACGCTAAAAACGGAGAAAAAGGCACAAATCTTCAGAAATAATAAGACAGCACATAGGCAGCATTTTGGTTTAGTTTTTCAATGCCAGCGCAGTTGAAATGGCCATGGAAAAGGGACAAAAAAAAAAAAAAAAAAAAAGACATTTCACAAACATTGGACCTTCACTGTGCGTGACAAGAAAAATAATTAAAACAACTGAGAGAACTAATTTGTGGCTGCTTAGAAAGTTAACTCTTGAAGGAATAGATTAAAGTAAGAGAGAATAATGGCAAAGTTTAATGCAAGAGTCATTTACTGACACAAGTATGCCTAATAGAAGTGAACGGGATTACTCATGTAAGAAAGTATTGACTGCTCAGAAATTGTTAAACTCTTCCAAACATAAAAACACATGACGTTGATAATCTCACTGATTAATAAACAGTTAGCAGCCTGTCAGGATGCTACCAATGTGGAATTTCAGATCTCCAAACACATCCGTATTATAGAAACTGATCTCAATCCAACGCCTTTCAACTGAAACACGTAACCAAATTTTGCTAGAAATTCATCTCTGAATATTTTGAACATTTTCTGTTCAACAATAAAAATGCTATATAAAATGGCAACAACCTTTGGTATTTCAGTGTCATATTCTTGAGATCCTTACTCAATTCCTACTTAGACAAAACTCACAATGACTTCAATGAATAAGGACTGATTAGCAATGAAGATATTAAGGATTCCTCCCAACAGCAGTGGCTGGGGGAAAAGGCATTTTTATTTTTGATGGTTAGTTCTACATAGTCAGCTGCCCTAAATAAGAGTTCAACTTCTGAATAAGAAATAAGAGAATAAAAGACAAGAATAATATGCCCCATTTAGACTCTTCAAGGCACTACAAATATCAATTAATACGTCTGAGCAAATACTCTCACCCGCTTCCACATGCTGAAAAGACCAGTCTGATACATGTCTGCAATGGGGGAGAAGGGAATTCTTGCTCCTGTTTTGTACTTGGGCTTTTCCAGCACAGGTCTCAACATACTGTATTGCCTCACTTCCCATGTGCCTGTCTAGTCAATTAACATACTTTTTAACAAGCCAGATGAAAAAAGAAAGAAGGAAAAAAAGGAAAGGTAAAAGCCCTCTTAGATGAATAAAGAATTTTTTCTTTGTCTGTGTTTATGAACAACTCCATTACAAATTATGCAGCAGTTATGTACAACTCCAAAAGAAACAGAACGTGGGGAAAAGGTCCACCCAGCTGACATCCCCAATAACCAAATACAAGCACACCTCATGGTGTAAGCCTGATCAATGTGCACTGAAGGTAAATTGTTTTGGACCCCTAAACCAATAAGCAAAAATAACCCATCGCCTCTCGTGGCCCTTCCACTACACCCAAGCGTATTAACGTTCAAACGTAGGGACTGGGCCATCCGTCGTACCAATCTCACTGATTTCAATTATCACTACAACAGAACGGATCAATGACGGAGCAGATCAACGAGGAGGACCAAATCACACAGAGCACTATAGTCTACCATAAAATACATCCTAAAATAAAACAGATCATGCAAATCATAGATTTGGGGTTTTTTTAATCAGTCCTACTGCACGTGCAGAATGCCTGCTCAGGCCTGAGTGGTTTACATGCTGAGCTTTACAAGTTAACAGATAACTAGTAGGCACTTTCCTACCTATAGATTTTGGAGACTAGCTTCAGCCTCCTGGTTTTCAAAATCTTGAGGTGGATTGTAAAAGTGGGGTTGTTAATGTGTGTTGCATAGTAGAGCTGCTTAAAGCTTCGGTCGCTGATACAACCTGGCAGAGATTTGACCTGATTTGGTGGCCAAATCTCCAAATCTGAAATGAATCAGGAGACCCTTTAATCTGTCCAAATCGAAACAGAACCCTCTGAATCTATCTGGAGTGATTCGGAAAGATTTGATGATTTGGACATAGACACAGCTTTATATGTTTTTTCTACATACCTCTGGGTCCCAGGCGGCGGCTTGTGATTGCTGCAGTGCTGGGGCGGATGGAGCATCCCACAGGAGTGCAGAAGGGTCCCCAGGGCGCTCAGCAGCAGACCCAGAAATGGACCAGAAGCACTTCCAGTCCACTGGAGAGCACGCGTTACCCCCCCTTCCTGCACACTCTGGCTCGGCAACTGATGTCTCCTAGGTCTGGGGAGGCACCCGGGGTCCTCCCTGCGGCTGATCACCAAGCTGGGAGGGTGCAGGTGCACTCGGCAGTGGACCCAGAAGCAGACTGGAAGTACTTCCGGTCCACTTCTGGGTTGGCCACCAAGCACACGGCCCTCGCCCACGCACTCCTGTGGGATACTCCATCCACCCCAGCATCGCAGCATTCACGAGCCACCTGGTACCTCAAGGTATGTAGAAAAAGCATTTAAAGCTGCGTCTATAGACGAATTGCTAAGTCTCTGAATCGGCATCAAATCTTCAGATTTGGACTCAGCTGAATCAATTTGGATCGCTGTTCCGATTCAACTAATCAAATCACTGTCCCCGATTTGTGCCGAATCTGAATTTAAATCAAATACAGCCCATTTCGCACACCCCTACTGCACATATGGATCAAGAACACAAAGCATTTGGCACAAAGCAGAAATGAATCAAAGAACCGCATGAATTTAGCAAATTCCACAGAAGAAAAATGTCATCTTTAGCCCTAAAAACCCTAATCAAACTCCCCCTTAAACAGATTATCACAGAAAATCTCTCTTCCACCAAGTTTTTGCCTATAACAGCAGCACCTATATAGCAAATTATTGGTGACTATTCATAAAAAAGGAGCTAGTTCTGAAGCCACTATTTTATCATGAAATGAGCATGCTGGATCCATTCTGGGTGAACACTTTATATAAGGCCTTCAAGGACATATACACTTATTTTATAAGAAATTAAGCCAGCATAGTCAGTGTAACAGACTTATCCTGTTACATATTAAATTTTATTCATAAACACCTTTCTGCATTGCACTAATCAGATCACATGGTGTATCCCTCTAATACAATCATTCAGATATTTCCCGTCATAAAAATATAACCTGCTCAGTGAATGCAAAAGCACACAGGTAAAGGGCATCTGCTTCTTTGTTATAAAAGTGCGGAGCTTTTCATGA
Organism: Caiman crocodilus; assembly: GCA_030014935.1. Lineage (NCBI taxonomy): Eukaryota > Metazoa > Chordata > Crocodylia > Alligatoridae > Caiman > Caiman crocodilus. The sequence continues at coordinate 135,514,771 of JAGPOW010001296.1, forward strand.
GAATAATCATACAGGAAGGGTTTATCTTCAACCCTTGTCACAGATTTAAAGGAGACAACACATAATCTTTATTGGCTAATTTGATATAGTGCCATGCAACTGCAAAAACCATTAAAAAGATAAAAAATTCTTCAATGTTACCAGAAAAAGAAAAAAAGGATGGTTACTCACCAGTAGCTACAGTCCTGCAAATACAGTGCATTTGCAGGTCTACTGAATGTATATTAAGGCACAGACAATGACTGCATTCAATCAGGATATATAGAAGGATGTTTATGTACACGTAAACTAATAACCAAAGCTGAATTTTAAGATGGATGTGACAGGATGGCTGATTTTAGATGCATTTGAGGAGGAACAGAGTTGTTCTGCTGATTCATCCTAGAAACTAAATCAGATGGATCACGCCAACTGCAATGCAAAGAGGCAAGAGAGCATCTTGGTAACAATGCAGACCTGGAGAAGGACAGGAGGATCTTTGAGTTCTGCATGAGGTTCGTGTCTGCCAATGCAGTCCTGCCCGAAAGTTTTATATCTAAGGGAGGAATACGGGTAATTCCTTGCTCCTTCCTCCTCTCCTCCCCACAAAAATGTTAAAATTGGTCCATAACCCACTGACCATACCTATGCCATGTTCAGAGTAGCATGGGACTTGTGCCTTCCTGCACAGATCTCACTGTAAAAAATGGACATTCCCATCTTAGAATTGAATCTCAGGTTTTGGAAGGAGAGTCACAATCTGACTTGAAGCATTTAAAGCCCTCCACCTGAGAGGACAGAGGTGATAGACAGAATTAGATGGGGGTCCAGTGCAGGTAGGGAATAAGGGGACACACCCCATGAAGGATTTAGGTGCCAACAAGCTAGGCATTTCAATGCCTTTTGTTTTACATGCCTGTCCCCCAGACTGAAAGCCAAAGCTCTAGAGTTCGGTGCCCATAGAGTGCACGAGAACAGCCAAGCAACTAGGAAGAGCAATCCAAAATATCTGCAACCTGAGTGGAGAGGAGGGGGGAAGGCACCTAGAGCGAGCCGTAAGGAAAGCTAAACAGAGGGTTATTTCAGAATCCATGGTCCTCGCTGGCACAAAGCTAGTTGATTAGAGCTGCAAGAGAAGCATCTTCATCCTTTAGGGCGCTTACATCTAAAGACTCAATTCCCGTTCCAGCGGGCCTTCGAGTAGTCTTTAAAGAAATGAGCAGGACTTCAGCATGGCTGCAGAGGTGCTTCCAGTGCTGTTATTTTGTCTAGCAACCAGTTAGAAGTGTGATGGTAAGGAGTTCTGGGGGATGACAGTGGTCTACTGATCTATACGGTTTCGGAACCACCGTCAGGCCTTTTAGCTGAACGCTAAACTCAGGAAGTGGGGCTTAGTTCCCCATCAGTCTGCAGGGATTCAAACGGACACCTCTTACTTTGCTGGAAAGTCTTTAACAGTAAGATATAGGCAAGTCTAGACGAAGGCACCCTCCATCCCTCCTGTTAAACCTGGGCCCAGTACAGCAGAGAATGAAAGAGTCATGGAGTCAGAAGCAAGAGGGAGTCTGACTTTGTAGCCTAGCGTATAAAGCATTCAGCAAGGGGTGGAGGGGAGTCCTACGTTCCAGCCTCTGCTGCCTATCCTAACAGTCACTGGCTAACATAGTACAGGAGAATTATTTCAAGAGGCTAAAAAATTGCCAGGCACGAAGCTTAGACTTCCCTTCCCAGCAAAGTGCCCTAACCACTAAGATATATACTTAGGCGTCTTCTCACTTACTGTCTTGTGAGCCTTGCATTCTTTCCTGCACTATGGTCCAGCTTCAACAAAGGTGGAAAGAAACACCAACCAATCTAGCCCGCACACCAGTGGTTATAGCATTCACCTAGGAGGTTCAAGATGTGTGGCTGAATCCCCGTAGGCCGAGGTGGGAAATGAACCCAGCTTGGTCCTGTGATCTCACATTAAACCACAAGCCTGGGACTTAGCAATCTGGGGGTTGGTTTTACTCTACCAATGAACTGCTCATGACCACAGACAAGCAACTACTTTAACTGCTATCTGCCTCCACTCTCTTCCCAACCCCACACCTGTGTGAAACATCTATACTGTCTGTATTAACATTGGTAAAGGCTTTTCACATCCTCCAAGGGGAGACAACAACAGTGTAACGTTAAAATCTTGTTTTCCAGGAATCAAATTCTGGGCCTCTTAGGGCACCACAGGTTTTATCAAACGAATTGGAGTCTTCACTTTTTGTTTTATTCGCTGACTAAAAAGACTGATCTTATTGAACACACAAACCAGATGGGGCAAAACAAACCTATACTGAGAAACCTGGACAAATTGGAGAATTGGGCCAAAAGAAATCACATGAGGTTCAATTAGGATAAGCGTGAAGTCCTGCATTTAGAACGGAAGAATCGCATGCACAACTACAGGCTGGGGACACACAAGCTAAGCAGCAGCTCTGCAGAAAAGGACTTAGAGGTTAAAGTGGACAATAAGCTGAATATGAGCCATCAATTGTACCATTTTTGCCAAGAAGTCTAACGGCATGCTGGGCTATATTAGTAAGAGTATTGCCAGCAGATCAAGGGAAGTGATTCTCCCCCCATATTCAGCACTGGTGAGGCCACATCTGGAGTACTGGTCCAGCTCTGAATGTGGACAAATTGGAGAATCCAGCTGAGGTCAACAAAAATGGTTCAGAGACTAGAGCACATGACTTATGAAAAGAGGCTGAAGGAGCTGGGCTTCATTAGCCTGGAGAAGAGAAGACTGAGAGGGGAATTAATAGCAGCCTTCAACTCCCTGCAGGGGGGCTGCAAAGAGGATGGAGCTGGACTGTTCTCGGTGGGGGCAGATGACAGGACAAGGAGCAATGGGCTCAAGCTGCAGCAAGGGAAATTTAAGTTAAATATCAGGACAAACTATCATGAGGAGGGTAGTAAAGCACTGGAACAGGTTATCCAGAGAGGTTGTGGATTCTCCATCCTTGGAGGTTTTTAAGACCTGAGTAGGCAAAGCCTTAGCTGGGATGATGCACTGGGGCTGGCCCTGCTTTGAGCAGGGGGTTGGACTAAATGCGACCTCCTGAGGTCCCTTCCAATCCAAATTTTCTATGAATCTATGTTAAACCTAACTGTCCATCACTTACCCAAAAGTAAAAGGGAGGAGGAAGGAAGGGGGCAGGGGGAAGAGTGTGGTGGGTTTTCTATTTTGAAGTTTTTATTTGCAGTAGTATCATTTGAAGAATTTCTTGTTTATACCAGTACGTGGCAGGTTTGAAACTCTTGCTATCCTTGTGAAGTAGAAGGTAGGGCTGAGTTGGTAGAGTTGTACCTTACTGACTAACTGAAGCAGATCTAGATACATAGCACAAGCATTTGTGAGCCAAAGTTCACTTCATCAGATGCTGTGAAAGGATGTGCAGAAAGCAGAGTAAAAGCAGGAGAAAGAAATCAGAATGGTTATTTCTAAATTCTAGTTTCTTTCTCCTTATATTCTGCTTTCTGCACATTCTTTCCTAGCAACTGATGAAGTAAGCTTTGGCTCATGAAAGCTTGTGCTACAAATTTAGATCTACTTTAGTTAGTTTATGAAGTATTTGAATTCAGACTAACACAGATTACATCTCTATCTTAGTGAAGTCAGTGTCAAAGCAGCTTTCTTTCACATCACACGGTGTTTGTTGCATTTCTATGGCTTGTGATAAAAAAGTAAAGGTAAAGGAATTCAACAACATTCAGGCGAATTGTACTTCCTATGCATCACAGTGGCCTGAACAAGGGATAAGGAAGCAGACTCAAACTCAAGATATTGTCTCTGACACTGATCTTCTGCATGGGTGTGGATAACCCAAATGATCTTTCTGGAGGCCGGGGACTGAATCTTCAATTATCTGAGGCCCAGTGCCTTGTCATGCCACAACTTGAACACCAAATTTCTCCGTTCCCCTTCATCACCCTTACAGTGCACCTCTGGCTTCAACTCAGCCTTTGGAGTTGCAATTACAGAGGAAACTATTCTGCATCTGGAAGAATGACCATGAAAAGTCATATATGAAACCTATGTACTTGGGTTTATCATGAGCTCTAAGGGCAGCGACCTGCAGAGAAGCATTGACCTTTGCTATCAATCAATCGTTCATCTTCAGCTGTCTGCACAGTCCCACCCCCTGGAGCAGGGCTGGAAACAGCAGCTCCAAGGCTCCTGCCCCTATTGCACCCAGAACGATGTCGGGAGCAGTGACCAGGCAGGAGCCTTGGGGCTGTGATTTAATGGACTTAAATACTGATACAATAGTATTTCCCTCATTCTCAAATCCATCACTGGTTGTACTCCACTGATTTCAGGACAAAACCCAGTGAAATGTGCACATTCAGCATGATCACCAAATGCTTCTTTCCCCTGCATGCACTTTACACAGCAGCAGCCACCAGTGCATGAAGAAACCAAGCAAGTAGCGGTCCATAGCTGTTCTGCAAGCTGTCTCTTGCACTGGATGTGCTCTACAGTGTGGGCACATCTACATGAGATGGTTACTGTGTAGTGGACTAATTAGATGCACAGTAAACATCTCAGTGTCTACACATGCACCATTAGGCTAGAATAAACTAATTTACTCTGCAGCAGGATAGTACTTGTAAATACAAGTACAAATTAATACTAACCTGCTGCAGAGTAAAAAACTCCACAGTAACACACATAGTAACACACAGTAACACACGCTGACCCAGCTGGCTGGGGCATGATATTGCCTGGACTGAAGCACTGCCTGCCAGCTAGCCCCGCACTGAAGCACTTTTGTGCCGCACCCAGCAAGGGTGGGTGCAGCATGCTGAACTGAGGGGAGCAGCCCTAGGTGGCAGGCTGATCACCCGGGCCCTCCGCCAGCCGGGGCTGGTTGGACCCAGCTCGTGATATGCACGAACAGACTCTGGAGCTTATTACGCCAGAGTTTACTGCTGCCAAGTAAGTGTTGAAACGGCACATACGGGAGCAATAAACTCCGAAGAAATACGCTATGGAGTTTCTTCATGTCCTGTAAAGGCATGTACAGACGTGCACTGTGTGTAGTTGTGCCCCCCTACACTGAATTTGGCATCATTTCTTTCCCTTTAGTTTCTTGCTTGGTTGGAGGAGTACTGCCAGTTCCTTAATTCAAATCAACCCCTTTTAAACAGCATTAGAACAAACTTGTATCTGCCTCTGCTAACATTTGGGGCTTATTCAAAAAAGGACATGACAATTCAGCTCTCCTGTAATTAGGATGAGCAAACCTACATAGTATTTCTTATACTATTATGCCCAGTCTTAGGCAACGTGTGTGTGTCTGGGGGGCGGAGCAGGATATAGGGCACGTGCCCCTCCCAGATTTCTGTGCCAACAGCGGGTGCAAGGCTTCAGCTCGGCCAAAGCCCGTATCAGCAGTGGGGCCAATGGTGGTGTGGAATTGTACCCCCACTGCAAGAATGTAGGCGTCATCTAAGTATTCATTCCCCAACCCTAGGATTTCAACACTGAAAACTTATGATCGTTACCGTAGCATTTTGTCATAACCAAATCAGTTGAATGTCCAAGTCACAATAGACCGCATGGAGCCATTACCCCAAATTTGGTCACGTTTTGCTTCATTAGTTATTCCTGCTTCGCAGTCCGTTATTGGTCACTCCGGACATATAAAAGTTCATGCAGCTTCCGCCCAAGTCGGAGACCTCTGAGCACGCAACAGAGTAACCACGGAGAACTCTGTAGCGTGACCGAGGAAACTTGGTGGACTGATCACCCACCAATATCTCCCTGTCACTGGGTCCTCTTGACATACCCTCGTTATCCTCCAGGTTACTTTCATTCATAAACTCATTAACTCATAACTCATTTGATTATCCGTGACAATGCAAGCAAGCTACCTCAAGGCCTGCACTGCCATTCCACATGGCGTAAGTAAAATAATCTTTTAAAACCAATAAGCTGTCTCACCTCTCCATCACCAGCCTGCCTGACGTCCAATTAAATTAGCGATCCTCTGAATGGCTCCGGCCACCCGAAACACATTTGACTCAAGACTTGGAATTGATCCTGTTCCATTAAAGTTAGTGACAAAGTAACTTGATTTCAACATGAAAAGAAGAGATAAACTACCTGGGCAGGGCATATTACTACACAGGGGGTGCATCTACATGTGCACCTTACATGTGTGGAATAGACTAGCTCAGCAGTAAAGCATCACAGGCTACACATGCACTGATATTAGGGCATAATAAACTAATTAACTCTGTCACTGGATAGTACTATCAAGGACAGTACTATCTTATGGCGGAGTACTTTACTGTGCTGAAATGCACATGTAGAGACTGACTGGGGCAGTAAATTGTGCCCAATCAGCCCAGCCATCCAGGGGACCTGCTCTGCCCCAGCTCAGATTGATGCTGTCCTGGACATGTGTCCGGGAGCAGTTTACTTCAGAGTTTACCGTGTCGCATTAATTGCACATGTAGATGCACCCAAGGTGGAAGAAGCAACAACGCCTCTCTTCTGCCAAGGCAGAATAATTCTCGACATCACAACTATGGCGCTGCACATATGCATGCGACCAAGTAGTCTAAGCAAAGAGGGCAAGGACTGAATAGACATGGAAACTGAACTGCTCTCTCAATCCAATATCACAATCAAATCAAGGCTGAAACATACTGATGAGGCAGGATGGGAAAACTTGCAGTGTCTCAGTTCATACTGTACTTTTCCTGTTTCCTCTGGCAGGAGATGTTTCCTCTGGCACCTCTAAACCAACAAATGGTGGATGCCAGGGGCGGTACTGTAGAGGGGATAGATCACTCTAAAGATATTCGGCTCTCCCTGCATAGCATCCGCTTCTGCAGCGCACTGGGCTAGGTTGACCACTGGTCTGATTGAGTATGGCCGTTCTTACTTTCTTTATGGGGACTTGAGGTCTGTCAATAGTACACTTTACATATAAATAATTGTCAAGCCAAAAGACGACTGGGCAAGTATTGCTGACAAGTACCGAAAGTCCATTTCTGTGTTGGCTTTCTCTACACCTTCTAAAAATGTAGCTTCATACAAAAATGAATCCAGGGCAAAAAGCATCTTAAAATCTCTCTGCTGTGAGCCTACAAGTACAAATCAGATTGTAGATGCACCACCTATTGCTATCAAGAGGAAAAAAGGGTCAAAGCAATTATTTAGTTTGGGTACGATGGGAATATGTTTAGGTTCTCTGGTTTGACTGTAGAAAATGCAGGATTTCAGTAGATGATACAAAGGGAACTTTGGGAATTATTTTTAAAAATGTATCTGTGTTTTGTTTGGCCTGCCTTGAACTGGTAAATGCAAGTACTTGGGCAGAAGGGTGAGTTTACCACAATAACACCCAGTTTCAATTTCAGAGGTTGGCAAAACAAAAGCAGATATGCTTTAAAATCTGCTCAAACTTCATAACCCATCAAGGCCACTCCCAGGATTTTGTGTCCCTTCTTGAATGACTATGGATTTTACAAACCCGTCTAGTAGGATATTTGCCCATATTGACTCCCTGCACTGACTATCACCATGAAAAGGGAACTAAGAACTGACAGCCCATCAGGTAGATAAGGAAGGACTCAGTTGACAAATGTACAAATTTACAAACTGTATTTATCCAAAAGCTTTCGCAAAAATGCTTTTTCTATGTTTTCATTTTTAATAGAAACAGTTGAGATATTGCACAATTTTGACACAATTTTTCCCTTAGCATTCTATGCACTAATTGCACTGCAGATAGAAAAGTTTAGGTAAAAAGTTGGGGTTTTTTTCTAGTTTGAACTTCCCTCCTGCACCTGCAGCTCAAATTCTGAAGAACAGTGCTAGCATAGGAGACCTACCCAGAAGATCAGAGCTGGCACTGCAACAGAAAGTGAATTTTTGTGCATTTTTAATGTCAATGCTGACGGAAAAACATGAAAGGAAATAATACAGAATAAATATCAGAAAATAAGATCAATGTTTACATTTCTTTCTGTTGCAACAAGAAGGATGTTTGGGAGGCAGGAAGGATCGTTTCGTCATCGAAGCTGATAACATTTAACATATCCAAAGCATACTAGTTAAAAGACGTATGGATTATTTGTCCTTCCCACATTAACATAAGCAAGTCAACAACCTTTCTATAAAACAGGTATAATAATTCTAACCTACTTGTGGCCCAGATTTCCCAGTGCAAAAGGCCTAATGAAAGGGTGGTGGAGGTTTCTCTGAAACGCAGTGGGCTGAAGCTGCCCCCAAAGGTGTTTATCACTGGGGAGGCAGAGGAGGAAAAGCCACTTGTGTGGACAGACAAAAAGGAAGGGAGGGTAAATCACCTGAGCCCTCCATCCATATTCTGGAGAAATAAACAGGTCAGGCCCAGACTGTGGGCCCGATTATGCCTTGTTGTACCCTACGTAAACTGTACTATCGACTCAAAGGAGAGCAGAAGCAAGTACTTCACAACTATTGATCCATCAACATTTACACAGCACTTAGCAATAGCTAGATGGATAAGACATTATTTCTTGTGGGTAAGATTAACCTCAGGTGGACCCAAACTGACTTATAAAAAAATTACAATTCATTTATTTTTAGTGTCAACAGGTTATAAGCTTATGCTGCTGATTCAGGAACGAGTTTTGCACATTTAAAAATAAACAAAAATGCCTTTAAATTTAGCTTTAATTGCATACCTTCCATCTATTTAAATCCACCACCTTCATTTTTCCCAGCGCATAATCAAATTACTGTGCTGTATTAGATTAGCAGCCTCTGGCATACAACTGGCTGTGCTGCATGACTTTAGTTGCCCAGAAATATCCAACATCCTTGGTTAAAGAGCATCTAACAATTAATACACTTCATTTAGCTGCCACCAATGATGTCACCGAGTGCAAAGTACAGCAACAGAAATGACAGCCAGGCGGGATGGAGCTTTTCTGAAGTGTTGTTCAACCAACAATCACACAAACCCTTCGTTGTTTATCTGCCTGGGGAAGTGAATGCCGTACAAACAGCAACCTACGTGTTTCTCATCACATACTGGGTAATGCTCAAACAATTTTACCACTGGAAGCGAAGAGTGCATGCCGTACTCTGCAAACAAAATCGCATGCATCTGGGGAAACAGAATCCCATTAAAGCAGCGAGAGAGAAGCGTAGTGTATGAGACAAATAAAGGTTCATGATTTATATCCTGGGTACTGGTAAAAATGCAAGGCACTGTAGGATTTAAGTCCCTCAGACCATTATTTTAGGATGACAGGAAAAGGCATAGAATAATGGCGTATGGACAGGGACCGGGAACTCTTACTCGTGAATAATACTTTGCACTTCTATCATCTAAAATGGGTAGGGGCGACTGGTACTGAACTGTGGCTGCACTGCAACCACGTGCTGCATGAACTGGCTTTGTAGACCATTTTACGGCCAGTATAGACATAGCTGTGGCTTCCATCCCCGATTCTTTGTTCAGCCTTGTATCTATCTTAGGGTTTTATATCACAGACCATTGCTATCTGAGCCCCTTCCAGATAAAATCACTAGTGACAGTCAAGTCTGTAGTTGACTTTGTGGGGTCTTGTGGTATATTTCTTCTGAACACAAGGGTTTTGCTTATCTTAGTACGTAACAGCCATGCTGACAGAGGGAAGCCGTTGGCATCAGATGTACCGAGAGCAACCTTCATGTGGCTCTTTTATTGAGGGCCAACCCTGTGCTGAAACAACCCACAACTAAGGGAGCACGAAGGCAGTAAAATTATCTGTGCTCCTTATCTCTTGTGCTGCACTGTGCTCTCTTCAACTAGAGCTACAGACTGGACTCTTGAGATTTATTTTATAAATAAAGGGCAGACAAGTGATCGCCAAAAATAACGCAGGCTGCTTATAGCAGAAAATGGGAGCAGTCTGTATATTCCCTATTTTTGGTGGCTGGCTCCCTAAGCCATTAGACCGGGGTGGCCACCCTCTGGCATGTGCCACAAGTGGTGTGGGCAGTCTCCATGTGTGACACGCTACACTGGGGACGGGGCATGGAGCTTAACTTGTGTCCTGCCTGCCAAAAAGGTCACTCCCCACTGCATTAGACAGTGCTACAACCAGCTCTGAGGCTGTGGCCATAAACAGCTCTCATAGCTTCTCTGTGCCTCGGTTTCCCCCATACAATGGTGATGAAGATAAATGCTTCAACAGGAAAGTACAAGGTTGGGCAGAGGTATCATCATCACCTCTTTGTAAAGCGCTTTGCAACCTTGCAGGATTATTTAAAAAACAAAAAAAATCTTTTTCTGGGAATTCTACTTAATCATATTTGGATACTTCGGAGGAAGAGAAGCCCTAGCTGTGTGGGCAACAGTAACTCAACGTAGCAGGCAGAGAGGCACCGTTTTTGCTAGCCAAGGCTGTACTGGATTACTCCACCTCTGCTGTGTCAGCGCCCAAACTCCTCTGACAAGCCATTTCCAGCGAAGGGTTAGGTTGTGGTCACACATCCACTAAGGATTATGGAGGATGGTACCACGCAGACACACGATGAATCCGAACCCGGGCTTTTAGAGGTGAAAGACGGGGCCTTACCAAACGGCACTGCTCCCCAAGTTCTGACAGAGAAATGCAATATAAAGTCATATGAAAATTCATACGTGTGGAGATTAAAGACAGAATTAGATACTGGGGAACGCTTATTTTTCTATCGCACTACAGGTGTTTTTTTTCACTTAATCATTCATTTAATCACTTGGCTTTGCTGAGTGCTAGAGATGAGGTCAAAATTAACACCCAGACCTCAACATACCTACCAGCCTCTGGTGTCTTTACTATTCCTTCCATTCAGGACGAGCACACCAACTGCAGATGCTTCGGCAGCCTGACGAAGGGTATTTATACCCAAAAGCTTGCAAAGAAAATTTGTTCCAACTATTTCAGTTGGTCTAATAAAACTTACTGGATTTACCCAAAAAGCCTTGTCTGCCTGTGTCTTTAGACCAGCACAGCTACAACCTACACCCCAATACACGTACGAGCACTTTATGGATGTCCCACCTGCTCATCTTTACTAACCGCCAAAGCGATTTGTATTGAATCCAAGCTTTGCTCAGTACCTATTACTTGCCATTATAAATATGTTCATAAATACTGAATTTGGACATTCCCTCTTTTCCCATAGCAGCAGAATGGAACGGCAGACAACGGACACTAAGCTACTTGGAGGCTGAAAATGGGCTAGAGACACCAAGATTTTTATTAGGGAAAAAGGGCTGAATAGAACAGGAAAGTATTAGTTATTCACACCTCAACACTGGGAGTCTGGATGTGTGAGGCTGCCTCTCAGGGGCCTTATTCCACGATCAGCGCTTTCATTTTAATTAAAGCAACTGTTTTTTCCCCCCAGGTTCTCTCTAGATGACAGTAATCTTGAAAGTTTAACATAGCTGAACTATTTCTTCTAACTATTTGAATATGGATTATGGAGCCTAATTTTACTTGCATACCACACTCAGATAAAAGAATTATGGCCCAAATTATCCAAATTTTCTCCCCTCTCCACCCGTCAAGGACCTGAGACAGTGTTATAAAAGTTACTTACATTGAAAAATGAGGCCCTGATAGAGCAAATCATGAAAGTACCGGGATTATGTCTGTGCTGAAATGCTTTGCAAGATCTGCAACTTTATGGCTAGGGACAGAAGTTACACATAAACCAGTTTAAAGTGATCGGAAACCAGTTTAAACCTGTATCCGAACAGAAGTTCAGCGCACATAAACTACTTTCAAAATGGCCCAAACTGGGTTAAGATAAACCTGGATGGATTTCTCAAACTTAAGGGATTTGGGTTAAACCAGTTTCTGGAATTCTGTCCCAGATCCCCTCCTGACTCAAATTACCTCAGTCCCCCAGCATCCCATGATGCTTTGCAGCCCTGGGCTGCGCTGTCTGCTGCATGGCGTCTGCAGCATGGTCTGGGCCAGCGCAGGTGTCACAAGGTTAAGGCAGTAAAGCCTCTGCTCCCTAGCCTGCTTCCTGTCTGCTCAGCGGGACGAAAGGCGAGGAACAAACCCTCGGCACCCCCTAGCCTGGGTGTGCACAGCACATGGGGATGGAAAGCCACTCCGGAGAGCTGGGCTGGGATCACCCCAGCCCTGGTCCTCTGCAAGCTGCCCAATTCTTTGAGAGGTGGGAGCGGACCTCCTTCTCCCCACCCCACTATTTGGCACCCACCCCCACAGCCAGGGTCTGCATGGGGGAGCCTGCTTGGGGAGGCTTTTCCCTCTACGCACAGCCCGGGAAAGCCCCATTCCCACCACCTTGCCAGCCTCCTTGAGAGACGGTGCCAGGCTGGGGCAGTGTTCCCTCTCCTCGTCTCCCCGAGAGGCCAGCAGCTGGCAAGGCTGTGGGCAAGGGAAAAGCCCCACCATGGGGGCTCCCCCTGCCCCCTACACCATCCAGACCTGTGTGGAGGGCGGGGGGGTGGTGCTGAGCTGGGGGTTCGTCTTCGCCCGCCCAGCCCCTCAAAGGTGGGTGGCTGGCTAGTTGGCCTGACTGGGGATTAATTGCCTGCTGGCCCTCCCCTTCCTTGCAGCTGAAAGAAAGGGGGTGACAGCATGTGTCCAGCGTGAGCTGCTGATCAGCTGCATTCGGTAGCCTTAGGCATGATGGGTGGTGTGCACGAGTGCCCCCAGGGTCCCGGTCTGGGCCAGTGCAGGCTTCTGCCTGCTTTGGCCCCCAGAAAGCTGAACATCCGTTCCGTTCGTTATCGGTCCAAACTACACAGTTTAGAAAAACCTGTGCAGACTGGATTGCTTCGCCAGGATTTCTGCACCTCAGTCTCATAGGCTATGTACAATCCGGGGCCTCTGGGGAGACAGAATCATGGCTTTAGAGAGAGAGAAAATGTATTGAGAATATGATGGATATCAGGAGTGTCAAACTCACCCATGAACTGGACTGGATCTGGACTTTGAGGTTACTCCTAGGCCAGATCCATGGAGCCAGTGGCAGCTACCACAGATCTAGAGGCAGAGGCAGGGCCAAATGGCAGCAATGGAGGGCTAAAGGGAACAGCTGATGCCTGCGCCCCCCTCACTCACCCCTGCTGCCAACACCCAGAGGCCCCAAAGTCCGTGCCAGGCCTCACCCTCTAGCCATGTCCCCCACCTTCTAGTAGCTCATCAAGGCAGATAGTCTAGTTCTGTAGGCTAGACTCAGCCCGTAGGTGGTACATTTGACACTCCTGATATCTCATTTTAAGAACGGTTATTAATGGTTATTAAGCCGAGAGTACTTACAGTATAAAAGATTCCCACAAGCAATAAAATGACATCACTGCTTTGCCTTTTTTTTTTTTTTTT
>JAGPOW010001296.1:135528229-135543044 GCA_030014935.1 Caiman crocodilus
AAATACTCTCAAGAACTCAAACTATTTTATAAATATTAACTAATGCAGATCACACAATCCCCTATTAGACAGCTGCTATTAATGCTACTCTAGAAGGAGGGTAATAATGAAGCACAGAGAAGTAAGTTGCCCAAAAGGTACATGGACGTATGAGAGCAGAACTAGACCAACAGAACCCAGATCCACTGACTCTTAGCTTGATGCTTTAATTATTAAAGCAAGCGTCTTCATACCTGGTTAAAATATAATCATCAGTGGCAAAAACATGCAAGCACCAAAGCAGTATGCCAATCACATCTCCACGGCAAGACCAGAGCTCATGCCCACTAGCTCCAGAAGTCCTCTACTGAGCGAGCTAAAAAAAAGTCCGATGAAGTAAAACAATAGGTCGGGGTGACCAACCTGCAGCACGTACGCCCCAAGTGGCACGGACACGCTGCAGATAAGGGAGTACGCAGACAGCACAGCAGCAGACAGGGCAGGAAGCATAAAGTAGAGCAACAGATCGGGGAGGGAACAGAATCCAGGACAGGCAGGGAAGGGGATTGTAGTGGCTTTTGTAGGAAATGCAGCACTTAATCTGTGATGCACCTGATAAAAAGGCTGGCTCCCACTACAAATCGGTATACACATAAATAGATGTGACAGTCTGTCCAGAAGTGGGCAGTGAAACAGTATGTCTCTACAAACACAACCATTCACTTGTATTAACATGCTGTTGTCCCCTTGTGTAATCCTGTTCAACTGCTACAGATACCATTTACATCACCACTGTATTATAAGGAAAATGGCAGCTCCTAACTCACCGTCATGTAAAAAGAAAAGGGTTATGAGGATGACCCGCCAGTGTTTTAAAACTAAATTACCAGGCATGAAATTAAGTCATTCTGATCTCAGGCTTTTTACCCCAGTGCAACTACATTAACTTGAGTGGAAAAACTCATGATTTACCATACAGTATTTGCGAAGAGTCCTTCCTGCCGCAAACACAGTACCTTACAATCTAATGTAAGGCATCACTTGATGGATGAGAAAAATCAACAGCAGATTGCAGGGTGAAATGAAATTACTTACTTGTATGTCCTTATTGCTCTTTATCCCAACCGAGCAAATGTACTTACTTCTGTTAGGCTGTTGTTGTTATTGTTATTTATTATTAACAATTAACATGAATGAATTGATATTAATTAACTGGAAATCTTTAGAACCCAAAGCAATGTTTCTTTAAAACCCCTACGTTGTGTAACAACTACCTTGTTGTTTATTTGATTTTATAGCAATGAGGCAGATGGCCCACGTTGCATAATAAAGCCTACACAGGAACCAAATCTTTGCTATATGCTTGCATACCTACCATGGGACTTATGAAATAAGAGTCTCTTCTGCCAAGAGGTACAAAACTACATGCCAACAGAAAAGACCTTGGCATCTTTCACCAACAGTGATGTGCTTTCAGACTTTCCTGTATTTTTCCTGGCTATTGGTTCTCACCTTGGGATCTCAAAACTCCCTGGGCTCCTCCTGTTCCATTTTACATATGCCTGCCCGAATATATTCACTCCCATTGTGATACAGCCAACGCTTTTCTACTTATTTACTTCCTGCTTCCTCTCTGTCTGGGAGGATTAAAAGCCAGAGTGGATGGATGAGCGCTGCAGGGAAGGGCAAGCCACACGAATGACATTTTTCTTACTCATTATCCCCAGTTAAACACGCAAGTGCAACAGGAGAGAGTGCAGAGTGAAATCCTTTTCTCCCAGCCACGTATAATTTAATGGAGTATTACCTTCCTTAAAGCAACAGTTCAAGCTCTGAAATCGTCCAAGTGCTGTTTTCACCCACTTTTTTGATTTAGCCCACAATTTGTCTTATCCCAGCTGCGCACAGTTATGTCACAATGCAGCAACTCTTAACAAATTCATTATTCCTGCTGTAGCTTCACGACAGCTGACAGACTTTTCTGAACTCAAGATGAAGCAACCCGCTTACTACTTGGTAAGGGACGTGTAAGTTGCTCATCTACAATACGAAAGAAATCATACCAGCTCGGCCCATTCACTTAACTCGAGTTATTGCCTCCAGATTTATTACCTCGCCCAGTGCTTTCACATGCATCCTCCGCTCTGCATAGAGGCAACAGGGCATTCAACAACACACAGGATTAAGCCTTAAATCTCTCTGCAATATTTTACCATACCGACATGCTTCAGACTTCCATTTTTGCATCACATCAACATCCAAATGAAATAAGAGCAGACTAGTTAAGAGATCAGACAATTTACAAGGGATAACAGGGTTTCATAGTGCAAGTTACAGCAGTAGTCGGATCCATAAAAATTGAAAGCAAACTGCATTTTATTCTCTGCATACGCACTCATTTATTCCAATGTTAGTATAATTCAGGGTGCTAACGAGCCCTGAAACAGCTGGTGGATTTAACAAGCATTCTGGAAATTAAATGCCTTCTTTGGGGTCAGTTAACACCTTCAAATTCAAAGCCAGGCACTCTTGCATATTAAGCTGAATCATAAAAGCTAGAAAAGCACCACTAATTTAAAGTTTTTGTCACTTTCCTAAGCTAAAGCTCCAATCCTTTTCATTTTAAGAAGGGATAAGCAGCATGAGTAACGTCAATAACTGATGCTAGCTAGGAGACTGATAATTTTACACTAATCCAGTTCTAAAATCTTTTCCTTAGGTTTCAGTGAGTCACCTCTGAGTAACCATCATTCATGTACCAAAAAAGCAAGAACATTCCCTCAAAACTCCAGCAGGAGCCCACATTTTGCTAAATGTGGTCACCCAGGCCCATGACCACATCAGCTTGGGATGCAAATCCTGCACAGAAAGAAAAAAAGAGAATCTTAACTCACCACACACAGAGTCATTTTTCATGCTCATGCTGCTTTGAAGCAGCAGCAAGTGGCAGGGACCGAGTTGCAATCAATTCCAGTCTTATTCATGCTGAAAGCTTATTGATCAAAAAGATACTTGTAAAGCTTTTAGCATAAAATAGTACTAAACATACAACAGTAGCTCAAAGAGGAGAGAAAAATAGCCTGTCAAAATTGTAAGCCGCAGTCAAGAAATCATGGGACTCGCATGCAGTATAACAATGGAGGCCCATCTGTTGGGTGCTGAGGATACCAGGATCTACCCCCAACGATAACCACCATGTTAGACACGATATACATATGGTAAATGTAAGGCACTACTAAGTGCCAAATAAAGTTTATATCAACCAGAAACTGGAACAGACTGCAGCTAACCACATTTTAATATAGCAATGTAGTCCCCCGCGGCTTCATGTTCCAGAATGCAATTCCACACAAGTACAAAGTGCACATTTTATGCACATGCTGAAATAGCAGCCCTACAATAACCACAGCAGCTGATTTCCATTGCAGGAAAGCACTGCTTTAATAGTGCAACCTACTCACCATGGCAAAGTAGTACATGTATCAGAAAATAAAAGGCTAATAAAACACAAAGGTCAGGCAGCAATATTACACACACTGGAAGGTTGACTGCGTAACTGGCAGCTCGACTTGGGCGGAAAATTCCTTCTAAAAGGTTTATGTGGACAATGAGTTTCCCTGCAACTTCCAGGAGGCCAGTCTCAGCTCCAGAGCTGGCACTGCAAAGGGGAAAAACAAACGCTGGAAGGGTTGCTCGAGTTCATTACTGACCTTAGTTAAAATGTTAGCACCCGCAAACTCCACCGTAGATCAATGTGACCTCTTGCTTCAGAGCGGTATTGTTGTAACAACATGTACGGCACACAATCCTGCTTTTTGAAAACAGCTGTCAATAAGTCACCGTGTTCAAATCGATGGTCCAAGTCACAGGAGTCCCTGGTCAATCAAGATGGCATGTCAAGGCTCGATCCTGCAGCCGTAACACAGACGCAACTCCCTCCGACTTACCACTGCTCTGCACCGGGCGCTTCTACACGGGACGTTTACTGCAAGTTGCCTAATTAGCTCCACAGTAAACATCTCGGTATCTACGCATGCAGCCCTATTAGACTACAGGAAACAAAAAAAAACAAGCACATTTTATGCACATGCCAAAGCAGAAACCCTAAAATAAACACAGCAGCCAATTTCCTGTGGTAGTAAATATAAGTACTACCTAGCTGTGGAGTTTATTAACTCGGTGGCAACACAAGTGAAGGTGCCGATGTGGCGGCTGGGGCATGAGGGTGCTTGAATACGGGGGGTTACCTGCTGCCTAGCCCCGCACTGGAGCACTGCCGCACCAGGCAAGAGCAGCCCCGGGGCCCTGCCAGCTGGGACTGCACCGACCTGGTTCAACGCGCTGCAGTCCTGGGCACACGTTCAAACAGTGCACCTGGGAGCAATAAAATTCCAGTGCGATAAGTACCGGAGTTTATTGCTGCACTATAATTGTACAGGTAGATGTTCCCAGACAGCCTCTTTCAAATCAAAGACATAACTAGGAAGTTTTCTGCTTTGGGATAGTAGCAGCAGAAGTTAAGCCAGCACTGGCATCCAGCATTGGCAGCTGCCGTTTGTGTGCCACCTCTAAGACGGTGCCCAGGGCCGGTGCCCTACTCATCTACTCCTATTTACGCTATAGGTTCGGATGACCACTGATTTGCAGAATTTGCTCAATGAGAGCAAGGACAGCAAAAATGAGACTGTAAATGAAGAAGTTTAAGGATTATACTCTTAAAATCAGAAATCCCTGTATTATGCATAAAATACGCACATGCAAGTATGTGTGTAAAATGGACATTTGGGGATCTGCCCATCATCTGATGTGCGCAAGCAATTCTGGTGACTTCTGTATCACTAAGTACAAACGGACCGTTGCAGGCTTTTCTAAAACGATGGGCCAACAGGAAACAAAAACCTTTTAGAAAAAGGATTACACAGCAGCCTAACATCCAAAAGTAATAATGCTTGAATACTACAGTGCACTAATTTTGCACAGTATCAAAAATGCAAGCAACAGTTAAAACCAAGGCAGAAGAACCTCACTGATTCAAGCCAAATCACGAACTACAGGCAAAATGACTGAAATGTGCAAATCAGCAATTAAATCACTACAAACATGCATGTACGCACGTAGAAAATAAGCAGCAAGAGAAAACATCCCAGGTTCATTTAATAACTTCAATTTAGCTTACATTCTTAGTAATATTGTTCACTGTGTTAATGAATGGGCTGCAGTAGAATCGGAGTGTTTAAATAAGGATCACCACAATGCAATGTTCCGCGTTACTGGATTTATAGGGAAAGACTGCCAGTTAAGTTATATTGCCTACATTAAAAAAGTACAGATCACTAATATTTTGCTATTAGAAAATAAGGTCCTCTCCTTGAGAACTTATAACTTGAGGCAACTCCTCAATCAACTGGATGAGAAGGCACTCTGCCCCTTCCAGAGGGTGCCCAGGGACAGACTCTGATAACCAAAATGACATACTGGATCCCCAGTACAGAAGGGGAGCACGACCAAATTAACAAGAGAACAATGCTGAAAAAGCACTCTGTGGCAGCAAAGGTTTCAAGTGCAGCTTTTTGGAAACCTTTGAAATTTTGACAGAAAAAAATGTATTTTCTTATTTCAACTCAGCTCCAATTTAAAGGGGCAAGCTGAAGGGAAAGGACCATAAAAGTTTTTTAAAAGCCTGTGACATGGAAAGATTGGAAGTAACTATACCATCCTTTAGAATTAATGCTCTGAGGATATAAGCTCCTGTGCTCAGTTGTTTAATAAATCTTCAATCTTTTGATAATATTCCAACAGATGTTAAGGGTAAAAAAGGGGCAAAATAGACTCAGGCCCTACGTACATATAGACAACAAGTCACTTTACAGTGACAAAATTGAGAGAGAACAAAAAGAAAGCCCTACACCAGTTACTCTCTCAGGGTTGTAAAGTTTGAAAATCATTAATTATCACTTCTATGAGGAGCAGAAGTATTATCCACATTTTACTGACTGGAAACTAAACTACCCCGTCCAATTTACTTGTTGAAGATTACCTAGCAAGCTAGAGATTGGCATGCACTTCTAATCTAGCCTAACGCTGTTCAGTCTTGTGCCATAAAACCATTTTCCTTTCATTAGTGATCTTTAATATTGACGATAAAAGACAAAAAAACCAAAAGAAAGAATCTGCTTTTTCAATGTAATCTATGCATTACTCACAAACACACCTATAATAAAAGGAAGAAGGGACAATATGACCTTGTTTACCTGCAGTGCTTTGAATCTCTGCTATGTTAGCTTGTGACATCACGTAGTAAATGTGTGTTAGCACATTTACAACTTTTGGCTGAACATGCTGCAATGGAATCTACCCCAAAACAGTCAAGCTATTTGATAAGCGCAGTGGAATACACATTAAAAAAAACACCCTTCAAATATAGTTAATTATTAAACAAGAATTGCCACGATGCCAAATCCACTCCTGGTCTAAATTCATCTGTAATAGAGCACTGAAGTGGTCAGCTTCACCTGAGGTTGGAGCTGGCCCAATTCATTGATAACTGTCATCCCACTATAATAAAACGCAGGGTTTGGGATCTTAAGAAAGAAATTACATTATCTTAATACCTATCTTTGTAATGCAGTCTCTTCATCCTTTTCCCCAACAGTTATCCCACTTCTCTGAAGCCAATGGAAAAAGGAGTTTACCGATTTCTTTACAAGCAGGATGTGACCATCGATTTGGGACCAGAAAAATCCTGTATACTAAATCCTTGAAGTTATAAACCAGAATATTTTCCCTTTGATAAAATGCTTTACAGAATGCAATGCGTTGTACAAAGCCTGTGTAAATCATGCTAGTAGTTAATTATGCCATGCAAATATCTGTGAGGAAGTAGAGGGAGGTAACTGCTGCTAACCTCATTTTATAGATGCAAAAGCTCCGAGACACAGAGAAGTGCAGTGGCCTGCCCAAGGTCACAAAGCAGATTACTAGCAGAGACCTGGAGCTACAGCTTTAAAGCTTCTGTGTCTCTCTCCCAGACTCGGTACAGAAGACTGAGGCTGTTTGCAGAAGCGCGCAGCATTTGAGCAAAACAGCCTATTTAAATACGTCAAAGCAGTGGCAGACCGATGCTAAGAATTTTTGGAAATCCGTGAACTTTCTGAACCCCTCTGGCCCACGTTTCCAATATGGAAAGTAATTAAAATTCCAGAAACAACATATTGTAACATTTTTAACCTTCAGCAAATTTTTACGAAGTAGGATGTGGGCAGAGGGTTTTTGCCCCCTCGTGTCTGTAGCGAGCTTGCCCTTCTCCCAACACAACTGTGGTTTCTTCTGACCCCTCACAGACATTTCAGCAGACAATGAATGTCCATCAAGATGCACTTCCAACTTGCAGAATTTAGAGCTGGGGCGTCCCACATCTGAGCCCATGCAAGAAGTGTGTGGTCTAGGAGGACCAGCTATGTATAAGAGCTGCTGGGATTAAGACCTGAAGGGTGTAGGGAAAAAAATCGTGCCTATTAAATTCAGAAATGTACTAAAATAAGATTTGTGGCTGCGTTCAAAATACAGCCAGTTAGGTTAGCAGTGTAAACTTAGCAAGATATGAAGGATTTCCGTTTGTCCTTCCTTCCTCTCCCCAAAGCAGTATTTTGCAAAGGCATCAGGAGAGTACAATTACTTTATGGTATTAAGAGACATTCCTAAGACTCCCACTACGGACACCAGCCAAACAAAACTTTCTTTCTGGATTTTGAGAGCTAACATACCGTTCTTCTCTGAACCATAACAATTTGTACTTGCAGCTAAGAATCAATAACAGTTTGCCTGCTCTGAGAAAACCATCCTTTCTGAACGAAATGGCATCCATCCTGAATTTGCAGCCCGTCTTCTAGCAAGCGAACGTTAAGAAAATACAGAATCAGCAAGGCTTTGACTTCTGAAATTACTTACGCGACAATGTATCAATTCTGCAGAGAAATTCGCTAAAAGAACTGGTTCATCAGTTAACACTACTGTACTTTCCCCAACACAGGAAGTGTTAGCAATATCAGCGCACCTCTATCTGTCTGAGACAGATGCATCGTACTTGCAACATGCTGATCATTACAGCAAAATAAAATCTACGGCCGGATCCTGACTGCAGATCTGCGCAGGGACGCCCGCAGAAGCGTCACTACGAAGGCTGCACCTGCAGAGCTGAGAACCTGGCACAGAATAGCTTATATTCCCTTATTTAAAAGAAATACTGGAAAAGAAACTTGCTATTTTACAAACCAATGAAAATATCCCTATCAACTTGCCTTATGACTGCAAGAACCTGGTTTTAAAAGCTGAAATAAAACACTGTGAGAAAAAAACCAAAAGAAACATTTCTGATCCAATTAAAAGGCTTCCTAAAGGAAGGGAAAGAGAAAAACGGCATACCCACAAAAGTTACCTCCATTCTTGTTGCAAAATAGGCAGCAGATACAAGACGCATGGCAAACTTGAAGCTGTTAATAAAAAGAAGAGCAAGCAAATGACTAACTTTCAGCTTAATCCAAATAGTTTTGGTTTCTGAGCTGCAGTTTCACCACTCCCACAGGGTAATTTGTATGTTCCCTTTATAACGAAAGCAAAGTTCAGGTCAAAATCAGAAAGGGAGGAGACCAAAAACCCCCTACTAAGTCACTCAGTCTCATTCTCGCTGGCTTAGTTAAGAGAAGAGGGGCAAGAGGGTTTGTCTGATGGAGGGAAAGTACAAGGAGGTGCTCTACAAATACTTAGAAGCAAGAACCGAGTTTGTCTACATTTTATGTTGACTGGACAGTAAGACCAGGAAGTAAAAGAGCTTAAGGACATGATTTATGCAAAGATTATCACATGACTATAAAAGCATAGCAAGTTATGGGTCCAATTTTGTTCTCAGTCATGCTGATACACTTCTGGTGTACTTCCACTGCCTTTGATGGATTTATTTGGTTTCAAATGAGAACAGAATTTGGCCTTCAAGACCAAGCCATTAAAAACTGTAAAAACATTTAAAAGGTCATTGTATTTACTTTTGGATACTTGTCCCAAAAATAAATACATGAATAGAGAACAGCTTTTGATATTAGTTACCCAATATAAAACAGGGAATGCAAAATATAAATATGAGACAGCAAAGGGTTCCTGCTTCCCAACCAATATTCAAGGGGAAAGAAGGAAGAGTAGGCTCCATTACTGAAGTACAAGCGTAGGTTCAATGTAGTAATTTACCCTGTAAATGTGACCAACAGTGCATCTAATAGTACATTATTTTCTACTCTTCCATCACGTTCCTCATCATTTCTCCAAACAACCTCACCCCCATCTATTTAATTTCACTTCATATGAATCTTCACGGGCAGCATTCCCTTTCAGCTCGTGGATGACCAACAGGCAGCTTGCGACCAACTCCGAGTTAACTGGCCAAAGCACAGGCGTGACGCTGCTGCATCCTCTGGGTGTATGAATGCCCGCACTGCGCAAACAGGATCCCCCCTCCAGAGACGTGCAGCCATCTCCCCAGCCCTACGACGGAGACACTTATGTGCCCCGAGGGGATTACAGAATCGCTCCTAGCCTTTAGTCAGGTAACTCAGGTTGGTCTCACGCACTAACTAGACTTTTTCTCCCTCTGCTGTTTTTGAGTATCGTCTGCCTTTTCAGTGTTCTGCCACTGCACAGCAAGTCAGTCTATCAAAGTGGATACATACTCAAAAGATTTTACATGCAAGAAAATGCGTCTGAATACTTATCCAGCATAATATAATAGGAGTGCGAATGCTAACCTAAATTAGTCATCATAAATTGTTCTTCATCTCGGACAGCAGAGCATATTCTGTTTAATCTAGGACCCTGTTCTACTAAATGCAAGATCCATTACTTGTCTTACGTATGAGAGTCTGGTGAAGTTACATATTACACTTAGACAATACTAAAGGCACTTAAAACACAAGTATCTGTACCTTACTGCTAGTTAACTCATGTTAAGTGCCCTCTAAATATCTCAAAGTTATCCCCCTTCAGGCAAGGGTTAACTCTGGGTGATACTACCTAGCTCAAAAGCAGTAATTTGTAGTCCTCCAGCATCCCAGGATGCACAATTTCAAGCTCTCCCTCCCTCCAAATAGAGTGGGGATAGAGCCCAGGCGTCCTGGCCCCTCGCTGCAGCCCTGCCCGTCAGCCCTCTAGTGGCAAGTCAGAGTCGGGCAGGCACTGAGGTATAAATAAATACCAGGTGATCCTATTCACTAAACGGCTCACAACAGGTTCTAACTTTAACACTGCGTAACATTTCACATATTATGAGCTACATTTAACGTGTGATTTCCACCTAAGCTTCTACCTCTATTAGTATAGAAGTTAGAACTACTACTGACATCTGAAGTCTTTCACTGGTAGCAACAGGTGTGCAAAGGCGGCACACAATCAAGATTACAATGAGAAGTCTGCAGATATTGTAAATTGTTATCAATCTATTGATGCTAAAGGAATGACAATGCTTGTAATGCTATAATCCTCCCTTGTTTTCTCCTCCTCTCTGTTGCCATTCCTGTATTGTTAACTCCCATTTTGTCCCAGTCTTTAAGTACATGTTAAGCCCTTTGTGGTAAAGAATAATTTGGGAATCATATGGGAGCTAAATACCAGGTGATCCTATTAACTAAATCACTTCCGAGAATGGGATTTAGACTCCTACATAACTCAGATGCTTTTGCAAGCTCTATTATTTTCTCAATGTGGTGCTGAGAATATATATGGAACTAAATAAAGTAGTCATTAGTCTAAACTACTGATAATACTGGTAGGACAACAGGCTGGACTGTCCGTTTGTCTATTCAGACCTTAAATCTTCCAAAACAAACATGATCTGCCTCCAATAAGAATTTCCTAGCTAAGACAGCAACTACAGACTTTTCAATCAATCAAAGGGATTATCAGGGAGCTTGCTTTCTGTTTTGAAGCTAAACTAAGCCACAATTAATAGCAGAAAAATATTCAAATCCAGCTTCAGTTTCAGGTTCAGGAATTATCAGAGTAATCACTATGTGTGCGAGTTTTTTCTCTATAGAAGTGAAGAAGATCTTACCTAGACAGACAGACAGACTGAAGTACAGGTTACATATTGTGCCCTCTGGTAAAACTCTGTTACGTATTAGAAGAAAATATGATCCAGCATACGGGGCCAAGAGACCTGCACTCTGTTCCCTGCTCTTTATTTGACTGTTATCCTGCAAATCATCTTCTCTCCATCGAGAGAAGAGCATGAACTGTTATATTAGGATTTTTATGCTGCATGTCAGCATAGGTCCTACTCTCTTCTGAACATGTGGTAAGGAAAGAGGGAGCATCCAAGTCTCCCCCACTCACATACAAGACATAAGGCAGAAGCCTTGAGATTTTGTGCTTTATATAGTCTAAAGATTGTCATCCCTACTTAAAGGGGTGGCCATGGCCTATTGTCCAACTAAATGGTTGCAGAGACCTCTTCACAGTGTTCTCTGCTAAAATACAAAGCTATGCACCTTCTCTCAAAGGTGTCGTTTATAGAAAACAGACATGATTTGACCCAGCCAGCTAGTGTACTGGTCAGGGACGTTCAGCTTCCTCCTCCAAAATGCAGCGAGGCGCGCTCCAGGGCATACGTTCTCACGCCGTCCTTGAGGAATCCTGCTCCGGCAATATGCTTCAAATAGCAGTTTTGCCACACCTGCCAGTTGGCCAGAGACTGCGGCACGCATATATCAACATTTCTGGCTTATTAATAAAATAGCCTTCCTTCCTCTAATTTCTTTCTTCATGACACTTAGGCTTAGTAGAGACATTTACAAAGCCAGAGATCGAACTGATCTAAGTTTCTGTGAGCAGTGTAGTTTAAATAGGTAGCAAACAGAACACATATTTGCCCTTTGGTGAAGGGCAGGATGCACACACACGCACGCACGCACGCACGCAGTCTTAGACTAAGTTCTGCTGTTTTTAAACCATTCTGTGTGCCAAACATGTGTTCCATTATGGGTTTAAATGGGTCTGCTATCATTTACAAGTAAAAGTGTGATGTCTGCCCTTTTTTTTTTTTCCCCCAAAAATCTAGTTGGTCTAACAACAGGGATCACCTCTACCACAAGTTCGGATTCCTTTTGCCTCTATACCAATATGGCTACAACCTGGATGTCTGTACCTGGCTTTTAAATACTTTGTTTCACCAATTCTTTGAATGAGAGACATGTCTTCCATTTTATGCACAGAAAATCTCAGGCATGCAAACATACAGAGGCAAAGTTAGTTATGAAACAGGACACCAGAACACGTGACTCCCCAGACTCTACCTTTTTTATTAACCACTTCCTTTAAAACCTTTAAAAAAGCTAATGAAAAAGGAACCCACCAAACAACCTAAACTAAATGATCATACTTCTAATCCCATGATCATCCCTCCACAGGATACCATGTCTGAAATTTGGCCAAGGGGTGAGCTAGATCCCTTCTCTAGGTTGCTCACATTAGTTAGGGAACCTTGACTAAACTATTTACTTTTCCTTTACAACAGTGATAAGTAATGACGGAGGTGTTCCTTGAACTGATGCAATGAACTGTACTCATTCATTTCACACCATCACCACCACATGAAAGGGAAGACAAGTAAATAAATTCTTTCGAGGCTAATCACTTGATGGCAAAAGAAAAACAAGCTGATACCGCCATAAATAAACGGCAACGCACTCTCATGGATTTCTACTACCCAACTTGAAACTCAGACGAGAGGCCGTAGCAGCCATATATCTAAGCAGAATATTATGCTGACTGCACCATTCAATGAATCACGAAAAGTCAGGGAGGTATTAAGCTGGTGTCCCAAAAAAATTCCCCCGAGAGAGAAAGATTGCCTCAAAATTGCAAGATGGAAGCTGAGGAGTGGGGAGATGGACACAGAAAGTGACTGTGCTTCATTGCCTTATTGCGATTTAATTCCCAAGAGGAACAGGACACAGGCAGCAGAGCAAGCAGGAGTCACAACTCATTTGCATGACTTGAGTTTTGGCAACTCTGACACAAGGGGAGCATCAAATGTAGGAGGGCAGAGGATGTATATAAGGAAGAAAAGAGGAGTTATTTAAGAGCACATGTGGGGAAGATATTGTCCTTTCGTGAAATACGGCAAGAGCTTTGCTCCCTGTCGCATATAGGTGCTAGGAAACCAAATACTACCGACGCATGGACTCAGTGCCTCTATACTCCCCCATGACCTAGCCCCATGGCACAGCTACTACCCAGCCTGCAAGGTATCTACAGTAGGGGAAAAAACAACAAGGATTTCAGTCATTAATACAGCTGGTTTCTCAACCAGTTTGGTTCCTGGGAGCGCTGGGCCAATTTTCCGCTCACCCAGTTTAACATGTAAACTGCAATGGAGCTACTTACAAAACTGTATATTAATATCCACCCCACTGAAGTTAAATTGGCGTGTGCTTGACGAGAATGAGGCCTATTCGGTCTAACACCCAGAAAGAAAGGTTTCCCCTCACTAATGGTTTTACCTGCGTTAGTTCCTTCTGGGTGTCACGTAGACGTGGTGCTTTTGTCACAGTCTGTGCTTAATGTCCAGTCCCAACAGTCACAAAATGAGAGGAAGCCGTTTATACTTTCAAACACATCTCCTTGCGGATGGACTCCCAGGTACAAGTGACTCGTGCATGATGCCATTTACTGTGCAGCGTTCTGCATAAATGTCCGCTGCCGCCCGTGCACATATTCAACCCACTGAACCACGTTCTCCCAGGTAAAGGTGAATAACATCAGCTTTCGTCCTCTTTTCCAGTGAATGCTGCCACGAGTAAACAAACTATAACTTCACTCTAAATTACTTTCATTGTACTATGAGTTGATGATTCATTATGATTGCACAATCCAAAATGCTTCAGAGCGCTAAGAATTTGCTGAAGACATGTGTGTATATTAAGAAAAAAGGAAAAAAAAGGGGGGGAGGCAGGGAAGGAGGAAGAAAACCAGCTTTAACATGTGAACCAAAGAAAATAAGTTTTTTATAGCTAGTCTTACTCTTCTAAAGTGGGAGCCTGATCCAAAGACAGTTAATACAAGTCTTTCCACTGACTTAGGTGGGATTTAGATCAGCCCATGGAAGTGTTATATTTTATGAGTAATATTACCCCAGGATAATACATCAGGCACCAAGACGCCCAACAGGATTCAAACCTGGATAACAGGATTACGGCATTAGAACCTTTTTAGAAGTGAACCTTGGGGAAAAAAAAGGGCATGACCCTGTCTTTGACTGAACTGGATGACTTTGTGAGCCCCCTTCCAGCCCTACTTTTTTATGATGTTATGATCCTGTGTGATTAACACGTGGATCTGCTGATCAGCACACTTGGGTTCTTTTCTGGTTCTACCCGCACGCTGTTTCCACGATGCTGACCAAACCACTCAGCTTCCCCCCATGACCTCCAAGGCCTGCCTACAAGGCCTACTCCTCTCACTACGTGCTGAAAGCTGTCAGTGTTCAGCAAGAACTCTCTACCTATTAGAGTCATATTTCTGGAAAGGCATAAACACCCTGAAATTTTTAAGCTCCCCCCTTTTTTTTTTGTTCATATTTTGGGACACACAGAACAGAAAGAAAAAACATATTTGCTCACCCTGCTGGAGTTCATCCTACGTGTATAGTCATTCGGAAAAAAGGACACCCTAACGTAGCATCTGACAACAGAAGAGCGGCTGTATAAGGCCCAGGACAGGTACCATCAAATACAAGAAGGATGTGGAAAAGCCTGAGAGAATCCAAAAGATGAGAGACAAGAATGATAAAGGGATA
>JAGPOW010001296.1:135563218-135575903 GCA_030014935.1 Caiman crocodilus
AGAATGGCCTGGCAGGCTGCATTTTGCCCACCCCTGTCCTAGACCAACATATAGACATGCTAAAAAAGTTGACACACAAACAGTTTTTCAAGGACTCCAGTACAGGAGTATAGGATTAAAATGTAGAGGTCAACAAGGATTTAGCCAAAAATATTCAGAAGTATTTTGGACCCAAAAACTAGAATACACAAAACAAACGGAGTCCCCGTCTCAGAGGGAAGAATCTATAAAACTGACAATAGATCACACGCAAGGATTTCTCAATGTACATATAATTTAGAAATGGGGACTTTTGGTGTAGTTTCCATTACGGAATCATAACTCATTTCATATGGCCACTGTATTAAGTTTTTAAGAATGAGAAAGTAGCTATTTTGAGAACTGGGATGGGAAAAAAATTGTAGTGTGAAAAATTATACGACTTAGAAAACCTGAATGCTACTAATCTCAAACTTAGCAACTGAAAGGTTTTTAACTCTTCACAAGCATTATGACTAGATTACAAGCATCAAAGGCAAAGATTTCAGTTATTATGTGCTCAAATTAGAAGATCATAGAAATGGGATCACTTAGAATGCTTAGAAAAAACCAAACAAGGGAAGAAACAGAATGAATATGCTCAAAATGCCATTGAATACACAGAATAAAACCATAAATAGAAGTCCCCTTGTAATTTCTTTCAAAGGTTAAGTAGATAAAATTATTTTAGAAACAGGTACAATTTTTGTGTCAGCGCTCTCTCTTTAAATATGGCAACAATAGTTGATTCAGCGAGCTCCTATAACAGGAAATTCCAGACTACAGTTGAAATACGGCTGACAATGGACTCCCAGAGCTGAACATACCCCGTGTGAAAAAGTATTTCCTTGCCTTTGTCATTTATGAGATGATATAAGTCACTACCACCTATTCTCTTGTGCGCTCAATAATTTCCCTTGGGGAATGAGGAGGGAGGAAGATGAAGCTACTTGCTATGACTGCAAAGCTCCATAATACACTGCCCAGGCTTGTGCGTCCAGGAGAGATCACTCCAGCTTCAATGCATCTTTCAACCAAGGATTATGTTCGGGGAACTGAGGTCTCAACCGGCATACTGTTATTGTCTCGCAAGACAGAAAGATGCACACTGCTACCAGGGACAAAGAAACTGGGTGGACAGAAACAAGCTACCAGCACTAGTACAGGGAGGCAAAGTTCATCCATGGAAGTACGAGGTGGGGTAACGGATGCAGTTAAGAGTGAGGAAGCTGGGAAGCTTAGGGGAAAAAAAGAATATGTTACCATGTAATTAAAGAAGATATCGCACAGTGTATATATAAGGACTCACTTAAACATCATGGTTTTGGGATTTTGAAGGCAGTTTCCATGATCACAGCAAAAACTGGCATTTCCCATCATTTTGGGCCAAGTTGCCCCCCCAAAATAAAAGCTAACTGGAGTACAAAGAACGCACAGCAATCCCTGCAGCCACAGAGCACGTGGTTTGAGAGAGAGCTACTTCGAGGACAAGCTTCGAGTGACACAGACTCAGTGAAGGCGCCAATCGTTAATGAGAAAGGGTTTTAGAAGCCAGATGTAATGCTGCAGCCTGAAGATAAGTGATTGGCCTCTCAGCCAATCAGCAGCAAGGGATGGGGTTACCGGTGCCCCTTGGCAAATCAGCTGCAAGGGAGGTGGGGGGCTTGCCATGAAAAACCCCCCACTAAATTGACTCCACAGTCTGTGAGTGACCTGCAAAAATCCCTGTCTCTCGCCACTCAGGTAGGTCCCTATATGTAAGCATGGTCAGATCATTCCTACCGTGTTTAACCAAAACCAAGCCAACTTCAAATTTAAAAGGACTCTCCCAATAATTAGATTATAAACATGGAAAACATATCATATTTGTTATAATCTTCCATGCACAGAATCTAATTATTGAAGGGTCATCCTAAGTTATTAGCCGTCCCCACTACCACTACAGCAAGGCAAGCAGCGGCAATGGGGCAGGCAGCGGGGAGGCAAGTACCCCAACACCTGTCATTTCTCTCCCCCACTTATCCCCCCTGCTGCCTACTGCCCTACACCACTTACCACCTGGCACCTCTGCCCCTGCCACTTGCCTAGCTCCCACCTAGACACACAACAGCAGGCAGTTGCAGCAGCAGCAGCATATGCCCCAGCCCCAGAGTCACCGCCACTGTCATCAATACTGCATGGCTGCACAGGAGCCAAAGCTAGCATGTGTCCTGCTCTCCAGGCCAGAGCAGTGCCCTAGCCAGAATAGGCGCTGCAATGGGAAGGTAAGTGGCAACAGTGTGGGCTTGGGGAGTAGAGGGGGAGGGAGCAGAGGCTGCCGGAGACAAGTGGTGGGGGGCAGTAGCTACAGCTCTGACTCCAGACCCCAGGCCAGAGTCAGAGCTGCAGCCCTCCCTACACCTTGTACTCAAATCTAAGATGGGGGGCTCCCCCCACACACATTGAATGGGGGGGAAGGGACTTGTCTTGGATTTGAGTAAAAGCAGTCATTTCAGCAAATGCACATTTTGGACAGTGAAGTGAAAGAACAAAGCCTATTTCAAGTGAAGATATCACACAGGCCCAGACTCAAAATGTGGATGCAACAATTCTAGAAAACGCACTGCAGCGTACAAGACGGGCCAGTGTGCTAATACACCATAAATGAAGAGGAGAAAAAAGGAAACACGTGCACACATTACAACTTCGCCAGCCGCGCTGGTGTTCTGGAAACGTCTCTGCAATGCAACATCTCCCGCCACGGCACTCCTGCTTACTCCAAAATGCTTTTAGTGTCTGACAAATAGCTAGTAAAAAGCTACAAGTGCTTTCCACGTAAGGTGGTGCTTAACTTCATCTGTCACTTTCCAAGCAAAATGCAATCTTCCTCTTGTGTCTGCCATAGACCTGCGGTAGCCTTCACATGTGCAAGTGGGTCTGAACTCTTGGTAAGGAATTCATTTTAAAAACACTTATTATTAGAACCTTTTATTTCAAGACACAGAGAATTGGTAAAAGTTGAACTGACAGCACTAGATTTCTCCATGGAAACGGCACTCAGCTGAAATGTAAGCGTCCCCTCAAACAGGGGTCGCGGAGTGCCCCGCTGGTAGTGGGAGCTGCCCTAGGCAGATGACTGCGTACAACAGCCCTGCACTCAGAAGGGGGCCAAGACCTGCTGTACTTTCACGTCCCCCCTCAGCATACATCTACACCCTTTCCCACAGCAGCATACTGGGAAACAGCCCCTTCCCCTTATTTCACAGAAACAAGCCTGAGAAGCCGATTCTTCCCCAGCAGTAAGAGCCACATCCGATTTCCCCACCTATGACGACCAGCACCACCACCTCTCAATCCCCCAGCCAACACACTCCCTTTCACTCTTGTGGAAGCCAGCCTGAGGCTACTGAACACCTTACTTCATACAAGTCCTGCAGATCCTAATGCCTGACCTGCCTAAAAAGCTCATCTCTAGGCATGAGGCCGCAATGCACATCTTCAGCTATGTTGAGTATTTGGCATCACTGTTAAGATCAAGGAGGATGGTGGTTGCTGTCAAATGGCAAGTCAGATTTTCTGACTGGAGTCCACCAAGAACTCATCTTAAGCCAATATCACATCAGCCATCACAGGGTAATTACTGCATTAAGCCACATCCAAGATGACTGAATTTAACATTACCCTTCCCTCCACAATTAGATTCTATACACAGAAAATTATACATTTGTTGCCATAGTCCATATATCAAATTTAATGATGGAAAGATCTTCTTAAATTTGCTCCCCCCACACCTGCTGGTACAGAAAGCAGAGGCAGAAGGCAAAGGGCCAGACTCATCTTGGATTCAAGTAAATACAATACTTTCTGTTGCCAAGTACCATCCTCAATTAAATGAGACTTTATAAACACATAGATTGAGCTATACAACCCCCAGACCTTATCGAGATCTTTCAGATGAACCTCTAAACTGCATATAAATACTTTATATAAAATACTTATTTTAAACCAGGCAACGTATCTTCATCTCACAAGACTAGCAACTGTTAAGACTGGCACTTGATGATGTCCAAAGTGTGACCAGAAAAGCAGCACTAGCAGTGCTGCACAGATTTGTGTGCCCACACTAAGGCTTAAAATGGCATTAAAAATTACAGGAAGGCTTTATCATTATGGCATGGGCATATCCATAAGCAAGCTACAAAAGAAACAACATATTAAGGATCAACACCAACAACAAAAGTCCATCTTCTTTGTAAGGCAGAAGATCTGCATTTTTCTTTCTTCCCAAGCAGAGCTCCATGTGAGCCTCTGAAAGAATCCCATAAAAGTGCTTCTACCTAAAGCGAATATTTCATAAGATCGTGAAATCTGAGCTGTTTGAAAAATAAGACTTACCTGAACAACAGCAAACTCGTTTCCGCCTGATTTTCTTTCACTATGGCGTAACCAAGTACCTCTACACTGCAATCTTTGCTATTCAGCCCAGCAAATGCAACACCTGTGGCAGATTTAGCAGTATGGCCCACTAAACCTCCACAAAGTGGGTGGCAAATTTATTTGCATATGAATCGCCTGGCCTACTTACTCAAGAATAAAGCATGTGCGTCTGTCTTCAGTGGAGGTGTGGGGGGATGGACTGATTTTCTACCCAGGATAGAAGCATGGACATACCATAAGATGGCTGCGGCTTCTTTCCTTCTTACCCCCATACTAGCGGCCCTGGACAGCAAGTCTCCTATAAATCATTTCTAACACCTTGCCTCTTCTTGTCCCTCCCATGGGACTTTCTATACTCTGAGGGCTGGACTTCAGGGTAAGAAGGTGGCAGGTAAATGTCCCTCAGGGTAAGATGCATTCGATATTCAACTGTTGATGGCTCTCCCATTCTCTCAGTAAAAATGGATTGTATTAAAAAAAGTACCTCACTCAGGCTGCAAGCAGATGTTGCCTTTGTGCTACCATAAAAATGTTTGTGGCAACACACAGTGAAAGCAAAAAGAGGTCCACACATCTTGTCACATCCCAAACAAGTAAATCTGTGGCCGAGACAAAAGGCAGTATTAATTTGTGGCGGACGTCTGTAGATTTCAGGCAGGAGAGCAAAGGCAGCCTGAAGCTACCCACTCTCTCCAAGCACTCTGCAGGGGGAATTCCCACGGCACACAGGATCAGGCCCCTAACGCCCAGGAACGCCTGCCCAGGTTTCCCCATTTGCAAAGGTACACCCTGGCTGTTGTCCTGAAGTATTGGGCTCCTAGTGCTCCTGGGAACAGGAAGGATCTGAGCCTGCAGGACAGTCGGCAACACTTGCTTCACCCAATGAAGTGGACGAACTACGTGGGGACACATCCCAGCATACCTCATCTGCTTCACTTGTCCATGCCTGTTTATAAGTTCAGAGTCTCATCGAAGTGCTGAATCAAAGTACTAATTCTTTGTCAACCTACTCAGAAAACCCCACCTGACTGCACTGCAAAGCTGAACAAGGAAGGAGCAGAGGCCACTAGCAAGCTAGGCAAAGATGCTTTTAACGCATGTTAATGGAGTAGTCCTGGTAGGGAACAAATCTAAATCATTATTTGAATTCATTTCTTATTTGTATTTCTTTTTAATAAATGGAAGGAGATCAAGAAAATTATCATACTGAGCAAAAACAGCTGTTTGCTAGTCTAAGAGCTTAGTATGTTTCAGGTAAAAGCTAAAGCTCCTCCCACTTTTGTAATACAAGGGGAAAAAAGGGTAAGTGTGGACCAATTCCCAATACAGTTCTTTGTGCTACCTACTGAAGTATGCTTATTCATGCTATGGTTATTATATCTTCAAAACATTTCATGAACATGCAAGTAGAAGCCTGAATCCTGGATTCTGACTCATTATGTTCTTCTGCAAAATGGGTTAATACTTTTTACTTACTTCATGGTAGCATGGAGAGTTTTAAAAAATTTAAGGTTGTACAGCTCATTCCGATGCCCAGGATAAGAGGTATAAGCAGCTTGCACTTTTCTTGATATGATGACAGTAATACATAGTAAATAAAATCATACAGATTCAATTCGGCCCCATAAAATAATTTTAAAATGCTTCCAGGTCACATCTGCCACAACATAACATTAATCATTTAGGTACTGTTTACTGGATAGTATGCAAAGTCACATGGGAGGATTACTGGCATCATGATAAATGAAAGCAGACTGGTAAAGTGTATGGGTTCTTCACTGAACATCGTTCTGCATACAACTCTTATTAGCAAGCAAGACCAAATCTGCAAAGTACACCTAGATACCATAGTAAAGAAGAGTTTTGGAAATATCTAAACAAGATAAATAAGGCAACACTAAGCGCTTTCAATAACTCATTCAGCCAACTGCTCAAGCACACTTCTAAATCAGGGTCATGACTACTAAGACACCATCACTGCACTGTTTTATTTCCAGAACTGTGGTTTTCACGTTGTTCAGAAATACTCCATTTTGTTCAGAAACTAACCAGACTCAAATCGGGATGGAAGTCTGCTGCACTCCGAGAGGCCTTTTTGCAACAAGGTTTCTAAGTTACAACAGAAAGCGGTGGAGAAAGAAGACTGAAGCAAGGTATGCAATATCACAGGAACACTACTCATACTCATTTGATTGTGAACACTCATCTGGAGTATTTATCATGAACAAGTACTAATATAGAAGAAAATTTTCATGGAGTTCACTAAAAAAACGCTCCAAGTTTTGCAACGTAATGACTAAAAAACTCATCTGAATGCCAGCACTCCTCAAATTTAATACTGCAAATATTATCCTGACAAATGTTGTAATTAAGACAGCATTAGCATAAAATAACATTTAAATACATCTCAATTTTTGTTCATAGAAATCCATGTTTTTGATGCCTTCATCCTTACCCTAGACTCTCCATGCTCCCCATCTATTAGCAAATAAAAATTACCTTTAGCAACAAGTAAAGTTGCAGCAGGACATACCACATTCATCCAAAACTTTAAAAGCACAGAGATAGGAAACCTGAAAGGAAACATTTCTGGAGATAGAAGTCTTATAACAGTGTTGATGGTGCGCTCCAAGGGCACCGACGCTTTCATGTTGATTTCCAACAAATATCCAAAAGTCATAAGTACTTCAATTTAATAAAATGTGGTGACTTCTTATCCTTTTATATCAATCACATAAAGAAGACAGTACACCCGATTGTCACATATGTCATTTTACTTAACAATCTGGTCACTTGCTAAGATTCTGTATTTGAGGACAAGTGAAAGGAATCAAAGTGCTCAAAGGCTTAGAAGCTGCTTTGTTTTTACATTTTGGTAAGTTTTTTCCCCCTAAAAAATATTGGTTCAAAGCTCTAATTACTCAACATCATGTGCACCAGTCACCCAGGAAAGCTACAAACCTATGCCAATTTAAAGTTGACAACTATCACCAATCTCCTCTGACGCTGAACAAAAAAGCTATGGCATTCCTCAATATCTGTTACATAGGATCTCTCTTTGAGGAGATATTTTGGCTCAAAAAGAACAAGTGAGGAAAAGGATCTGGGCCTGAAACTGCTCTGCATGTGCTCTAAAGACTAAACGATAATGAAATCCTTTTCAAATTAATTTCAACAAACATGCTAAGCAATTAATGTTATGTTAAAATATCCACAAATTGAAACTAGATAAGGAATCCTACAGGAAGTTTCACCATGTCAAATTGAGGAGGCTTTGCAGGTAAGCAATCTAACTTACAAAGATATTTGCTTGACCCATCATAGAATCATAGGACCACAGAAAATTAGGATCGGGAGGGACCTCAGGAGGTCGCATC
Source organism: Caiman crocodilus (assembly GCA_030014935.1). Lineage (NCBI taxonomy): Eukaryota > Metazoa > Chordata > Crocodylia > Alligatoridae > Caiman > Caiman crocodilus. Next base: position 135,571,030 of record JAGPOW010001296.1, read on the forward strand.
TAGTCCAACCCCCTGCTCAAAGCAGGACCAGCCCCAACTATATCATTCCAGCCAGGGCTTTGTCTAGCCGGGTCTTAAAAACCTCCAAGGATGGAGAGTCTACAATCTCTTTGGATAACCTGTTCCAGTGCTTTACTACCTTCCTAGTGAGAGAGTTCTTCTTAGTATCTAACCTCAACTTTCTTTGCTGCAACTTGAGCCCATTGCTCCTTGTTCGGTCATCTGGCACCACTTAGAACAGTTCAACTCCATCCTCTTTCAAAACACATTTCAGGTAATCAAAGTCAGCTATTAAATCCCCTCTCAGTCTTCTCTAGGCTAAATAAGCCTCTTCTCATAACTCACGTCCCCCAGACCCTGAACCACTTTCACTGCCCCTCACTAGACTCTCTGCAGGGTGTCCACATCTTTTCCGTAGTGGGGGGGCCCAATATGGGACACAATACTCCAGATGTGTCCTCACCAATACTAATAGAGTGGAATAATCACTTCCCTTGATCCGCTGGCAGCACACCTACTAATGCAGCCCGGTATGCCATTAGCTTTCTTGGCACCAAGGGCACACTGCGGGCTCATATTCAGCTTATTGTCTACTGTAACCCCCAGATCCGTTTCTGCAGAGCCGCTGCCCCCAGCCTGCACCGGTGCATGAGACTGTTCTAGCCTAAGCCCAGGACTTTGCACTCGTCCTTGTTGAACCTCATGATATTTATTTTGGTTCAATCCCCCAATTTCTCTAGGTCTCTCTGAATCCTAGCTTCACCTTCCAGCGTATCTACTACTCCCCTCAGCTTGGTGTCATCTGCAAACTTGCTGAGGGTGCACTCCATGCCAGCTTCCTGGTCTTTGATAAAGATATTGAACAAAACCGGACCCAGGACCAACCCCTGGGGCACTCCACTTGGTACTAGCTGCCAGTTAGACATTGAGCCGTTGATTACTACCCTCTGAGCCCGACGATCCAGCCAGTTCCCTATCCACCTTATAATCTGCTCATCTAGCTAATACTTCTTCAGCTTGTCTGCAAGAAGATTGTCAGAGACCATACCAAAAGCCTTGCTAAAAATCAAGGTACACCATATCCACTGGTCTCTCTGCACCCACAGAGCCAGTCATCTCATCAAAGAAGTCAATCGGGTTGGTCAGGCAACACTTGCCTTTGGTAAATCCATGCCGACTGCTCCTAATCACCTCCTAGTGCTTAGAAATGGATTCCTTGAGGATCTGCCCCATGATTTTTTCCAGGGACTGAGGTGAGGCTGACTGATCTGTAGTTCCCTGGATCCTCTTTTTTCTCTTTCTGAAACATGGACACTATATTTGCCCTTTTCCAATCGTCCCAGACCTCCTGACCACCATGAGTTTTCAAAGATGATGGCCAATGGCTCTGCAATCACAGCAGCCAACTCCCAGTGCCACTCATCTCATCCTAATCACCTCCTTTTCCTCCAAGTCTTCCAGTCCTGCAACCTATTTATTTTTTGTTGTTTTTCTATGTGCTTCTTGCCACAAGCTGATCTCTCTCATAATGCAATAGGAGAGCTCTAAGACTGTTTTCCACCACTTAAGACCTTCAAAAGGAAAATTTACCTGGCAAAAATCCTTCCAAACGTGTCTAAATAGGATAGAATGAAAAATTCATTTGTCCTGTGGAGTCTAGCTGAACTGGTGTAAGTAAATTTATGGATGTTCAAAAGGAAACCAGATATTAAAGTGAAGGTTTGCTGTTTATCGTAAAATAGTATAAGGGGGAAGTTACACGTACCTCAAGATTTTAGATGCCAGCCATAAAAGTCAACTCTCAAAAAGACACAGAAAATTCAGCAAGAATTAAACAAAATTTACTAAGCAACAATCACTTTCCAGTCTCCGTCAAACATTTTTCTCTAATATGCACTATTACAAACACTTTCCAACATAGCAAAGATGTGAAGTAGTAATAAAAGAGAAAAGAGAACAAAAAAACCATCATGACCCGTAACCCCTCTGCTGACAGAATGAGGATGGAAAAAAAAATAGAAAACCCTGCAGACAAAAAAAACCATTTTGCATCTATACAGGCAACTGAACTCAGTTCTCTTGTACATGGAACAAAATAAGCAAGTGCAATAATTACTAGGGACCTACCTAAGTCGCAGACAGAGAAAGCAATTTCTGTAATTTGGTCGCAGCCCAGGGAGCCAATTTCATCGTTGGTTCACAGCAGCCCCGCCCCTTGGCACTGACTGGCATAGACACCCAAGCGGCAGAGGGATGAGAGGGCAGCTGCCATCTTGACTTCTGGCTGCCCTTTGGGTGGCCCTGCCCCTCGGCATTGATTGGTGGAGAAGCACCATCTTGGCTGCTGCCTTTCATACCACCCTATTAGCTGGCACTTTCCCCTCCCGGCAGGCTGCAGGGCCTGGCCGCAGCAGCAGCAGCAAGAACCGCTGGCTCCCTCCCACCGCGGAGCCAGCATTTTACTTTAATTAAGTTTTTTGGGTTTTCTGCTGATTTCCTGAGAAACTGCAGCCAATGCCATTTTTGCAGCAACTGCAGAGACTGCCGAAAAATAGCAAAACCACATTTAAGTAGGTTCCTAATGTTCACATCGAAACACTCTTTGTACTGATAAAGGAGCTCAATTTATTTTAGTTGTTTTTCCTTCTGTGTGTGTATAGCACTAAACACAAGTGGGTTGAGGTCCAAAACTAGGGCTCCAAAGCATTATTGTCCCCAAAAGTCATAATTACAACAATGTGCTAATTAACATGAATGTGAATATCACCTACTTACTATCCAAATCTGTTGGTGCCACCACATTAGGTCCTTAATAGCACTGTGTTGAAAACCATGGACCAAACCCACACAGTCTCTCTCTCTACACTTCCAAGGAATGAATTTCAATTGTGAGGTCACTGATGAGGAAGATACCGAGACAGTTTATGCAGGTCCCCAAATCTAGTCCAAACTTCAGAAATACAGAATCACAGAAATTGAGAGGAATTCAGAAGAGACTTAAACCCTGCCTCAACCGTGGCAGGCTTAAGATAAACCAGCCCTAACCAATATTTATCTAGCTTGTTCTTAAAAATACCCTTGTAGGGGATTTCACAATCTTCCTAAATGACCTGTTCCAGTGCTGAATTGTCCTTATAGTTAAGAAATTCTTCCTAATACCTAACTGTAACAGGGAGCTAGAGGCTCCTGTTACTAAAAAGAGGGACTAGGTTGTAGCTATGTTGGTCTAAAGACAGAAGCAGACAAGGTTCTTTGGGTAAATCCAATATCTTTTATTAGACCAATTCAAATACTTGGAAAAATTCTTCTTAGCAAGCTTTTGGATATGAATACCCTTTTGTCAGGTTGAGAAAGCATCTGCAGTTGGTGTGTGTTCTTCCTGGATGGAATGAATAGAAAGAAGCCAGAGGCTGGCATGCGTGCAAGAAAGGCAGTCAGTGAAGATGTAAACTGAGGAATCAGTGGGTAAAAGACAGGTTGGAGGTGGTGGTGGGGAAATGAATGTAGCTGGTAAATAGTGGAGAGGTATTTGGGGAGTCAGAGGTTAGGCAGATTAAAAATGTGTCATAAATCCAATGTCTATACTTAGTCCATGATTTTTTATATCCAGGAGGTTAATAAAGTGAAGTTCTTGGGCTTGTCTGTGAAAGGTGTTTTGTAAATTCCCTTTGAGAATTAGATCTGGGAGATTAGAGAGAGAGAGAGTGTTTTTCTTGTGAGAAATGTGCCCCCACTGGTAACTGGGTATTTCTGTCTTTGATAGATTTCCAGTCCGCATTCATTCTGGTACACAGTTGTTGTCTGGTTTCTCCTACGTATTTTCCATCAGAGTATTTGGTGCACCGGATAAGATGTATAAAACATTTCTGGACGTGCAAATGCAAGATCCGGGAAGGCTGATCGTTCTGTGGTGGGGTGTAGTTATTGTGAGGGTGGTGGAGGTACGTTGGCAGGCTTTACATTTCTTGTGATAGCATGGTCTGGATCCATTCGGTGCATTTTGGGCCAGCAGGCTAATTGTGTAGCTACCTACCTGTGTAGGCAGAAAGGCATCTGAGGCAAGGTAGCAGACCTAAGTTGTGCCCAGAAAGACTGACCTGCCCATTAAACTAAAATGGGGCACATCTGTGTACGCCAGTCAATCAGCTGACTCAGACAGGACAGCACCCTGGGCAGTGGGCTGGACTTCCTCTGGACCTTGGGCAGCCTCCCAACCTTTTTTATTTAACAACATCAAGGCATGGCACATGAGCAGTGGGAAAAGAAACCCCAAGGGACTGGAGGCGGCAGGGGTTGTGTGTCCACCAAAGGGTGGTACAGCACCAACAGATGCAGGTCCTGTTACGCTAACCTAAATATTTTTGTTATAAATTAAACTGTTTCTTGCCTTGCTCCCAGGGGACAGAGAAATCCATTGATTACTTTCTTCTTTGTAACAGCCCCTTACATTATGGAAAACTTGCATCCTTCTTCAGTCTTCTCTTTTCTATAGCAAAACCCAGGGCCTAATTCAGAATGTTTCCTTAGGCACCTAAATGGGACTTGGACAGCTCCAGCAGCTACAAAACTCACCAGGCACCTCCACTTTTGTACTACAGAGCTCCAGACATCTGCATTACAGCTTCAGTGCTCAGGAGCAACTGAGATAGAGCATTTAGATTACCCCAGCACCTCACTCCCACTTCAGCTCCACTAAGAGTCAAAGCGCTTATAGACATGTGTCAGGAGGTGGGGGGTGCTTTCATTAGCACAGTTCCAATAGCCACACTAAGGCCCCCAAAGCATCACGTGTAGAAATGTCTCCATGCTGAAAAATGGCAGTGGACCCATTTGAACTAAAGCTCACTGAAAAGCTTTAGTTTAAAAGCGCCCTG
>JAGPOW010001296.1:135576003-135591917 GCA_030014935.1 Caiman crocodilus
CACAAGTCTTTATGAGGGGAGAGGTCCCCCTGCAGAAGTGATATGAAAGGGCTCCATGACTTCAAGAATTTGGAAACCACTGGCCTAGGGAATATAAACGGTACTGAAAACAAAACCCAGGACTCCATGCTCTGACAAAAAACTTATAACCACTAGAAAGATTCCCTCTTGCTTGTTCCCAGCATCATTTATGCATTATACATTAGCCCAGATATCAGCAACCTCCATCCTGCAGGCCAGACCCAGACCCTGCATAGACTGGATGAACCCCCAGCAACAGAGGAAACTGGCAGCATGTACTAGCCATAGCAGCAAAGGAGATGACTCCAGGGTCTTACTGACTACCTTGTTTAGTTTATTCTCTCTACTTCATCCCTGCATTAGTGGTCAAGCACTGGAATAGGTTACCTAGAAAAACTGTGGGATCTCCTTCTATGGAAGTTTTCAAAAGCAGGTTGGACTGACACTTGGCTGGGATGGTTAAGCCAATACTGCTGTGAGCAGGGGACTGGACTCAAAGCCCCTTCCAGCCCTACTTTCCTATGAGCCTATGATCCCCAAGGCCCTAGCACCTGCCTTTTTCCATCTATTCCCTTCACAGCATCTTGTGATTGCTAAGGAATGTGGGAGTGTGACCTGCAGCAGGGGCTGGGTCACAAGCAGTGGCCTATGGTGGCAAAAGGTTGCTGACCCTTGCATTAGACAGTCACTTGCCAAAAAAATGGGAGCAAGCCTGGCAAGGGGAACTAGAACCCCAGACTGGGGGAGGGGAGGGGAGGGGGCGTGTGCCATAACCACTAAGCCACAAAATCATGTTCCCCCTTGTTCACTTTCTTTCTGGCCTTGTGACTTGTATTTTTGACTGACTTATGGCCCATGTTTCAACTCTAACAAAGAACAGTTGAAATCATGACATATTCAGACTCTAAAAGTTGCGCAAAGAAGCCACCAAGCTTGAGAGACCTAAAATTTCTAACTCTATGTTATGTCATTTTATTTAGCTACATTTAATAACACAATCCAGCCTTCAAAATGAGGACTTTATCACTTCGAATCCCACTTTTTCAAATGGGTGACAACCCTATAGGCAATGCATTTGCAGGGATTATTGTGCCTATGAAGTGCGTAATCAGGTGGCAGATCAGAATTCTGCTGTAAATGATTTGGAAAGTCAGGAATTTTTAGCAACCCATCCTTCACACCGGTTACTAACTCAAACAGCCATTAGAGACAACGCAGGGGGCTCGTAACATTATAGGCTTGTTTCATGTGTGCTTGCGATTTAAGATCATGGAAGTCTTGATGCCTTAGGATAACTAAGATTTCAAATGATCACAAACCTACTTATGGAGGACTTGCTTGCAATCTAAGAGATGAAAGTAAGAAAAAAAAATGTGACATCACATCTTGCAATGCACCAAAGATTGTATGGATACGATATAGGCTAGGAACCAAAACTAAACAGTTAACAATAGGTCTGAGCATTTCTAGATTGTGTGCATATCATTGCTGTATCAAAGTGCTAAGACTACTGAGATACCATATAATTTATTTTAAGGTTTCCTTTGATCTTGACCTTGATTTCTAAGGCAAATGAGCCCATCATTGAAAAGTACCATTCTTTATGTTCCTCTGTTTTACGTAAGATGCGTGGGGTGCCCTTCAACTGAGGGGGGTCCCAGCCATAGGAGCTTACTTCTCGCCAGTGCAAGGGAATCCCAGGACTGGGCTTCCCTGCTCTGGCAATAAGGCACAATGGGATTTAACGAGTGATCCCACAATTATGCTTCCTGCTGTGCAGGTGTGGCAGGACATGAGGAGCAAGTGCGTGGATTGCAATGCTAAAGTAAAACCCAAGCAAACACCTCCAGAATCTAATGATTTATTCGTTTGTAGATTTCAAATCAATCATATTACAAAACAGTGCAGCACAAGTGTGAACCAGTTATGATAAAAAAATTCAAGGGGAATTTTAAGTTTGTAAAGTTATCTTCATAAAACCTTAGAAAGTTGCTATTATTATTTGAAGAGGAGAGTTGCATTATTTCATATCAGAAGTTCGGTGAATTATGCTTTGGTAATTTATTCTACCATGAGTGAAATATTAAAATTACTGCAAGTAGTAATTTTCTACTACACTGGAAGTGTCAAACATCCAGTTCGTGGGCTGGATCTGACCCATGAAGCCACATGATATGACTCGTGGGTCTTGGACCGATCCTGCACACTGCATGCGGACACTCCACGGAGGCCAGGCAGTTGGTCTAGAGCGCATGCTGCCTGCAGTACCTGTGCTGGACTGACTCTGCATGCTGGCTCCAGGGCTGGCCTAGATCTAACTGGAGTGAGGTGCCACATGCAATATGCTCCCCAAGCCAATCCCTTGGGCCATTTACAGTCCCTGTGACCCTGGATTCAGCATGCACAACACCTTCAGGGTAAGCCCTGAAGTGGGGCTCACGCATACTGCCTACAACACAGGGGATGCACTGCACGCAGCACCCTGCCAGGCTGGCTTTGTGCACTGGACCCAGCTCAGCCCAAATCTAGTCCACTGTCCAACTCAAAGTCCCACAATCTGCCCACAAGGCCAAATGAATTTGATACCCCTGTGGCAGACAGAATATAAAGTAGTTTTTTTATTAAAACTATGACAATATATTCATCGTGACTTCTGTTTCCACATTAGTTTCACTTTCTTATTCTTATCTATTTATCTTATGTGTAATACATTAACTTTGCATCTTGAATAAGTTTTGGCTTGTCTCTTGGGATTATCTGAACCTTAAAACATACTGAGGTTTTCTGACGGAAATCAAAAGCACACACAGCAAATTATTAATATATCTAAGGAAGTCTCATTACAAATATAGTATATAAGATGACAGTTAAGAGGACTGCAGTTGGTATGTAGTACACTTATATAAATATTTCTCTGTAATTATGAAAAAAATCCTATTCTTTGAAACAGCACCTTCCAGCCATATCCTTTAGAACAGAGGTACCCAAATTATCCTTATAGGCAACATGTAACCTGAATAAATCATAGAATCAGAGAAAATTAGAGTAGGAAGCAACCGCAGAAGGTCACGTCTGGCCCAACGCCCTGCTCAAAGCAGAACCGTCCCCAACCAGATCATCCCAGCCAAGGTTTTGATTAGCTGGGCCTTAAAAACCTCCAAGAATGGATATTCACCACCTCTCTGGATAACCTGTTCCAGTGCTTTCCCACCCTCCTAGTGAGAAATTTTTCCTAATGTCCAACCTCAACTTCCCTTGCTGCAACTTGAGCCCATTGCTCCTTGCTCTGTCTTCTGCCACAGTCCAGCTCTATCCTTTTCAAACCCCCTTCAGGGAGTTGAACGAAGCCGTCAAATCCACTCACAGTCTTCTCTTCTCAAAACTAAACCCAGTTCCCTCAGCCTCTCCTTGCAAGTCATGTGTCCCAGCCCCTGAAACATTTTCACTCCCCTTCACTGGACTCTGACTGATCCACATCCTTTCTATAGGGGGGGGGTCCCAAAACTGCACACGGGACTCCAGATGTGGCCTCACCAATGCAGAATAGAGGGGAACAATCACTTCCCTGGACCTACTGGCAACACTCCTATTAATGCAGGCAATGCTCCTCCTAATCACCAAACATTACTGACAGCAGCAGGAAATTTAAAAAGTTAAAATGAACCTGGCTAGGACAGAAAGGTAAGCTAGTGCCTTTAGCACAGTACTGGTTTCTGCAGACAAGCTAATAATTGTGACGTTTACAACAATATTTTCTTTGACATAGTAATTTATGGGGTTGACCCTGCATCCCACATATGCAGAATAGTACATAGATAAAGCAGAAAGTAACAAGTGATGAGCAGGATTAAGTATAACCCCCGCATTAAAAGACAGCATTGCCTAACAGATAGCAAGGCACGGGAAGCTGGCAGCCTCAAACTCGGTTCCTATTGCCATTACCAGTTTCCTGTGGGATCCTAGACAAATCCTTTCCACTGTCTGTGCCAGCTTCCTGATCCATATCTTTCTTTGTACGTCATCTTGAAGTTTATTGATGGAGAGGACCAGGTTAACCAAGTCTGCAGGGACATGGTAATTAATACGCTCCAGCAACCTCTGCATCGTGTATTCGGCACCCTGTGCTTCAAAATGGCAGCAGTGGCGCTTGAACTAAAGCTCATTCTATCACTTTTCAAACAAAGGTATTTCAATGAGGTTTAGTTAAAGCACCCCTGCCATTTTGAATACATGCAACACCACGGGCTCTTTAATTAGACAAGCTCTAGGCGATGCTCTAATTAAAGCACCTCCCGTCTCTTCCCCAGAGCACGTGGATAGAGGAGCTATTCCGAGAGAGAGATCTTGCATTTGTTCCCAACCTGCTGTGTATTGCACAAGGAATTGCAGGACAAAGGCCAAAACAACCTAACAGCAAAATCTTCTGCATTTGCTCACATGACATTTTATAAGGAGGAAGTTCACTGCACTATACGTTTCTTTCTTAGGAAGGCTTCTTTGAAATGTAATAGGTAATTCTTAGCATGAAACAGTATATAAATAATGGATGACAATCAAAATGCAGGAGCATGAGCAGCAATCTAAAACTGTTGGTTTAGTTCAAGTATGAAAAGCAAAGTAAAGAATCTCATTTCCTATAGTAGTTAATAAACTGTACTGCAGATTTGAAATATGGGCTCTGCAGATTTTTTGCCTTCATTTTCTAGAAATCCCAAGGGTATTTTTCAGTAAATTGCTGTAAAATGTCAATGTTGGTAGGTCTTGTGGTATGCCTAATTCACTGTAAGAGTAAACCGAGTGAGAGAGCTAGGACAGGAGGTGTGAAGAGTGGGATGTGTTTCTTTTAATTAAAACCTTTGGTGTTCCTCTGAAGTCTTACAAAAATCCATATTCACTTGATTTGTTTTAGAGAGAAGCTTTCCTTGCAAATGCTAGGTCTGATCCTTTCATCCTAGGGCTGGGGGCACCTGGAAATCCTACAGCAGCCAGTCAGTGGACTCAGCACCCTTCATTACCTTCAGTAACCAAAGTGTATGTCTGTTTTTCTTTTACACTGCTGTGTTCAATCCTATAATCCTAAATGTTGACAAGAGTCCTGTCGATTTTGACAGGCCTTTGGTCTCATTAGGAATTACAGAACCAGGCTTTATATTTTATGATGATACTCATGTAAAAAGTTTTAATGAAACCCCAAACTAGGAGAGTTCCTTGAGTGTAGGGTTTGCTGCAAACAAAAAGATGCGACTCAAATTCAGAGAGAGGGTCACCAGTTTCCATGCACATGCAGGTAAATGTCAAGGGAAGCCCCCAGCTTTACTGCAAGCTCTAAGGTACAATTTTGTTTCCAGGCCCACGCCAGTGGTTTCAACTGCATATTTTGCCCTGGAGTTTTCACGTTTAGGCAAACCTGAAAATCAAAGTTAGATCTGGGGGGGGTATAAACCCATGTGAAACGAAGAGAGAAATCAAGAGAGACCAGAACCAAGCCTAGAACAGATTTCAGTCAGCTACAGCGCACACACACGGTTGTGTCATATGTGTTGCTTCATGTGCACTAACACGTGCTGGTGTGTCAGCCACATCTTGGGTAAAATTCCACTATTCCCCTGAAGTTGTACTGGAAAACAAGCTGTACAAAAGCTACATGAGCCAGCTGAGCTTGTGCAACATTCATTTCTTTATACCCTTTCCTTGCCACTTCGCAAAACTTTTTTCAGCACAGACTATCAAAACCCTTGTTCCAAATGTGCCACATGCAAACAGCGAGAGATTTCTGTGTAAATGGCAGAATCTCTCATCTGCCTCAACCTCCTCTTTTCAAAATCAGAGTTGAAGTAAAAGCCAGGCAGCATGTGGTTAGTGTTTATTATCCTGGCACCCCTTGCCACGTTCTTAATCACAGTGAACCACTTCAATTTTCTTGCCACTTCCTAGTGAACAACAGTGTTCTGGCAGATTGTTTCAGTTCAGGAATCAGGATCTAGTACAGAGGTGGTCAACTTACAGCATGGGTACCACAAGTGGCACGGGCAGCCTCAGTGTGTGGCACGTGGCAGATGGGGCAGGAAGCAGGAAGAAGAGCAGCAGAGGTTCAAAGTGGCTTTTGAGTAGGATGTAGGGCTAATTTGAGGCACATGCCAAAAAAGTTAGCCCCCAATAATCTAGTAGATCAAAATCAAAACTTGGACCCAGAAGAGTTTACTTCTATTCCTAGCTGCTAAAGATTTGCTACAGAACATTATTAGGGTACTTAAAAAAAAGTGTTGAAAAGCCCTCAATGCTAAATTTTCTGTCTTAGCACTTACAACTGGGACCAGGCTTTCCAAAGAGTTCCTTATCTATTTAGGTACGGAGCTTATAGCTCTTTTGAAGTTCTGACTATACATTAATGCATTCAGCTTTTTGAAAAATATGCCCATTCGTTTTTGACACCTAGGTAGGAGCTGAGCTCTTTTGCAAGCTTTGGTCTTAATCTGTCTGAATTTACATTCCCATTTGTAAAATAAAAATAAAAATACTTCTCAACCTCCTGAAGGAATTTTGAGGCCAAATTCATAAGCATCTGTGAAATGTTTTCAAACCCTTGGATTTAAAGCATCATTGAAGGTCTGTTTACACTTTTTAGAAAATAACACTTAACTTCTTTTGAGTAAAATGCTCTTTGCAATAACCTCCTTTTGGGTAGTGGCTGTTGGCCAAGTTCAGCAAGATGAAACTTCAGGAGCATCATAAAAAGAAGTCAATACTCCACAGAAGAGTCTTGAGGCAAGATGGCAACACAAAAAGAATAAGTGTCTGCAGATAAATGTGTACAGTACACTCTGCTGTCCCTCAAACAACTGTCAGAGAGGCATCCAATGAAGGAGGGGGAAGGTGCCCTGGAGGAACCTCATCTCCATTTGACAGAACATGAGGCTATATCTACAAAGAAGATCTTATGTATGCTTCAGTGGATAAAATTAAAACCAAAGGATGCATTTATTTTCTAGGGTTGAGGGCGATTCTGCTCTTTATTATAAACGTGCAAGATACTATGGCCATACTGACATTGTTCTCATTCTTAAGGGCTCAATCATGTACTCGTCAAAACCAGGGGAAGATCTGTATGCACATGAAAATGATTACCTGGATAATTCTGCACGCTACTGTATGTACCATGAACCCAGTTATTCCTGGACAGCAGTTATTTATTACGGGTAGAATGACGGACAGTGACCATTGTTAAAGTTGTACAGATGGCTACACGCTGAACAAAATGCTGAATATCAGTTTTGTTTCTAGATGTGGGAGGAAGGAAATCCCAGTGTATCCCATACACACTCTCCTGTTAGTCTAACCCTCTGTTTCCAACTTGATGTATTACCAATTTTTTCCTGTTCAGTTTTTTTTTTTTTTTTTTTGAACAGGCCAGGAAATATGATCTGCATGCCAGCAGCAGACTACCTAAACTAAGAAATTCACACTACCTTGGCAAAAACCTGTGTAAGCTGAAAGGATAAAACCTACTACTGCAACGTAGTCAAGGTTGCTGAGCAGTAATTCAGCCCCTCAGTGGCAGTAATTTTAATCCAGTCTATTAGCCAAAATAGCAGCTACAGCATGAGCATCACAGTGCATATTCATACATGCTCAGCACAAGCTCCTGGGCAATGGAAAGGACACTTGAAGAAATCCAGAGACCCCACCCTGTAAAGACACAGGGAGGATGATACAGGCTGATGTGAGGACCAGGCAGATGGAGATCTGGAGCTTACATGGTCTAGAGTTTATTATGCACAAAAGCTGCACAGCAGCTCTGCCATGCTCTGCACATGCCCTACCCACCAACCCTGCACCAATGCAGCTGGAAATCCTCTATACCATATCTGGTTCATGCCACCCAAACTGGTTACAGACATGCAAACCCTGGTTAGTTCTCCATTTACTTTTGGCTTTTTCAGTATTTACAACAATGCTCTTGATAGGTTCTTCCCTTTCTGTAGCGCACTTGAATAAAAATTCATTAAAAGAAAGCCCAGAAAGAGGGAACTTGTAGATATGAAGAGTAGACTATTCTCCATGTTACCTTCTGTTCAATTGCATCTAATCAATACCCTCTCAGATGTATGACAGTTGCTTCAATCAGGCCAAGAGTCACTGCTGCAAAGAGCATTTTTGTTACACGCACTCATTTGTTGTAGGAGATGGCTCACTTCCCTTCAATAGAACACAGACTATTTTTAGGTGGATGGTATCAGCTGTTTATAAGACAGAAGCGTGTCCTATAATATACCGAGCCCCCCGTAAGATGGACGAGGACACAATGTGAGAACTCCATTTAGAGGTGAAGAAGACAGTGACATAAAATACACATTATTAAGTTTCATTGCAACTTACATACAGAAGGGGCATCAAGACTTAGCAGGAAAAACAATTAACAGGAGGGTGTAAAAAGTCGTAAGAAGTGGCATGTCAGCTGATAATTACTAATTACTTTCCTATTAAAACCTTCCCCTCTCAGCCCTTCTGGCATGCAAATAATACCCACATCATTTCTCTCACCCCCAAATCTGACTTCTAGACCATGCCTTAGTTGTTACTATCAACAATTAAAAGAAGTGGCATACACAAAGCAACAATATATTAAAGACTGTTTTACACACACTTGCGCACAGACCCATATGCCTATTGCTTGGCTTTACCAGCCTACACAGATCACACTGATAATATCAGACAAGAAAAACAAGGGGAAGAAAAAGAGCAAGACCACTATTAACCATGTGTTCTTCCTGAATGAATCTTGATAAATCAGTGGAAGTGGTCCCTCAATACAAGGATGACAGTTTTCCAGTAAACAGGAAAGCCATCAACGAATCCAAATACAACTAGAGAGGTAATCCAAGATCCGAGCGTTCAGCTGCAGACACGGCAAATAGTTCCAAAGGGAAGGAGCCTATCCTGGTGATGTCAGGTCACAAGTCTTTCACTTTGTCTCTCCCATCGATCCACCCCTACAGTGAGGCAAGTTTCCTCAAAGTGACTGATGCTTTGTCATGCATTATGGCATTGTTGAGAGTATTCAGTGCTCAAGTCTTTCAGGTATCAATATTAATATCACATTTATTCAATTAGTCTCCAAGGTGTCCTTGAATTTCTTCTTTGCCCACCTCCGGAGAAGTGACTATCATGGAGTTGAGAGTAGAGGACTTGTTGCAGGAGCCAGCTGTCAGGCATCCTTAGGACATGTCCTGTCCAACGGACCTGGTGCCATATAAACATGGCAGCAATGCTGGCAGTATTTCATAGATTCATAGACTGTATTTGCTGGATTCAGAATGCTGGCGGTCATTCCTCTGCCCTTCCAATTGATATGAAGGATATTCTGAAGATAATGCTAATAACTAGGGCCATTCGAAATTTCAGCAGCCATTCCATTTCAGAGGTGTTTCAGCCCATTTTGGCACCCAAAACACCAAATCCAAAATGAAACAGAAGACTCTGAAACATCTCCAAAATGAAACGTTTCAGATGATTTATTTTCAGAAATGTTACGGAGCGGGGCTTGCAGGAAAACAGAAACTAAGTGGGGGCGGCCAGAAGGACTGCTCTGTAGCTGGCCAGTGTCTGCAATCGGTCCCTGGGGTCCCTTCCAATCCAAGTGCTCTGAGCAAGGGATAGCAGTCTGCTGTCATCCCACATACAGATCTGGGGACCCGTGCCACTCAGGAGGAGTCCAGCACAGCCCCACAGCCCTCCGAGGAGGTGCGAGTCCCTGGATCTGCGTGCAGGATGACAGCATGCTGCTGCTGCCAGCCGAGACTAGCGCCAGCACCCAGGTCTGCTCGGCACAGCTCATGCTGAGCACAGCCAGGGGAGCCACAGGAGAAGACTCCGTGGCTGCCCTGCCCAGCCCCATGCCCCACCTGGTCCAGCCTCCCAGCACGTTAGGGGGGGAAAAAGCCCCACACTCACCGGCTCTGGCAGTGGCAATAAGGGTCTCTGAGGGCTTGTGGCCGAGCCCCCTACACAAATGCAGGACAGCAGGGATCACCCCCCACCCCCTTTTTCAGCAACCACACGGCACCTGCCTCATGGTGTGGGTTCAGTGCAGCTCAGCAGGACACTGAGCACTGTCTGGGACCTGGGCTGCTAGGGTTGAGTGGTTTTTGGTTCCAGCGGACATGTGGAGCTGCCCCAGCTCCCACACACCATGTGCCAAGCTGTGCTGTACCTACGCCATGGGACAGCTGCCATGTAGGTGGCAGGCAGGGGAGGGCAATCCCCATTGCCCCCCACTGCACGAAGGGGCTCTGCCATGAGCCCTCAGAGGCCCTGATCACTGCTGCTGCATCCATTGAGTGCAGGGCTTTTAAGTGCGAGGAGGCTGGGGCCAGGCAGCCATGGGAGCTTCTCCCGCAACTCCCGCCGCCTAGGGAGGAGCAGGCAGAGCTGGAGGAGCTGCAGGACAACCTTCAGCCCCACCCCAGCTGTGCCTTTCAAACCTGCACAGTGAAGTGGCAATGACAACAACCCAGCAGACAAGAAACTTGTTTTGTAGGGCTGTGCGAAGCTTCAGTCCCAGATTCGATTCGGCAGAGATTTGGCCCAATTCAGTGGAATCTCTGAATCAGAATTGAAATCAGAGGACCCTTTAATCTCTCTGAATCGATTCAGAACCCTCAGAAGGACAGAATTGCTGTGGTGTAGATGGAAGAGTGTTGGTTCAATAACACGCCATTGTTTGACTCCAGTTCTAATAGTGAAGGGGTCTGGTTCCAAGATGCTGCTTAAGAGGGCTGCTGTTAGGCCATCACGAAGTCTGTTAATAGTAACAAATTTTGAGAAGCACCCAAATCCGATCAGTATCTTCCATGGGACCCCTGTTGACTGAATCAAAGACTTTAGCTCAGTGGATGCCACGTAAAGATCTTGTTGTTGCTAAGGGCACTTCCCCTGCACCTGTTCAGCAACAAAGATCATATCTATTGTACCTCTGAGTGGTCTGAAATCACCTTTGGACTCAAGTAGAACCTCTTCAGTGAGGAAAATGAATCTATTGAAAAGAACGAGGCCAAGGATCTTCCCAGCTACAGACAGGAATGCGATACCATGATAAATGCCGTAATCTCTCTGTCCTTGGATACGGTTACGTTTCTCTCTCAAGTCACCGGGGATCTGGTCTTGTTTTCAGATTTTCAGACTAATAGCACGTAGTTAGCGAGAGAGAGTTTTTCCACCTTGCTGATACGTTTCAGGTAGTATTCCATCAGGACCACATGCTTTGTTGCTCTTCATCTGCTTAATGGCTTTCAAGGCCTCTTGATAAGTTGGTGAATCTGCAAAGTAGTCCTTAGTGGAGTGTTGTGGAATGCATTAATGGTAGTGTCTTTGACAGCAAAATCTCAGCTCAGGGACCCTTGCAAGTCCTTCCTGCACCATGCATTGATGATAGAGCTGTCTAAAGAGTGTTGTTCCAAGGATGCTTGGACCTCGGAGGGCCAGCTCCTCGTGCACTTGGCCACAGATAGCTTCAGTTGTGTCGAGGAATCTCTTTTGCTTTATCCTCCCACAACTCGTTCTTTCACTCATGAGTTTTCCCTTGGGTCTCAGCTTTAATGTGGTGATAAAAGTCTTGCTACTGTTTGGAGTTCATGTCATTCTGCCAAGCTTTAAAAAGCTCTCCTTTTTCTATCAACGAGAGCTGTCAGCAGCCCCAACAGGAAGCCCAGCCTGGGCTAACTGCCTAGTGGGCCACACTTGCCTGGGGATTTGACAGGCAGCCATAACCCATCTAATGACCCCAGCTGGCCATTGTGTGGGCCTTTTTACTGGCTGCTGGGAGAGCAGTTTCTCCATTTAATTCCAGCTGTGGCAACAGCCTCCAGGCCAGGCAACAATTCCTGCTGATGGTGTCCCTCTGATCTGGTACTACTGGTTTCCTGGTTCCTGACCCTGGTATGGCTCTGTTCCTGGACTCTGGCTTTGGATTTTCCCTTATTTCTGTTTCCTGACCCTGTTCACTCAGTTTCAAGACTCTGGTTTTTGGATTTTTTCCTTAGATCTGGTAATTTGGTCCCTGACTGCTGAACTTCGACTTGGCTTGCGACTCAAACCCTGCGGATTTCCCCTGGAACTAAATAACCTGATCTCGCTTCCTGCCCCTTGATGTGGCCTGTGGTTGGGCTCCTGCACACCTTCAGTGGTCTGACTAGTAGGCCAGACCATCTACGACCTGGTCCCTTTCAAGAACTGTCCTGATGTTTCTTTGCAGAAAAGCCTGGGGGTTGCTCACATACCTCAATGTCTTTCTTGTGGCTCTCCCAGTGATCAAAGTTGTCAAGATCATCAGGGAGGTCAGAGGTTTTTTTACTAAAGCACTGCAAGATGATTGCTTTTAGCAGGATTTTTCAAGCATTCAATATTGTACCTCTTCCTCGCTTCTCCCTTTGTTTACATCACTTTGGGATGACTCAAGTGACCATAGCAGAAAATATCGATTGCTGGATAGAACATCATTCATCTGTACTGGTCATAAGAATCCTGGGCACATGCTACGATGCAGTCAATCAAGTGCCAGTGTTTTAAGTAAGGGTGCATTCATGATGTCTTCCATTTGTTACTTAAACTGGAGGAGCAACATGATGAGGAGATCATGTTTTGAACACCTGCTTGAGAGATTTTACTCTCCGAGGCTGGTAATGACCACTTAGTAATGAAAAGCAAACATTTATCTATTTTCATTGCTTGATCTTCTCAAACATGACTGGCAATATTGATTGATCCTTGTGAGTCAAATGAGACCACCATGTGGATCCTGCACTTCTTTTCTATGGCCTGTTACAATGGCAACCTTTAGAGCTTGGGGCAGACGTGGGCTGACCTCCATGGTGTCAGTGAGTGGGTACACAAACTTCTGGCGTGGGTTGGTTACAGCTCCAGAAGCATCTCCACCATCCTAAAGAATTTACTGTGCATACCCATGACTTCAAATTATCTATTCTTGCCCTCAGTTCTGCTAGCACATTCTCTCTTGCTTTTCTCCCCCCTTTTTGCAACCTTCCTTCACAAGATAGTTATACAACAGAAATAAATTCCTTACCTTATGCGCAGAACCTCAGATGTTTAGCGTTGCTTTAATATTCCACCCCAATAATGGCTTTTTATATACAACTATTTATGTATAAGCATAGGAATTTGATCCTTTTTAGATACTTTCCTGCTTCCCTTCAAACTCAATGGGAAACCACTGGTACCAAAAGGAATAGGCTCTTCATTTTTTACTGAATGCAGTACAGTAATACCTGAATCAGTATTGCCAATTATTGTACTTTTAATCATAAAAATCTGCAATTTATTCAATGTTTTTACTAAAAACCCAGTCTCTGGAATTATCCAAATACCTGAATATCTCACCTTTCATTTTCAGAAAAACATTTTAGACCTCATGACTGGAGATGTGAATCACCCAGGCTCAAAGTCAGGAGGTAAACAGAAAGAACCCAAAATATATTATTTTTGGCATATTATTTTTATTCCAATTTCAAGATATTGGGGGGCCTGACTAACAAGTTTTGAATGCTTTGCTTGGCAGCTGCTGATACCTTCATCACATTTCACTGGTGACTTACCTATGGACAATAATTTAAATACCATTTTTACATCACTTTTCCCACTAGATCTTTAAAAAGGACAAGTATTTGATCTAAGAAATGACAACTATGCCTTTCTATAAAATTAATGAAATTAAACATTTTCATATCTATCTGATGTCAGTCAATAGATTTGTATGCATAACAAAGCCAGCAGGAGTTTCACATTCGAATGATGGTAGCATATGGTTGTCTTTGTCAGTTCCACTGCTTCAGGGTCTTTATGCTTCTGGCCAGAAATAGCTTACCATGAGAGGGGAAAAGAATATACAGAACAAAACATCTAACTTTTTTTTTTCTCACTTGGCTAGCATCTAAAGGGAAAACTGGAAAGGGAAAGTAGAAACTCTGCTTTTAAATTGTCCAGCAATTTAAATCACTCTCAAGTTTGAAACACATTTTGAGTAGTTAACACGTAATTTTAAAAAGAAGCTAACGGTTTGAACAACATTTGTATGCTAACCGGTATCACCATAGGTAGAAGAGCTAAGGAGTTCATGCTGTGACTCTGAATGCTGTCCAAGTAATCTGCATGTTGAATTTGGCATCCAGATTCCTCAGGCAGCTTTCAAAAATATCTCAGTCCACAACCCTTCTAGCTAACAATATAAAACTGTACGGCAAACCCTCTGTGTTGCTGTGCACAGCATCAACCACAGTGACTGTGGTCAAATAATAAGAGTGAATGAAGGCAAAACTGTGATTCTGCTATAAAATCTAAGCTACTGTCCAAGGGCGACAGCAAAATTTAGCATCACATACACGTCCTTTGTAGCAGCAGACAATGGTTATTATAACAATAGACCTAGTGGGCCACTTCCCCAGCCTGTCCTAACTCCATTCTGCATTTGAAACCAACTTCTCTCCTTTCCTCTCAGCTTCCCCTTTCCTGACTACTTAGGTCCAGACTCTCCGAAACATCTGATGGCACTTGCATCTGAAGTATAAGGGCCCACAAATGTTGTCCCTCCTACAGAATCAATCCTTACAATAACTGAATGATCTAACTCCATAAAATGTTTTCAGCTCTGGCTTGTGTGACAGATAATTATTCTGAATAGCACTGTATAGTTTGTTTGATTTATAATGCTGGACAAAAGTCACAAGAGTTTTCTAAAATCTGCTTGTTTGTGAAGAAAAGGCTTTCCAGCTATTAAAAAAACAAAACAAAACAGGTTATATAGAATATATAAAGATTTCAATCCTCTTCTACCAGCAAGATACAATTCGAATTCAAGCAATTATCTTCAGCTTAAACTTCCATGACACAACACCAGGGAATTAAGACCGTAAAAGATGGGAAATCGAATGCGCAACGTTTTCATGTCAATCTTCAAACAACTTCTGAGTCCCTTACCCTTGAAAGAGTCAGGCGTTTCATAATTCATATTCAAATTACACATGGGGGGACAAATTACTTGTGCAAAATCAGTATAACCCAGATGTCAAAAAAAAAAAAAAAAAAAGTTATCTTTTACCACTTGAATTTAAATCAGAGGAGCCTGGTACAACTCTTCCAGTCAACACCTATTTCTTGATCTAGCCTTGGTCTTTTCTGGTGTGCAGAGAAGCATTTTATGGCTTCTGTAAACTCAGTTCAGTCATCAATTAGAATGAATAAAAATCTGTAACACTTCACAAGACCTACACCACTTTTGAACAGACCTCCATTTGTACAACAATAAAGCACTTGAAAAAAATGTACATCGCTCAGAACAAACAGGAACAGATACAACTCATAAAACTCACTCCAAGAATCTCCTATAAGACTGTATTTATACACTACTTACTATCCCATCCCCAATCACCCACACAAACCTGAGCATCACCAAATAGTCTCATAATGTTTAAAGTAAATCACCCTGGAATTTCCCGCTAGTCAGACCAGTCAATGGGCTGGACAGTCTGACATTCGCTCGTGTCCAGTATTTCAAAAGACTTAGTCAAGGTATAACCTTCTGCAGAAACATGCGGTTAAACCCAGGAAACACAAACCCTTCATAAAGTCCAAGTAACAGCTGAAATACTATGCTGCCACTGACCCAAGAGAAACCATACAAAGTCAGACAGAAAAGAAACCCTACAAGGTGACCTGCGTTATAGATCATATCATAGTATCTAGGGTCAGAAGGGGGCTAGAGCAGGCCATCTAGTCTGACCCCCCCCCCAATGCCAGGAACGAGTGCCAGGGTCACAGGACCCCAGCCAAGTACCTATCCAATCTACTCTTAAAGATGCCCAAGGTAGGAGCAAGAACAACTTCCC
>JAGPOW010001296.1:135594162-135614760 GCA_030014935.1 Caiman crocodilus
TTTTTTTTTTAAAACATCTTCACTAATTAATTGGATAATTTGGATTGAGGGCGTGCTTAGCAAATCTGCAGATGACACCAAGTCCAGAATGAGCTGGATAGACTGGAAAAGTGGTCCGCAATCAATCAGATGAAATTCCAAAAGGACAAATGCTAAGTCCGGCCCTTGGGACAAAATAATTGCATGAACAAACACAGACTGAGGAACAACTGGCTAGGCTGTAGTACTGAACAGAAGGACCCTAGGATCATAGCAGACCATTAGCTGAATATGAGCCAATAACATGCTCTTGCCATAAAAAAAAAGGCAACGGCATACTGGGTTGTGTATCACAGGAGCATCACTTGCAAATCAAGGGGAGAAGTGATTCTTCCACTACATTTTCTAACTTATTTGGTTGACTCTTGGAGGTGGCATGGACTTGAAGAGCGGCATACCTTCCTGGAGTGATGTCAGAATGAACTGATCCATCTGGTAAATTCCAGATTTTCTCTATCACAGGTGTCGGCAACGTTTTTGGGCCACAAAAGCCTGGAACCTTGACTTAGATGTTGGTGAGGCAGGGGTGGACGGTGGGGGATTCACAAGAGACCCAATCCTTGTTGTGCCAGCATAGCCCCAGCCCCTTCCCCACCATGCTCCCTAAGATATGCATACAACCACTGCCAGCAACAAGCCAAGCGGGGGTCTGGACCCTGGTGCAGCTGCCCACTACAAACAAGCCAGAGCCTGGGCAGGCCCATCACCCACCATGGAGCCTGGGTTGCTCACAGCAGAAAGCCACAAGCCTGTAAGATGTTACACCAGGGTCCGGAGCCCCAGCCCAGCTTGTTACCAGCAGCAGGGGCAAGCATGCCTCAAGGGGCATGGTGGGGAAGGGGCTGGAGCTGCACTGCCCTCTGCCCCTTCCCTGCCATGTGCCCCAAGGCACATGCACAGCTGTCACTGCCACTGAGCTCCAGACCCTGGTGCAGCTGTTTGCAACCTGCCTACTACCTCCTGCAAACAGCCCAGGCTCTGTGGCAATGGCAGCTGCACAGACACCTTGGAGGCAGCATAACCCCAGCCCATTCCCCACCGCACACCTTGAGGTATGCATTCAGCTGTTGCTGGCAACAAGTTGGGCTGGTGCTCTAGATCCCAGTGTAGCCACCTGCAGGCTCGTGGCTGGCTGCCTGCCACGTATGGCCCTGGCTCTGAGCACCTGCTGCCTGCCATGGAGCCCAGACTGCTCACACCAGGGGTTAGCCTCCCCGTGCAAGCAGCCCAGGCTCCGCAGCTGGTGGCAGCTGCCCAGATCCCAGGCAGGCTGCAGTGTGTTGAGCAAATTGCTCACACACTCTGCTAAGCGCTCAAAATACCGAGCACACTCTGGCACATGTGCTGGAGGTTGCTGACCCCTACCTTATCATTCGGAGGAATATCCCAGCCAAATGATATTCAGAAGACACATCCAAATTATACCGTAAATAATAACTGGAAAGGACACACCGAGTTCTAATGGATCACAACGTCTACCAGCTAGTGGTGAACTCTTAAAATTGCAACGATAGCTTGATCTTCATATACTATTCATGTATCTTATCACTGCAATGAACCACTACTCTCACTCTGAACTAATACAATTGCTATTACTGTAAATGTTCCTGGGCCTATGCACAATACTAAAAAGAAAAATAATCCATCAGAACCTCAGATACTGACTGTGATACTTAGCAAACATCCTTGTGCACACAAAACAGTCTCCTGAATTGATAGACTAGGACAATTCTATTTTATTGCTCCCTCGCCGAATTATCCGAAGTCCAAGATTGGAGAATGAATTTTGCTGATGGCCATGGAACTATGAAATGGTCCTCAGAGATCTTGGGTTAGGAAAGTTAACACCCCTATGGGCAGAAGATGATTTCCTGTCTATAGCAAAGGACACCCCATGAGAAAAGACCATCCTTGCTGTCCAGTGGAAAAAAGTCCTCGGTGTGCTGTGTTTAACAAGTGTCCACCATGATACGTAGCCCATTGCCCTGCTTCTATGTGGAGTTAAAGAACTAGCTCTCTGATTAGAGCTCCTTCTTCCAAAAACTGAAAGAGAGCCCACAACTTTAGCTCTTCCCTCTAGGATTTATCTACCTACAGCAGAGGCACCTCTGATGTGGGAAGAGAGTAACTTCTAGAAGAACCCAGATTTTTAAAATTTCTTACATTTCCAAGAAAGAAGCAGCTCAAAAGTGGGTTGTGGGGCACATTCAAAGGTCCCACCTATATAACAAAGGTTAAGGCATGAATGTATATTATCAACAGACAACCTTATTGTCTCTCTCCCTTAATATAACTGTTTCTGCAGCCCATGTGACAAAATGAATCGCTGCATCAAAATAAGCTTTTTGAGAGCAGTGTATAAGCACGTTTCTTTTCTTCTTCAAAACCAGATCAATAAATTACATTCTACTGACTTGCCTGAGGGAAGGGGTTGGCAACCTACAGCCCATCAGCCAAATCCGGGGTGCAAAGAGGGATGTAGCCCAGAAGGTCTGACCCAGTTTGGGGCAGCACAGAGCTGCATCAAGCTGGTGCCCACTCCACAATGCCCTCCTCTACAGCCAGACCCCTTCTTCTCTTGTGCCTGCATTCACCCTGACTGCAGAGGGACCAAGGGATCTGCAGTGAGAGCTTGAGCTCTCTAAAAAGTGGAAATTTGGGGCCTGAAGTAGGAAGCCAGGTCATATGCTCTGGTCTTGGGCAGCAAAAATGTTACTGACCCCTGGATAAGAGCAAAAATACCAATGAGAAAAAGAAACCAAGCAACCAGGAAACACGTGTATAGTATAAAGTCTGTCTTGCTCCTGCTCCTATCAAGGAGTTAAACAGCACAAAGCTATACACACATTTTAGTAACATTTTCTGGAAACAGGTTTCATTAATTACTAATAACCCATGGTAGATTTAAAGATTTTTTACAACTGTCACAGACTGGATCTTTTAAAAGTACAAACAATTTAATAATTTCTCTCTCAAGTACGTGTTTTTCCCACCCACACAGACCTGCAAATTATCTCATGGCATAAGGTACAGTGAGCCATAAATGAGAAGCACAGCATACATTAAGTATGACCACTGGTTTCTTCTACACTGTCCAGCTGCCCAAATTTAATAAAAAACACTTTTATTTTTCTGTCCCCAAGCCACATGCAGATCTCCACTGTCCATATTTCAGCACTGAGAACTCCATTACTGAGACTTGGAAAAACAGCATAGTTAACTGGATGGGCTGGGAGGATGATGAGTGTGAATAACGGGAACAGTCTTGTGGTCAAACTAGTCCCCCACTCAGCACAGGATCTGAGCAAGTCAAAGTGAGATGGGGAAGAAAAAGGTAGTTATATAGTTTTACACATCTCCTACTACACACCGGGACCTCTGAAAAATTGGGTTTAAGACATGTCAAAGGTAGACACCCAAACCTGAGGCAGCCAAAAATCTGTGGCTGCTTTGAACATTTTGTCCCAAATTATATATGACAGATTTTTTGTCTCATGTACATGGCTGCAAATCCCAAGTAATCCTGCTGTAGTTAATAATGATCACAAGGCCAGGAACAAGCTTCTGTTACAGTAATCATTTCACATACATTATTTTTTAAAATAAATTTCTCAGCATCTAAACTTTGTGTCCTATTAATGTTCCTTGGATAGCAAAGTTATTTTAGGGTCCCTGTTCCTTCCCCTGGTCTTCCATCAACAGCCACATTTGTTCACTACTGGCTTCTCCAAGCTAGTATCCACTGGCAGTGACATGTACATACATTGTCTGCAAGGCTCTTTCCAGTGTGTAAAAATGCCATTTTTCTCATGCAATTTTATCTTTGACTCTGGGCTAAGAGTAACTGAACATTTTGAGGCCTTATACCTCCCAAAAAGGGCAGTCAATTTGTCAAGTAAAGAATACATGTGAATAGCTAAAACTGGAAATCTAACACCACAGTTGTATGTGGACTTTCCAAATCTACTCAGTGATGTTAAGGAGTCAGCATTTCAGATTCTGTAAACTGTTTAAAAAAAAAAGGTAACAGTGGCGGATTAGTGGGGTTCTTATATTACCAAGTTGCCAAAAACATTTCATACTTTTTGGATACATTATATCTACAAACAATTATGATTTCTTTAAAAAAGCCTAAGGGATGGAATGTAAAATCCCATACACATCCCAGAAGAAACCCACAAACTTTTTGGCAGCAAATTTTTATTATGTAAAGCCCAGATGGTGTTCCAACTATTTCTAAATTGATTGATGCCTTAAATAAACTAACATACTAAGCATTAGGCTAGATGGCCAGATTTTAACATACAATTATTCAGGCTATGAGAAAAACGTGAACGTGGCTTTCGGCATTTAACTATATAGTTGGATGGATAATGTTTTAACAAGTGGAAGAGATAGGGAATATTCAGTAATATATGACATTAGATTTTTAGAAATAACTTTTCCAACCATTTAGATCACGAATGCTTTCCACAACCTTTTCACAGTTGTTATTTTAAGCTATTAAGGTAAGGTTTCTCTTTCTTTACCTGGGTCATTTTCATTATCTTTTACCCTATATGCAGATTTTGAGTTTGGGGCTGAAAGCAATTTTAGCTACTACCTTTTTTTAAACAAGACTTCTAAATGACTCCAAGAGTCAACATTAACTCAATGATTGCATGCTGATACTTTCAGGATAAATTAATCCTGGGCTGTCCAACTTCTAAGCAGAAGGCTGCCCCATGGGCCACATCAGGGCAAGCCACTAGCCTCCTGGACAGCCCAGAAACTAAAGTCATTCTTGCAATCAGAGCAATGGGGGGGGGAAAACAGCAGTCAGGCAGGAATCTGGGGACCCTGTAGTGGGTCTCACACAACCCACAGGCCACTAGCTGTACAGCCCTGGACTAGTCCTTCAACTACCAAAAAACCCCAAATCCCTGCTTCAATCAATGCATTTAGTGTGGGCCTGTTCCAACAATCCTGTGCACCTGAAACACACCGACTGCAATGGGAATGTGAATGTTTACATACCCAGTACTCCTCCACACATCTACTAATGCATGTGCCATTTTTAGGCCTTATTAATTTGAAATCAAATCTGGGGAAAGGCTATGGTTCATGCAAATAAGTTGTCTGTGTGACTTATTCACCTACGTGAATGTTCTCTTATCTTTTTTCTTGATTTTTTATTTTAAATACCCTACCTTCGTGCTTTCTACATGTATAAGGGAAGTCAGAATGTGAAAAATTCTGGCAATGTGGCAAAAAAAAAAAAAAAAAAAAAAAAAAAAAAGATTTCCTTTTTCTTTTAAAAAGCCAAGCCAGGTACTTATCCATTCATAGAATCATAGAAGTCGGGTCAGAAGAGACCTTGTAGATCTCCAAGTCCGACTCCCTGCCTGGGCAGGAGGGAAACTGGGCTCAAGTGACCCCAGCCAGGCAGGCATCAAACTGCTTCTTAAAGCCCCCCAGGTAGGAGCCAGCACCACTTCCCTTGGAAGTTGGTTCCAGATCCTAGCCGCCCTGACTGTGAAGTAGCTCCTACAGAAGTCTAAAATGAACGTACTCTCCAACAACTTGTGGCTGTTATTTCTTGTTATCCTGGGGAGTGCTAGGGGAAACAAGGTCTCCCCTAAACCCTTCTTGTCCCCCCTAGTGAGTTTATAGACGGTCACCAGGTCCCCCCTCAGCCTGCTCTTATGAAGACTGAACAGGTTCAGGTCCCATAGCCTGTCACTGTAGGGTCTGCCCTGCTGTCCCCGGATCATGCAGGGAGATGTCATTCATCTTCTACATAGGTTTTTTCCAAATTGGGGTCTTAGTTCTAAGCAGATACTCTATCCTTAGGGGTTTTCAAGACCCAGGTAGACAAATTCCTGGGTGGGATAATATAGTTGGGAATGGTCTGGCTTTGAGCAGGGGGCTGAACTAGATGCGACCTCCTGAGGTCACTTCCAACCCTCATTTTCTACAATTCTGTGAACATTAAGTGTCTGCTTGAGTCGTTTTCTGAATATGGACCTCAATCTCTCCCTACAGAAGAAAAAAACAGAATGAAAGTCATCTGTGCTTCAAATGGAGTAGGATCAAGCCCCAAACCATAAAGCAAATTTAAACCACCTTACTGAAGTTTGGAACAAAAAATGATTCAATAATAATTAGGGCTTCTGATAGAAGCAAAAGGATACACAACTATCACTTCTAATTAGAATAAAATCTAGTTAAACTGACATTCTTATTCATTTCCTTAAGGATCTCCAAAGCAATAAATTGATATTCTTTTTAAATGTGGTACCTTATGTTTGCTGGCAGATACAGATCTGGTTCTTCAAGACAGAAGAGAGCATTTCATTTTCATCTGATAAAAATCCCTTATGCCTGGCACATCAGCCCTTCTTCATTTTAATTATTCCACAGTTGCCTAGGAAACGGCCAAGTAGTTCTTGATTTACATGGATGATATATCTCTTTCCCACTGTGAGCAGGTAAGTAGTCTTCATAGCTCCACATATTGAATCAACATTGGCTGTAGTACTAAGTCAACAAAAAGTCCCAGAACCTGAAAGGGAGAAATTGACAATTTTCAGAACTGAATTATAATACTTACGCTAAAAGATCAAATACAGTGAATGTTGTAATTTGCAGGAGACTAAGTGGATGCATTGGCCCTAGGCAGGTTTTCTGCACAACAGTGAATTTCACCTCTGTAGGACACGTTTAAATGAAATAATCTTGAAAGAAGTTGAAGAAATTCAGCCCCTGCAAGGGCGAAACCCAATATGAACTCTGATACAGACTTGATATTCAAGGTACTTAATTAACTCCATGCATCTTGATTTCTCTGACTGCAAAAACGGAGATGATACAGAACTCCTACATGTGGGCCCTGGGAGGGCTGCTGCCAACTGATAAAGAACTCTGAAGATAAACAGTCATCTGCAATAAGCATTAATAAATGAATATTTTAATTGTAATCAGCAAACTATGTCTTGTGTAATGCAAATTATAAGAGGAACATTCTCCCATTTCAATACTTAGTGAGAGGCTGGTATCTCAATCTTCTGAAAAATAAGGTTACCGTGCACAGAGATAATCTGAAGTATCCAAGGTGGATAACATGTTAAAATAGTAGAGCATTTTCCTCTTTTTCTTCAGGCTCCAATTTCTTTATTTTTTCAAAGGAATGATCATTTGACTGCTTTTAACAAAAAGCCTTTCAGCTTTCTTAATCCTATTTTCTATCATCAGCCAAACTTTGGAACACTGATCATTCCACAGCCTTGTTTCATTTTTATTTAACATTCGATTACAGGCTTTAAGTAATATAAATATGAGAACTCTTAGAAAAAATAATCAATACTGTAACTGCTACCTGCACAAATTGTAAGTCCCACATCAAGAAAACTGCTTATGCAAGTGAGACCTAAAGGATCTGCTCTCTCGCCACTGCATTACACATGTATAGGTTATAAGTAAGTTCAAATAAATTCAAGGTTTTCTCCAGAATAGTAACAATGGGCATAATTATGTTGCCAATTCTCAAAATTTCATTGCAAATCTTGGCAATTTTAGGAATTTTACCCTTAAAGTTCCAGCTACTGGAATCAATTGATTAGATGATAGTACAGTACAACCACTTTCAACTGAAGAATTGGGGGGAACCCCCCACCCCCCAAAAAAACCCTCTCTCTCAGTTGAGAAATCTTAGAAGCACAAGAGGCTCAAAAACAGAAAACATGAGAGGTTTAAAAATGGCACTAGTTTCAAGCTCAGCTCATGATTTCTAGAAGGCTAACAAATTTTTGGTCATCTAGAGTTGTTTATATTGACTGTAATCTGCCTAAAAGCGTTATGCAACTGCATCCCAAACCAAAAGCGTCCGAGTGCTCAATTCTCTCAGCCCCCTCTGAAAATCCCAGCTGTAAGCAGTGTCATTACTAAGGTACTTTCAACATAAACCTACTTCTAAACCCCCCCAACCGCTTTCATCCAGCTTGTACCTTTCAAAAAGTCATTTCTGTACATACTTGGTCTCATTCAAAGATTAATGTTTTGGGAAGTCTGATGCTGATCTTGTAAAAAGTTTTTTTTTTTAAGCAAACCAAGTTCTGACCCTCATCTCTATCTATATAATTTTAAGGTGGCATATTTTTTAAAGACAGATAGCTAACATCTATCTCTCTCTCTCAAAAAATATGCCACCTTCAAAATTGGTTGGACACAAAGAAAACACACACAGATTAACGGTCAAATTCCACACAGGGATAATTCCTGATGAACGACACATCTCTCTGGCACATCCAGGGTTCCTATACCCATGGTACCTAATAACCATGAGCAGCTTTTACTAAGCAAAAGGCCATTAGTTTTGGCCTACGCACAGTACACCATTCCTATTCTATTTTCACATGAGCTGCCAGATATGCCAAAAAAAACTTTTAAATTTACGCCTAGCTTTGCATCCTTCTGAAAAACTTAAAAAATTGAAGGACTCTCACTCTGCCTTTGATGGGCTTTGAAACAGGCTTCAGCACTCCACTGTTTAGAAGCTGTTCCAGGCACGCCTTCATTTTCTTAATTTCACTTGATTATGCACTTTATGGCCCTCCTTCACTATTGTTCCACATCTAAACAATGCCTCTTGCATGACTCTAGTGTGACGTGGGAAGGATGGCTATTTCTGTTCAGTACACTTGTCGCCGTTTAATCCTCATCGATTAAAACATGACATTAAAAGTAGCTCTAGAACAGAAATCAAAACTACTGTGTCAAGTACCTGCCCTGAACTCTACAGCATACCACCAGAACCTATAAATGCCCCCCTCAATCAACAGTCACCAGTCGCCTATGCTGCAGGGCAAAGGCAGTGCCCCCTTCCTTGCCCCAGCAAGATCCCACTCTCCAAGCCAGCCCTGGGAGAGGGGGAACTGTGGCTTGGGAGTGAGGGGCACCAGCATGGCAGGGCAGGGCTGCTCAGCATCACAAAGTAGTGTAGGGAAGAGCAGCAGCTGGACCCGTGTCCTGGTGACAGAAGAGAGCACGGAAAGCTCTGGTTTTCTGTGATAAAACCCCCCAAATCAAACACCCGATTCTTTTAAAAGTTATTCCTTGTTACCTCGGGGGTGGACTAGGGGAAATAAGGTCTCCCCCACACCTTCCTGGTCCCCCCTAGTGAGTTTATAGATGGTCACCAGATCCTTCTCTTGTGAAGGTTGAACAGGTTCAGGTCCTGTAGACTCTCACTGTAAGGTCTGCCCTGCTGTCCCCGGATCATGCGAGTGGCCCTCCTCTGGACCCTCTCAATGTTGTCCACATCCCTCTTGAAATAGGGTGCCCAGAACTCATTTTAATTGTGGAGAAACACAGATGGGGGCAGGGTTAATATCAGAGGTTTTTGTTTGTTTTTTCAAATTACAGAACTTTGGATTTTTTTTAAACAGAGAAAACCAGGATCCCTGCTTGTAACTCTGGCTTTAAAAAAAAGTTAGGACTTTTTTTTTTTTTTTTTTTTTTTTAATTAGTGATAGACATCAGAACAGCCTGGTAAATGAAGTTCCCTATTCACGTACAGTTCAAGCAGGCTGCCCCATGAACAGGTCCAGGTGTAGGAGGGGGTCTTCTCTGGAAGAAATAGAGGCAGTTCAGTTTCCACAGTCCACACAGCTCCTAACCCCTGCTAAGCATCCTGATTTGCAAACATGGGCCATGTCCACATGAGCACAGCCATGCGGTATGTGGCAGCGCAAACACATCCACACAGTGCCACACACCACGCGTTCAGTTGTTCTCCATGCTGCAAGGGAGCAGCACAGAGGGGTTTTTTGACACTTGGATACCCAGGAGACAAAAAACCCCATGGAGAAAAAAATGCAGAGGCACACGCCACTCAAAAGTGGAGCCGGGCCACCCAAAACCGTGCTCTGCATGGCAGAATCACCACTGATACAGCCCCAGGAAACCCCCAAGACCCCAGATAAGGCTGCCAGAGCCAGCCCAGTGCTGGCTCCAGCATCCCCTACCCTTACCCCACCCAGGGTAACTTGTCACATGCCAGAGTGTACTTGGCATGGGTATCCCCCCAGGACAAGCAGCGGTGGCACAAAGTGCACCACTGCTAGCTGTCCCCAGGGAACCAAACATCCACACCATGTGTGGACACAGCCATGGAGTACAGCTTGTCAGGAACAATTTTTTGTTCCCTTTTGGAGTTTGCTGGTTTTTGTTTGTAGGGCACAAATATGAAAGGCTCAGAAGCACAATAGCAATGCTTGGAGACATCCAGCCCTTTCAAAAAGCTGCCTCCTCTGTCCCCATTCTTAGAGCACCCAATAATCAAAACACAAATGCTGTAAATAACTTTTGACACACGATCCCAATTCACCAATATACAATTATTGCAATAGTTATTCCTGGACACGCTATTTTATTCATATATATTTCCTCCCATTGTGGATCATTAGCCAGAACTGAGCCCACTGCACTGCTGAAATAGTAAAGACTTGGGCCAGGTAACTGGTAAGTGAGTCATGATATCACCAATGTGTATAACATGCAGGAAGATATCACGCACATTCACAACTATCTGTGAGCCATCACTATAGTGCTGGATATTTCTACAAGAGGAATATTTAAGAACATGGCTGGAATTGAAGCCAGATGAAATCTGAATTAAAAATACAGCACAATTTTTAAAAAAATTGACAATTAACCACTGAAAAGGTACTAAAGGAAGTGGTAGCTTTGACATCACTTGATGTCTTGATACTTTCAGATCAAAACCGGATGCCTTTCTGGAAAACACTTGTTAGCAAAAAGCATGCTTCAATCAAAGACAAGTTACTAGACTTGATACGGGGGTAAATAGGCTAAATGTAATGTTCTGTGATATTATAGATGTCAGACTACATGATTTAATGGTCTTTTCTGGCCCCAAGCTCTGAAACGCAGGATATCTTGGCTTTGTTCCTGACTCCAACAGCTAAGTATGAAGTAACAGTTCAAAGTAGCATATTCAATTTAACGATGTCACTATTTGGGTCATTTTTTAAGACCTGGCTAGACAAAGCCTTGGCTGGGATGATACAGTTGGAGCTGGTCCTGCTTCGAGCAGGGGGCTGGACTAAATGACCTCCTGAGGTCTCTTCCAACCCTCATTTTCTATTATTTTATCATCTGTAAGGGCTGACCCCAGGATCTTTGGAAGTAGGAGCATAACCCTCTATCACTTCAGTTTAAAAAGAACCGTATGTGTAAGAGCAGGCAAAAGCCTGATTATATGAACAAACCACTATAGAGGGACAAAAAATAATCTGAGAGGAGAGAGAGAGAGAAAATGGCCAGCTGACACATGCTCACCCTTAATGATTGTGTTTTAGGCTGGGCAGACATTTCCCCCGTGTCACCAAACCAGCCAGCTTTCATTTAGAAAGATGTCTCCAGTTCACAGTGCTGCAAAGATAGCACATCACAAAAAGAGCGTAAGCACACAATGTCACCTGCTTTGCAGAGAAGTAACACAACAGGTGGAAGTGGAGCCGAGAATCAAGGTTGCTCTCCATTCTTGGGCTCTGAACTACGCAAGGTTAAAGTGAAACTAATTAGTGGTCTGCATTTCTAAATAGCCCATATCCACACAGCATAGGAGAATAGAGTCCAAGCGAAGTAGTGGGGAACATAGATTAATGAAAGGAACTAAAACAGGTTGCTAACACATAATAATTCAGTTTGACATTATTTATTCCTGTAAAGCCAAATAGCTGGTAAACTGTGTAAATGACAGCATTACACATCATACAACGAGCATAATTAACAGTGGCCTTTAAACAATTGAAACTTGTCCTACAAACTCCCTATCCTCTCTAACTCTAAGCAAACTCTGTTACAGGATTTTAAGACATGAACAAATCGAATGGAGCCATGGTTTGTAGCTCTTCAAAACCAGCTCTTATCACAAAACTATGAGAAAACACTCAGTTCTGCATGTAGCTTACAGTGTAAAAGGATTACTATATAACAAAATCAAGTGGTGTACAAAAGGCCTAATCTTACTTTTCAATAAGTAGCAATAGCCCATTCAGACATGCGTTTCTGGCCTAATTACAACAGGGTTTGGATGAGAAAGGCTTCTTTCAAGCATTGCTGTATCCTGCAAAAAACTGGTGTGCTGCATTATTCTTAATCAGTTTTACATTTATAAAATATAAAAAACATTTTACTGTAATGACAAAGGGATATTCGAATCAATCAACTCCCATATCTGTCCAGAAAATATTTAGGAGTTCTCAGTAAAGCAAACAAGAGAACAAAGATGGAGAAACAAAGAATATCTACACTTCAGTCACTGCAAAAATAACAGTACTGCAGAACCACAGGCCCTGGACAGCATTTGAACCGCTCCAAATACTAAGGGTACAGACAGAGAGAGCCAGAGTGCTTCAAAAATGGCTAAAATATTGCAAAAATAAGCCTAAAAAAAAAAAAAGAGAGAATCTGTTCCGAATTACTTCCGTACATTCCAGCAGTCCTCCGACATCCCACAATGCTCCATTCTTCCCCACCACAGGGGAGGGAGCAGGGTGCAGGCAGATAGCCAATGAATGTTCTCCTGTATGCTTAACTGTCTTCACAGACCGCTCCCAAGAGTGGAGGCCAAGAGATAGTCAGGAATTTCTGTTCCCCACCCCTGGCAAGTAGTGTCACTGCATGTCTCTAAACGAGTTCAGTTCTAACAGGGCAAGGGATGAGTGTGTGGGGGGGGGGGGCGGAGATTAATTAGAGTGGCTTTTGGGAGCCATTCCAATTAAAACACACACAGCATTTTGTGTATTCAGCATCCTGCATTTCAAAATGCAAGTAAGGGTGCTTAAAGTAAAGCTTGCTTAAACTGAAGTGGGCCAGGGACAGAAGATACACAAACTGGTATAAGTGATCGGAAACTGGTTCAAATCAGCAACACAACAGAAGTTCAATGCACATAAACCACTTTCAAAATGGCCGAAACCAGCTTAAGATAAACCTGAATGGATGTAGTCTCAAACGTAACTGATTTAGTTTAAATCAGTTTATTGAACTTCTGTCCCAGATCCCCTTCAGATTCACATTAACTCACAGCCCCTCAGTATCCCAGGATGCTTTGCACCTCCTCTCCACACCCCACAGGGTGGCAGGCTAGCCTGGGCAAAAGATGTCTGCTCCAGCCAAGGAGGAAGGCACATTCTAGCACCCCCCAGCTTCTGGCCCGAGTCACGGCAGGCATGTGGCTGCATTTCTGGAATCAAGAGAGAATGTCTATTCACTTACTTATCAGTTCAATCTACACAGCTTAGAGTCCCAGGGGTGGACCAAATGCAGCCCAGGGGCCGGATGTGGCGCACCGGGCCATTCTATCTGGCAAGGCCCTTAAAAAATTTCAAAAATGTATATTTATCTGCCTGTCATGCAGCCCTCAATGGCTTGCCAAAACTCAGTATGTGGCCCTCCGCCCAAAATAACTGCCCACCCCTGGCTTAAACTAACCAGCAAAGATTAAATCGATTCAGCCTCAGGATTTTTGACCGTCTGTACTTCGCCCTAAGGTGCCACCCTGTTCTATCTTCTGCCTGACTTCAGCCTTATACAACCAACCACCCTGCACGTCTTCATGGCCACTTGGAAATGGTGCAAAGGCAACGGGAGGAAACACAGGGGGGTGGGGGGAGACACACAATGCATATCAGCTTGGTGGCAAACGTGAAGCACTGTTCATATGTACATCTGTCCATACCCATACTCTGCTCCAATAGGGACTCATCATGTGTTCTATCAGCCTGCATTAGGCTCCATTCTGCCATAACTAAATTAACTAGTCAAAGCACCAGTATCAGTGTAAAGTTAAAAAGATGCTGACTTCACAGAAGTGAATTCAATATAGATATACAAATGCTTATCCAAAAGGAGTCTGAAGCATAACTAAAGCAGTCCTGGTTCTGAATGACTTTGCACATAAATCAAAAAGGAAATTAAAAAAAAAAAAAAAAAATCACATAAATCAGATTTGCTTCATGTACAATTAATAACCAACTTTTGTAAATGGAAGCTTCTGAAAAGTAGTTTCTCAACCATCATAAACGTTAGGCTCACATTCCTCACCAAAAGTGGATTCCTTTTGTTTCTGAAGCAATGACAACATATTAACACTACCAAATTTCAACCCGAAGATAAATAAAGTCTTCAGGGCACAGTTAAAGTCATTAAATGCAAAGGCAAAGGCTTAATGCATCTCACAGAATAAAAACAGGTTTACTATAATAGACAGAGATGTATTTTTAATCTACTGACATGATTTTATCTAAAGCAGACAATTAAATGTCCATTAAAAAGTGAGCAAAAAGACCTGCAATGACTTCAATGCTCAATATAGCAATCCAATCAGCATTACATTAACAGTTATCAGTGAATGTAATCAGTCCTAAATTATTTTTATTTGCCTATTATTTTGTTACCATAATCAGACTCCTTCATGACAACAGGATATCATCCTAAGCAATGACTTGTAAACAGATGCCTTTTACTATTAGAAGTCGAGCAAAGATGTATAACTATACAAGCACTCTTTTCCAGCTATTGATTGCTGATTGACTGCCACCCGGAGTCAGCATCCAACATCAATTAGACAGGAATCTCTTTAACATCAACCAGTTACATTTCAAATCCAGGATAACCAACACCTCCTTTATTGATCCTCAAAATGCTGATGATTGTATCATGTGCGTCCATACACGAAGAGCTCCAACTCATTCCTGATTGCTTCTGAGAGACATATGAAATGCTTGGACTCATAGTTAACCTCCCAAAAACCAAGACGCTTTACCAACCCACTCCAAACCAACCAACTGCTCCTCCATACATTAAGAAGTTAGAAGGCAGCCGGTAGAGAGAGCGGAGCATTTTCCTTACCTGGGTAGCCACCTTTCCCAAAAAGTAATCAGAGACAATGATATTCAACACCAGATAAAACCGGTCAGTGCTGCCTTTGGACATCTCCAGAATATGGTCTTCAATGATCATGACCATCAGGACCCACAAGCTTCTCATCTACCAGACTGCTGTTATCCCCACCCCGTTGTATGGATGTGAAACATGGACAACACATCGGAAATACCTAAAAGTGTTGATACGTTATCATCAGCAAAGTCTTTAGAAAATCCTTCATATCAACTGAAAGGACAAAAGAACAAACACCAGTGTTCAGACTCAAAAAATACCACCAGCACTGATGCCATGTTTATACGGCACCAGCTCTGTTGAACAGGACACGTCATAAGGACACCTGCTGTCCAGCTCCACAATAGGTCCTATTACTCCCAATTCACTGATGGTCACTGCCTTAGAGATGGGCATAAGAAGATATTCAAGTACACCTTGACAGCCAAATCTGAAAAATGAAATATTAACATCAATACCTGGAAGACTCCAGCACTGAATTGTCCCCAGTGGCACCGTGATACACTGCAGTGATCACTCTGAGCCAACTCACCTCACAATGGAGCAGGGTATATGAGAGAGAAGAGCTGTGACTAGACATCACCAAGACCTAATCCTTTCTCCTGGAACTATTTGCTATGTCTGTAGTTGAACCCATGGCTCTTACACCAGCCTCCTCAGCCATCTACAGACTTCCCTGCTTAATAGAAGACTGTCATCCTCCTATCAAGAGGCTCTGACAATCAATGACGATGACCATTAGAGACATCAGCATAAGGACGACTGCAAGCCAGCAGATGTTGATTGGGACACAATTTCTATACACATTTTAGAAAGCTGATACATAAACCAAGCATAACTTTAATCATGCACTTACAGCAGCATCAAATTTGGTTTAAAAACACACACATTAAAATCTGCTTCTATTGGTACTGAATATAGTCCACAATTGCAAATTTTTTGTTAGTAGAAGTTATCAACTGTGCAGATTATGCTTAATTAATAAATCAGTTACAGTTGCTGCATGAACGGCATAGGGAGAATATGATGTCAGTGATTCAAAACTCACTTCAAGGTATATACTAGCAGCAGACTGATGCCCTGTAGAACTATATTACGATATTATCAGTTTGACAAAATGCAGTCTCACTTTATGATGCCCAGCTACAAGGACACAGAACTGTAGGAAAAAGGAACTATATGAACAAGATGACCTCGTTTAGCTCTCTTCAAGACCTTTGCGAGCCCTTTCTTGGTGTAATGGGACTGACTTATGACCTGGATAGATCTGGTTTCCCCAAGAACCACTTAAGATCTAAATCAAGAATGATAAACAGGACTTTGAAAGAATTTAAATAATAACGCAGAATAGTCCATCTGCAGTAGTCACGCACACTTTTGGGTGCCTAAATTCATTCTGAACCTACTTTGACCTCAAAAAATTACTAAATAACTGAGTTTAGACTTCTGCAAAAATGAAAAAGTATCTCAATCTGACCACTAGGTCCCTAGCTCTCATCCAAGTTCAATTGTGATAAAAAGGGGAACTGGGACTGTACCTAATTTCTGCTTAATCCCTCAGAGGAACTAATCCACTAGGCATCCTTTGGAACCCATTTTAGATCAGAGTTTAGCAAAAATGAAGGATCCACAATGGCTCAAAAACAGAAGAGTGAAGATGCATAATACCCTACTGCAGTGATTCTCAACATTTTGACACAAACTGCCCCTCATTAGACTCCAGACACCTGCTGGAAAACACCATCTTTTAGCTGTCATTCTTTAATTGACTATGGAAAAATTATAAAGTAATTATTCTACTGCAGAAGAACTCAGAAAGACTGCAATTGGTTCATATGTTTTTAACTCTATGAATTCCTATATAAAATCTCTGGGGTTGTCTTGTAAATCATGTGTAGGCATCTGAACACCTAACAGTACTAATACTAATATACACCACCCTTAGACATAGCTTGCAGCACCCCAAGAAAGCTGACTTTACAAGCCTGTGGTTAAGGCATGCGTCTGGAAGCAAGGAGGCCAGAGCCTTCTAGCCTTTGCTTCTAGAATTCTTTCTGCGTCTTAGTAAATTGCTAGATAAAATTAAGATAAGACCCAGGGAACCCAAGTCCTATTTAGGCATCCAGTTAACCCACCTGAATCAGACCCAAGATCCTGCTGAATAACATGCATTTCATTGACATCTGTCTAGCAGAAGTTAGGGCATCTGACTTCTTAACTGAAAGTATTACCTAGGACTACTGCAGAAACTTGCCAGTCTCCTAAATGATCCTGATCAAACATGCTACAGCAAAGTGGAGTCTTTCTGCTACAGAAACGTTCTGGGACAGGACTTTCTGATGAGGCATAGGTTTTGTAAGTCCCATTTCATAACTGCATAGTTTTGTAGGCGGAAATAAGTGCCTTCAAATAGAGCTAAGCTAGAGTAAACTACTCTAATTTCTAAAATAAATATATTATTCAGCAGTGGTTATCTTGGTGACCAAACCCTTGAATTAATTCTTTATTCCCATGATGCGTATTGACCGTCTCTGGATATCTTCTGCACAAAATAATATCAACGCACTAGCATACCTTCTCAAACCAGCAATAATTTCTCTTTCAGTTGTGGTTGAAGAGTGTGGCAAAAACAAACTCAACAATTTAAACCAGCTACTATAATTTAACAGACATGGCTCGAGCCCCATGGAATTACTTCTCTTGGTACAGGCATAAGACCACAAGATATCCATGCACTTTTCTAATATCATTTGTTCTGAGGCCATTAAAAGAGTAGCCTGACTCCCTGAATCGGAAAGTCTAATCGGATGATTAATTCAAGTAACTTTGCTTTCTTTCAGCAAGCTAGGCTACACTAACACTCTCTAAATTTTAAAGATTGATTTTGCTCTGACAAAGGAGAGCTTGATATGCTTTTACCATGGATTTATATCAGGTTTACAAAACAGTTTTAGGCTGAAGATGTCTAAACAGAATAGTCAGTTTCCGGCCCTGACGCTCTCATGAGTAAGAATTCTGGATATGTGGCTAACCTAATATAGAAATACTTGGTACTGAAATTATTTTCAAGTTATAAGCAAAAAGCTAGGTTTCAGCACTGAAAGAGCTACAGGATGTGTATTTCATAGTCATCACGAACCAAATCCCTTTCTCTCCCCACTGTTCATTTGCAAACCTCCAGTTTGTGAAGTCCATTCTTATAGACTTTCAATGACCAGTCTGAAAACTCATGACATTATAGGCACAACACAGTGAAAACCAACCTTTCACAAGAAACAGAGCTGAATTAATCAATCTTTCCAGCAGCTTTCTTAACAAATTATACAATTTCTCTTTTACCCTTCAAATCTTGAAAGAAAACTACAAAATAAGTTTTAGGGGGCAGAATGAATTCTGTACTTCTAATCCTTTGTATTCAATTGATGTATACTTAAATTAAAAGAGAGGGGCATATCAGATGCTACACTACAGTTTCCAGTGTTTTTACCAGATTGTTTCTCATTACACCAGCATAAATCCTGAAAACTCTGAAACCGCTCCAAGGCCAGTAGTTACCACCACAGCTATATGTAAAAAAACTGTTTCTCATCGCTTACTACAAACTTTTTAAGTATTTCCCCAACTTACCAATATTCTTCAGTGGACCTGGGCATCCTTCTACATTGGAAAACCACTGATTTAAAGAAAAGTGGGAGCAATGACCAAATCCCACCACTTCCTACTTCCGGAAAAGTGCCCGCCCTCCCTCCCAGGAAGGACAGAGGTATGCTTTTTTTTTCCTTTTCCTTCAACCAGATGAAATCCCAACAAGGACAAGGGCAAAGTCCTGCACTTGGGACAGAATAACTGCATGAACACACACAGACTGGGGAACAACTGGCTTGGCTGTCGCACTGCACAGAAGCACCTGCAGACCGTAAGCCAAATATGAGAGAACAGCATGCTTTTGTCACAAAAAAGCAGCAGCATACTGGGTTGTACATTAACAGGAGAAGTGTCACTTGCACATCAAGGGGAGAAGCGACTCTTCTGCTATATTCAGCACTGGGGAGGCCTTCCCTGGAGGACTGTGCCCAGTTTTGGACCCCCCACTTCACAAAGGATATGGACACTTTGGGAAGAGTCCAGTGCAGAACAACAAAAATAATTACAGCCCTAGGAGGCAAGCTTTAGGGAAATGACTGAAAGAATTAGGGTTTAGTTTGGAAAAGAGAAGACTGAGAGGAGATTTTATAAGCCTCCAAGTACCTGGCAGGCAATTATAGACAGGGTATAGATAGGCTTTTCTCTTTAGCTGCAGGAGACAGGACCAGGAGCAATGGCCTCAAGGGGAAATTCAGGTTATAATTAGAAGGATCTTTCTGACTATGAAGGTGATGAAGCACCAGAACTGGCTGCCTAGAGAAAATGGAGTCTCCATCCTTGGAAGTTTTCAATAGCAAGTTGGATAGACACTTGGCTGGGATGGTTTAATCAAGGATGATACTGCCTTGAGCAGGGGGCTGGGCTGGGCTGGGCTAGATGACTTTGTGAGGTCACTTCCAGCCCTATTTTCCTAAGATCCTTCTGGATCCACGATTCTTGCTCCTCTGGCTTCCAGTATCCCAACTTCAATAACATACACAGACAGCAGCTACTCAGCAAGTATTTATAGTCTCGTGGTGGTTAGTGCTTTATCCTAGAAAAAGAAAGTTGCCAGTTCAAATACTGTCAAGTGAGGAGGGGCTAGAACTCAGGTCTCCGCTAGACAAAAAGTAGATGACCTAGCATTAGCACTATCATGATTTTTTTAACTGAATTCAAATTATATCCTTCCTTGCGAGTCATGTGCGTTTAGAAATGCAGGTCTAAAAGATCAGGTCCCTCCAAGAACTTAGACAAATCAAACTAGACTGCAGCAGTTTAGGAAAGTTTCACAGGAAACTTCTATGACTATATCCTAATATTTCAACAGACTTATAGATTTAATAGATTTTTAGGGTCGGAAGGGACCCCAGTAGATCATCAAGTCCGACCCCCCTGCCCTGGGCAGGAAAGAGCACTGGGGTCAGATGACCCCAACTAGGTGTGCGTCTAGTTGCCTCTTAAGGACCCCCAAGGTAGAGGAGAGCACCACCTCCCTTGGAAACCCATTCCAGATTTTGGCAAACCTTGCCATAAAGAAATTTTTCCTAACATCTAATCTAAATCTGCTCTCCATCACTTTACGGCCATTGTTCCTAGTAAACCCAACGGGCACCATGGTAAACAGAGTATCCCCTATTTCTTGCTGCCCTCTCCTGATGAATTCGTAGACTGCTACGAGATCTCCTCTCGGCCTTCTTTTGCAGAGGCTATAGAGATCCAGGTCCCTCAGTCTCTCCTTGTAGATTCTTACCTGCAGGCCCTTAACCATACAAGTAGCCCTCCTCTGGACCCTCTCAAGGTTATCCACATCCCTCTTGAAGCGTGGTGCACAGAACTGGACTCCAGCAGCAGTCTTAACAATGCCGCATAAAAGGGAAGTATCACCTCCTCAGACCTGCTCCTGATGCACCTGCTAATGCACGAAAGAGTGTGGTTGGCTTTGCTTATCACTTCGTCCCACTGACG
>JAGPOW010001296.1:135632819-135656359 GCA_030014935.1 Caiman crocodilus
TGCAAAGCAATTATCAAACAATTAACTGGCAAATCCCAGTAAATTTAGAAGGCCACACCTGCAAAGTAACTATCAAGCTCTAAAAATACCTGTCCAGCCCTAAACAAAGCCAACAGGCTAGAAACCCAGTGCATGTAAACATGCAGCCACACCAGAGCGAGTTTCTTCCCGGTTCTCACTTGCGTGTGGGGCAGGGCCCTCCCGTCTCACCTCGCCAGTCTCTCTGGCATGACGACCATGCCCGTCAGCATCCCAGCGCGCCCCCGCTTCAGCGCCGGAGCAGCACCCCTGCACCCCTCCATCCAGCCCGGTGATTTTCAACCTTTTTTCATTCGCAGACCCCAATGGAAATGTTAAACGGAGGTGCGGGCCCCACCGAAATGTTCAAACAAAGGTGCTTTGAGCTGCCCGCGCTACTGACTGACCAGCGCCACCTTCCCCAGTCCCCTCACACCCAGTCGGCGGACCTGCACGGGTCCGTGAACCCGGCGTCGCCAACACTCGTGACTTGTAGGGTTGTTCTTAAAAGTCTGTTTCAGGGATGCGGAAAAGTTACAGATACATAAAAATTGATGATTCGCGCAACCTTCCTTGAACTTCGGGAACGCGAAAACCATAGCTCGGACACACAAAAGCTACGTTTTTCCCGTTCCCGAAGCGCAGACGTGAAGAACCACCCCCGAACTCGTGAGCGCCGGCCCCGCGGCGGCCCGCAGGATGCCAACCCCGCTCTGCCGCGCACCCTTGCGCCTCCGCCCCACCCCGAGGGCCCAGCGGGCGCATGGCAGCACCCCCAGTCGCGTTTTGCAGATTGCGTCTCTTTTTTCACATGGATTACGTCTTTTTGGCAAGGCGGGAGAGGAAAAACGTGGCTTTACAGGGCCAGGCCAGGGGCGGGGAGGCTGCCCCCAAATCCTCAGGGTTGGGATGGAAATAAACACGCTGGTGCTGGGAGCGGTTCAAGCCGGATTAGCCTGGCAGTGCCCCCTCCCGCCATGCACCGGCGCCAGCCTTATATAACCGCCCCAGCAGCCTCCCCGGCAGGGCAGGGCAGGGCTGAGGGGAGCAGCCAGCCCCGCCCCGCCCCGCCCCGCCCCCGCGGGCGCTTGGCGGTTGGGGGCGGCGGTTGGCAGGGCCACGTGACATGACGTTAGCACCGAGCCGGCGGCACGTGGCCGCGACCATAACAAACAGGAGGGGGCGGGGCCACACGCCAGGCGGGGGGGGGAGGGCGGCGCGGAATAGCAGCGAGCCCTGATTGGCTGGCCGCGCGGCGGGGGCAGGGCCAGCCGCGGCGCTGGTTGGTGCAGCGGGAGAAGGCGCCAATCAGGGCGGGGGGAGGCGGCGACTAGAAGCGGGAGTGGGGGGGGCTGTGCGTTGCTCCGGCAACCCCGCTGTTCCTTCCCCCCCAAACACCCCGAGCCTGGCGCCGCCCCCGCCTCTGCAACGCCCCCCCCCGCTGCCACCTGCCGGGTGCGCACCGCACACATGCACCGCAACACCCCCACCCGCGCCCTGCCCCGCCTGCCACACCCCCGCAATGCACGTCAACAGCGACTCCCCTGCGCATCCAGGACCCCCTACACCCAACCCAGCCCCCCACCAACGTCAACATCCCCCCCGCAAACACCCCAGGGCGCACACCCCGTGCACGCCGGCTCCGCAACACTTGAACCTCAACACCCCCCCGCACCCGGGGCACCCCGTGACCGCGCAGCATCACCCCCGCCTCTGCACGCGGGGTGCCCCCGGCCCCCAACCAAACTCCCCCCACAAACACTCGGCATCGCCAGCCCGCGCGCGCCCCCCGAGCCCGGCCACACCCCCGCCACCTCGCCCCAGCCCGCGCACGCAGCCTCCCGCCCCGTGTCGCAGCCGGGGGGCACCTACCGCGGGGCAGCCCCGCTGTGCGGGGCCCGGCTCGGCGCCCCGGGGCAGCCCGGCGACGTGCGCATCCCGCCCGGCCGGCCGGCGGGCCGGCCGCAGCCCGGCGGCGCGCGCGGGGAGGGGGACGGGGGGCTGGATTTGGGAGACGCTGGTTCGCAGAAGAAGGAGGGGAAAAGAAA
This sequence comes from Caiman crocodilus, assembly GCA_030014935.1. Taxonomy (NCBI): domain Eukaryota; kingdom Metazoa; phylum Chordata; order Crocodylia; family Alligatoridae; genus Caiman; species Caiman crocodilus. The sequence goes on from JAGPOW010001296.1 coordinate 135,634,886, forward strand.
AAAAAAGAAAAAGCAGGGCGCTGCACCCGCCCCCCCCACTCCCTCCGCGAGCGGCACGGCGGGGGGAGGCCGCGGCTTTGCGGTGTTGTTGCAGCCCCCCAGCAAGCCCCTGGCCGCCGGCGGGCGTCGGAGGAGGATGAGCGGGAGAGGTGGGCTCCGGGGCTGGAGCAACCCCCCTCGCCTCCCCGCGGCGCCTTTCCTCCTCCTCCTCCGCTGTTTACCTCCAGTTTGAATTTTATCTGCGCAACATGAGCAGGAATGCGGACATGGAGGGGGAAGCACGGGCGGCCGCCGCGGAGCAGCCATGTGCCAGCGCAGCTGCCCCGGGCGGCCGCGGGGCATGCCCACGCACCCACCCGCGCGCCCCGCCGGGGCAGGGGCAAACACCCCCCGCGTCCCGGCTGCGCTCCCGGGATGGCCCGGTTAGGACGCCCGCGTGCCCCCCGACTCCAGACACCTCCCTGCCCAGCCCCACGCACAACTTACCTTCGGGTGCTCCCGGCAAATCCGGCAGCAGAGCAGGAAGGGCCTTTCCCCCCACGCACCCTGCCCTCCGGGCGCAGGCAGGTGCAAGCCCATCCCGGCTGCGCTGGTTGCACCAACACGCAGCAGCAGCAGCAGAAGAAGAAAGTTCCTGCTCCGCGGCGCGGGGCGAGGCGAGGCGAGGCAAGGGAAGGAGGGGACGGTGCCCGCACCCCCTGCCCCGCTGCACGCCCCGTGTGCGGGAGCCGCGCTCCGCCGCCGCCGTGGTGCAAGCAGCCCTGGGCTCCCGCGACGCTTTTCTCGCTACAATGTTGTTTCATTATATCATGTCCATCATGTGACACCGAGAGGCCTCTCTATGGAAACTTAAAGGGGACTTTCACGTGACTCTGCAGCAACAGCAACAGCAACACCAGGACAGCCGGCGGCGGCGGCGGCGGCAGGAACACCAGCACCGACCGCCCGGCCCGGCCCGGCCCGGCCCGGCCCGGCCCAGGAGGCGCGGGCAGCGGCAGGGGATAAAGCAATGCCCGCATTGCAAAGGGGGGAAGAGCAGCGGCTCCCTCTCATTAGAAAAGCCACTGCACTGGAGACAGGAGTGCTTGACGGTGCCTGCTTTTCTCCGTCGGCGTGCGGCGCGAACCAAACCGGGCTCCTTTGCACTGCTGTAGCTCCTCGTAAATGAATCCCGACTAACCTTGCCTTCTTTCTGCTTGCTGCATCCTCCCCGGCACCCGGGAGTCCCCAAGCTGTCTCTGCCCTGGTCAGTTGGTAGATGATGCATCAAGCAGAATTCACTGCGGCTTTGAGCTCCTGCAGCTAGGCTGGGGCTTCCGTGCTGACACACAGAAACTTGTTTGTGTCCCTAAGGCCAGGCAAGCCGGGACCTGGAAGATACAGGCAACGCCTCTGGGCCACATTAAAGAGCAACGTTTCTCATCCTATGATGAAGAGCATCTTCTGCTCTGATGATATTTGAAAACTAGAGATCCACCTAAACCATGAGAAACTCTGTGCCAGCAAATTGTGCAATGATAGGAGCTCTGCAAAGGCATCTGTGGCACATTTACATCTCGCTTGATAGATAATATTTTTTTGGGGGGGGGATAATATTGACAAATCTGTGAAATGGTTTACAGTCCATCCATTTCACACGTGATTCTGCTGCCCCCACATCTCCGCTCCCGCACACAGGCTGCGTACTCCCCGGATCTGAAGGCAAGGGATCTGCCCACAGGCCAGGCAGTTTGCAAGGGAGCATTTCTAAGGCTGCTGTTCTGACTTCGGTGCTGAAGCAGCCTCGCTGTGCCTGTGCCCCCATGCAAATGGGGGATGGTCAGTGGATTTAAACAGCACTGGACCCACCGTGCTGTCGCCAGATCCTCGCCGCACAGTTGTGCACCGGGGGGCTTGGAGGAGTGGGGCTTCACAGCACGAAAGGGGTGCAGAAGCCTGCATGACCCCCCCCGAATTCAGCCCCCACAACATCATGGAGCCAGGCTGAGTTTAATGTAATGCATGCGTACGTAGGTGCGACGGCTGCTTACAATATTACCCTGCAGATGTGTAGGATGAATTGTGTGACCGTTTCAACCCCACTGACTCTAGGAAATAGTGAGTAAGCAGCAAATAAATGAAATCTCTTTAAGGCCTTAGTGCATACTCCAAACTTTGAAGTAGCCTACAGATTTCCAGGCAGTCCATAAAGGGTCCGTGACACATGCTTGTGTTTGCTGTATTTCAGTGGATGACATAGATCCTGCACTTGTCACAAGTAGCTGAGAATCTCTTTCGGTCACATGGTGGTGACTGTACAATACCCGCACATTCACAGAAGTTTAAGGCTGGAAAGGACCTCATGAGATCACGGGGTCCAGTCCCGGGCCAGCCCCATCCAGACGTGTGCAATGTAATTCTGCGTGACTGCAAAGCCCGACCTGATACCAGGCGCTCACAGACGTGTAATGGGTCTGCGGGGGGCTTCTTTTGCTTGCTGCAGAAACTGGGGAGCTGTGTTAACCACTACGGTCATGATGTTTAGTGAAAGCTTGCTCTCAACTGTGAGCAGCAGACTTTCTGCTCTTTTAGATGTCCTGTATTTTTCCCCCAAGTTTCCCCCTTTACTTCACATTTGCTCATCTTTGGCTTCCACTCCAGTTTCCCCAGGCTGTCTCACTCTCTTTTGTCCCCCCTGCACTCTTCTTAGCTTTGCCTTTTGCCTTCTCAGGCCCCAGCTCCAAACTCATCCAAGTCCTCCCTCTCCTGCTTTGCTTTGCTTTGCTCACCCCATTTATCTGCCTTCTGTTCCATGATCCATCCCCGGATCATTTTTAGAAGAGCAAGTGATTGGAGATGGGGGTTGCAAGACAAAATATTCTAGGAGCATTGCCAGAAACCATCTCTTTTAAGCTGCATCTGCTATTCTGCTGTGTCATGGGAAGAGAGGGACCTAGTCACAAGAACCAAGGGCCATTTGAGAGTTGGGGAAAGAAACAGTAGCCTGGCAGAACCACTTGCCACAGCTCTGAGACTGGTGTCTGATACAGCATCTGGGCCATAAGTGCCTCCAGCACTGGGCTTAGGATAGAAAGAGAAGGCACCACTCCAGTTTTAGGCACTGCCGGTGAGGGCTGTGTACGATGACAGGAGCTGTGCAAGGAGTAGTGAAGCAGCAGCAGCAGCAAATGACTCACAGCTTTATCTCACCCTATCAAGCCAAAGCTCTTTAGGTTACAGCTAAGCAAAAAACAAAACACTGCATTTTGGTAAGAGGCTTTTTTTCACAAAACTTGTTTTGAATTCTTGCATTTAGGGGTTGGACCGGAGAAGAAAAGATGCTGTCTCACATCACAAAATGTTGCCTGCTGTAAAACCTTTGCAATCTTGGCACCTTCCTACTAAAGCCATTTCCTTCAGATTGTTAAAAATACAAGGTTTAAAAATGTCCTTCTGCTTCTCCTCCCCTCTCCAGTTTTGGGGGACAGAAGGAGCCCAAAACTATGCCATACTCTAAAGGAAGAAAGTTTTTAAAAGAATTCAATCATACGCATGAAGGAGATTTGGAATTTCCCACTTAAACGCACCCCTAGCAAAACATACCAAGAGGTGAAGGACTTTCACCTGGCTTTAAAATGAATCCCAAACTGTGGTTTTAAAAAATGCTAAATATAATCTATTGCTATTGAATCCCCTTATATAAGTTTTCTCAGCAGCTTCCTGCAGAACTGTATAAGCAGCGCCACCGGATTTGTGTTGTTTTACCTGCATCTTTGGGCTGGATCCACATAGACAGATCCCTGCATCTGCCCAAAGGCCCATGGCAATTAACTGGGTCTCCAGCAAGCACACACTTTGACAGGGAACCAACATCAGGCTTGGGGCTTACGTGGCTCCACAAAGAAATAGCTAGAGGGAATCTAGCCAAATAAAGCCATTCTATAATTCCTAGCAATCAAGGTCACTTTTCAACATCAGAATCAGAGAAAATGAGGGCTGGAAAGGCTCTCAGGAGGTCACATCTAGTCCATGCCCTGCTTCAAGCAGGACTAGCTTCAGCCAGGATTTTGTTGAGTGTAGCGTTAAAAACCTTCAAGGATGGAGCCTCCACCACCTCTCTGGGTAACCTGTTTTAGTGCTTCACCACCCTCCTAGTGAAAAAGTTTTTCCAAATATCCAGCTTCTTCCCTTGCTGCAGCTTGAGCCCATTGCTCCTTGTTCTATCATCTGCCCCCACTGTGGACAGTCCAGCTCCATCCTCTTTGCAACCCACCAGCAAGGAGTTGAAGGCTGCTATTAAATTCCCCTTTAGTCTGATGTTCTGCAGACTAAATAAACCCAGTTCCCTCAGCCTCTCCTCAAATGTCATGGGCTCCAGCCCCCTCATCACTTCTGTTGCTCTCAGCTAGACTCTCTCCAAATTGTCCACATCCTTTCCATAGTAGGAGCCCCAAAACTAGACACAGGACTCCAGATCTGGCCTCACCAGTGCAGAATAGAGGGGAATAATTACTTCCTTTGATCTGCTGGCAAAGCTCTACTAATGCAGCCCAGGATGCTGTTAGCCTTCTTGGCAACGAGGACACACTGCTGGCTCATATTCAGCTTATTGTCCTTTGTGACCCCCAGGTCCTTTTCTGCAGAGCTGCTGCCCAGCCAGTCAGCCCCAGCCTGCACTGGTGCATGGGACCTTTCCATCCTAAGTGCAGGACTTTGCATTTATCCTTGTCGAATCTCATAAGATTTTCTTCTGGCTCAAACCTCCAATTTGTCTGGGTCACTGAATCCTAGCCCTACCCTCCAGGGTATCTACTACACCCTCCAGCTTGGTGTCATCCACGGACTTGCCTAGGTTGCACTCCATCCCGACTTTCAGATCATTGATGAAGATATTGAACAAAACCAGCCCCAGGACCAATGCCTGGGGCACAGCACTTGAGCCTGGCTGCCAGCTAGACATTGAGCCGTTGCTTGCTACCCATTGAGCCCGACACTCCAGCCAGCTTTCTATCCACCTCACAGGCCATTGATCCAACCCGTACTTCTTCAGCTTGCTTTCAAGAATGCTGTAGGCGACTGTATCAAAATATACATATCAAAATATATATATAGCTTGCTGAAGTCAAGGAATATTATGTCCGCTGCTTGCCGCTCATCCACAGAGCCAGTCGTCTCATCATAGAAGGCAATCAGGTTGGTCTGGCATGACTTTTTCTTGGTGAATCCCTGCCAACTGGTCATAATCACCTTCTTGTCCTCCAAGTCCTGAGAAATTGATACTTTGAGGACCTGCTCCATGATTTTTCTGGTGACTGAAGTGAATCTGGTCTTTAGTTCTCTGGATCCTCCTTCTTCCATTTAGGCCTTATTTTTTTGTTTCAAATTTGTTTAGCCTGGACAATGAAACTAAGCTTTGTTAGATTTGCTTCTCCTTCTAGTCTGCTTCTCTGTCTGGTTCCCGAGTACTAGCAAGGTGCAGTAAAATTTAAGTTCGCAGCACTAAAGTAAAATGTTCAATTGCAGAAAGACTGTTTGCAATACCATACGTTTTCCCTTTTTTTTAACTCCAGTCAATCTGTACTATTATTAATACTCTACTGTATAATTATCCAGACTGGCCCCAAAAGTACAAGCAAACTGTGCAATTGATGCAGTAGCTCAGGGGAATCAAAATGCTCATTTCTAAAACGCTGGCTGCTGTCAAGAACAAAAAGGAAAGAAAAGTTGTGTTGACGTGTAGAACAGTGTTTGTTGACCAGGTTCCTAAGGTGATGCAGCAGGAAGTACTGAGCTTATGAAAAACATCACAAAACACAAAAATAAAATTTAGCAGTGAATCATCTACTGATAAGGGCAAAATAATAGTTTAACTTTGTGAAAGCGCTTTGCTTCTCAGTTTCACAATGAACTGCACGTAGTTCCCAACTGTGGGACCGTGAGTAACTTTAAGCCAGCGAGTGGTTCCCATCAATACGTGATTGTAGGAATGAAGCATGTAGCAGTGAGCAGAGGGAATTCTTTCCCCCGGCACAAATTACTGGGCTGTGGAGGCATAACTAACCAGCACTGTGCCTGGCGTGGCAATGGGGCACGGTGCAGAAGGAATGGCTGGAGGGTCACCGCTTCACGGAGGGAAAAGTCACCTATTTTTTTAAGGCCACATTGAGAAGCCATTTCAAGACCAGTTTTCAGTGGCCAAAAAAATGACGTGACATCTGCCTTCAGCCGCAAACCTCTGCTTACTGTGCTGGTGAACCACTCCTACTCTGCCCTTCCTGCCGTAGAGCCAGACCCACTGCAGGGAAGATGCAGGATGCTGGGCAGGGGAGGCCAGGGGAAGGAGGGTGGGGAGTCTCCCTAGCTCCAGTCACCCACCAGGCAGTATCCAGGGCTCATGCCCCACTCACTCAGACGTCATTACATTACTCCGGGCTGGCTAGTATTTATACATGTAATGATGAGTCACCTATTCGATGGATGCTCCAGCAAGGTGATAATAGATTTACTTTCCCTGGATTCCCTAATAGAGCAGATTAGTGCAAAATTTCCTGAGTCATTTTCCTTGTCTCTGCTGTGTCGTCAGCTAGGTCTGTTTCTTCTCTTGTTTGTATGCATCCTAAACGTGGCAACAGGTGAAAGGAAATTATTTTTTCTAAGCAAGAAAACACGATTCTAACAAGAAAGTTGCCTGGGGCATCATCATTGTGATCTGCAGGAGCAAATACTGAAAACATTTGACATGGTTTTTTTCCCCTGTAGCTTCGATTTGACGGTGTCCCTTTAAAAAAAAAGCCACAACTGGGTAGGGAGTTGTTTCTCGGTACTTCCTAAAGAAAGCAGAGCTTATAGCTCTGTGCTTTGTTAGTTTTGGCAGATTTGTGTGCTTAATATGACGACAGGCAAAGTTTCCATGCTTCTGCCAAATATGGTCAAAGTCTATATATTCAGAATTACGTATTCTTTACCCTTGTTGTGGTCTTAGCAATCCAGGATGGACAACCTAACTTTCCAGGTAACAGTTTCACTGCAACTGATACCACCGTGATGTGTCAAACAGATAACTAGTGGGTGAAACTACAGACTACAAGCAAAGATGTGTACAAGCTTGGTAAACAATATAAACTGCATTTGCCATCCTCTCTCACATCCCATTCGTTCCTGCTGGCATCACAAATTGCGTATGGTCAGCAGAGCCATGCTATCCTAATGCAGCCTTGGAAACACAAAAGTACTCTGGCACTGCTGCTGCTAAGGCATCATTTGTTCTCCAGCAAGGTACAATACCCACGAACCTCTCCAGAATCAAGGCCATAGTTTTAATGATTAGTGTATAAAATGAAAACTGGCCTCTACATCAAGGAGTCTCTTATTTATCATCATATTATTGTAGCATATAGACACCAACTCAGATCCTGATCCTGTTGTGCCAGATATTGCACCTAGACTCGGAGACAGTCTCCACCCCGAGAAGTTTCCAATCTGAATAGACAACATAGACGAGATGGAAAGGGGAGGGTGGAGGACTAGACTATGCAAAGCACAAGTGTGAGCATTCGCACATATCGTGTTAATGCCACCGATCTGGGAGAAAGGATATGTGGGCTTGGGAGAGGTGAGCTAGATACAGATGGGGGAAAGGAAAGGAACCACACTGAAGAAGACAGGGGAGGAGAGCCAGAAAGCAGGCAGAGAGGTGGGTGGTGGCAGGCTGGGTGAGACAACCGTGTAGGAGTACACAGTCAATCAGCACAGCGGGGAGAACGGGCCCGTGAACAGCCAGGAAGAGAATCAGATGACTTCATCAACACTTGCTCATCACCAGTCTGCCGCCACCTCTGAGTTTCTGTAGTGTTTCTGGTGGGCGCCTCCATGCAGTTTCTCTTGCTCCCAAACTCACATAGTTTGGCATGAAAGAAGGGGAGCTCATGAACGTAGGTGTCCCCTACACTGCTCAGGCTCCTTGCAGCATGGAGATACCCCGTCTAGGTCTCACTCCTTCCTCCACCCCATATGACGTGGCTGTACCTGCAGCAGCTGTTTCCGTGTTTGCTGTCAGCTAAGTCTCTGAGCAAGGTTGCACCGCGGTTCAGTGCTCTGAATCTGGGGCAGGCCACGACTGAATCATTACAGGAGCGGCCATAGCAAGGTAGCGAGACTCGATGCATCGCACACAATTCCCCCTCTTGTGCCTCTTGTCCCAAGGGGGGAATAATTTGTAGCATTCAGCACTTGTCGTGGGTTAGATTTACCTGCCGAGGCACCAGCTACTTCCCATCCACCTTCCCTGCATCCTGCAGGTTGCATGAGCTGCAGCAGCCTCAGGTGTCTCACAGGTGTGGAGGCTCTACACACATTTGTTCTGTGCTGAATAGGGACCAGGCACAAACTGGCTTAGCAGAATTGGGCTTCGACCTAGCTTTGGACTAATGGCTCCTGAAATGGGGCCTCTACCATGTGTCTCCACCCCCTATGTCCTTTCATTTCCCCACCCTCCTTGCTCTCTCTTGGCTCTGCCGGGTCATCCCTTCCCTTTGGGGTGTCCTCTGGCTACCTTGGGTGTGGTTCACTTCCCCTTCAACTTCCTTGCCCTTGTGCTCTCACTCCATCTTCTTACACTCCTCCTCCCCCATGTTAATTTAGTCAGGGATGCTCATGTTTTCTGAGCCCTACTGCAGCTCACGAGGGCCAGGGACAGAAGTTTCACATAAACCGATTTAAGTGATCAGAAACTGGTTTAAACCTGTAACAGAACAGAAACTTAATGCACAGAATCCAATTTCAAAATGGCTGAAACTTGGATTAACCTGGTTGAATGCAGTATCAGACTTAACTGATTTGGGTCAAACTGGTTTATGAAACTCCTGTCCCAGACCCCTTCCCTGGGGCAAGTTAAATCACAGTCCCTCAGCATCCCGGCATGCTTTGCAGCACTGGGCTGTGCTGTCTGCTCCAGAGAGCAGGGCTGGCCCTCTCCCCCTGCTCCCTAGCTGGAGCTGCAAGGGCTGGCTGATGGAGGGGGAGGTGGAGGCAAGCCTGGCTGGGGATGCAGCCTGGTCTGCAGCGGAGCTGACTGGCTTCCCAGGCAAACCCTGCCCGGGTTCTGGGAGGAGGGGCAGGGAGGAGGGTTAAACACCCCTTCCCCCACTCAGACTTAGTTCTGGCTGCGGCTGTGGACTACAAATCCCAGAGGGGCCTGGAAGCAGGAAGAGGAAGTGAAAAGGAACCCTGCAAAGTCCTGCTGCTGTGATTGTGGACTGCAAATCCCAGAGACCTAGGGGACAGCAGGAAGAGGAAGCAAATACACAGCAAATACATGCTGGCTACATGCCAGAGAGTCCCCCCAGCTTCTGGCCTGAGCCACTGCAGTTATGTGGCTGCATTTTCTGAATCAAAGGTCAAGTCTGTTCACTTCTCTTTCACTTTAATCTGTGCATCTTAGACTAACCTGCAAAAACTGAAGCAATTCAGCCTCAGGCTTTTTGACTGTTTTTGGCCTTTGAAATCGGTTTGTGTCCAGCGAACGTCTGTTCTGTTACAGATTTAAACCAATTTCCGATTACTTAAATGTGTAACTTGTGTCCATAACCTAGCAGGCTGAGGAGTTTGAAAAAGGATAGCCACCAAGTCCAAGTGAGTCGGCTCCTGATGACCCCAGGGTGGAAGCAGAGGAGTCAGGTGACCTGCACCACTCCTTATCAACTCAAGCCTCAGGCCAGAGAGGCAGTCTGGCCATAGGAGTCCCAGCAGAAGGAGCTCCCTGTAGAGAGGTGGAGGAACTGAACTCAGAACCAGGGAGAAGTGGCTCCGGGATCAGCCAGGCAGACAAGACTGATGATGTTGCGTTGGGACCCAGGTACGTTCCAGGATTGTTTGTTCTTTTGCTTTTGGCTAGGACAGTGCTGCCCCAGGGTGAGATGAACCCAAGGCAGAGCACTTTGGTTTTGAGCCGAGCTGATGCCCAGGATTGTGGGTGGTCCTCAACCTGGTGATCTGGACTGTTGCAGTAGAGGAGGTGGAGACCACAGAAAAGGGAGTGCTCATGAAGTACCTCAAGCACTAATGCAACTGGGATGTGATGCTTGAGGGTCTCCTCACCCAGAGAGGCTTTTCCTCAACTTTATGTTCTCTCAGGTCATGGCAGTTGAGAGTACAGACAGGGTAGAGCGAATGGGCTAGTGGGAAGAAGTCCCAAAACGTAGGTGCCCCATGCCAACACCCTGGGTAGTTTACACTCCCTGCCTCGGTTTCCTCTTCTGTAAAATAGGAATAATTTACCTACCTACCAGGGCTGTGGCAGGGTGGAGGAGCACCTTATGGGCTAACTGAACCAGAGATCTAGAAGCTTTTGTGAGTAATAGCTTATTTTGTCAGCTGTTGGGAGGATTAGATAAGGTCTCAAAGCTGAGGTGTTGGCTCAGAAGCAGCATGACGACTAGCTGTTAGAGATGACCACAGATCTGGTATCATATTTTATCTAGGGCTTCACCCTTGTCATAGAGCAAGGTCACGGGTCTTGTTTAGATACAGAACCCGGTTACTTCTGCTCCCACGGCTATCCCTCAAACTAAAGAGCAACCTGTTACCTGTTTTGCCAGATGTGGTATCCATAGTCCCCGTGCTGTGTGCAGGGGGCTTTGGTACATAAGCAATGGACTTGGGCCAGGTCAACAGTGCTCCTAGGTACTGGGCTGAACGTTTCCTACAAAGGAACGTGTGTGTGTGTAAAACTTGTACATGGGCAAACTCACGCAGAACCTGGCATTAAGGCTTAATGACTGAAGTTACTATAAGGAGGTATGAGGTGGGGAGGAGGATAGCAACTTCACAGTTCCTCTAAATGCCAAATAACCCCAGCACCCAGGGTAAGCTAACAGCAGGTGTCAACCTTGAAGATTCCTCTCCCACCCTCCATTTCCAGCTCCCAACGTCCGCACTCGCCATATCCTGCTCTGCAGAGTGCTCTAGCATGCTCTTGTTGGGTGATGTTACACTGTTCACCAAAGCCCGCTGAAGCGTACCGTCTAACTGTTGGCAAAAGTGAATAAACCTTGCACCCTTTTAATACAACATGCATTTCTGCAAAGTTGTTATTAACTTTGTGGCCCTTATACATAAGGATGTATTGGACCAAATCCAGCCCTTATGTAAGTAGGCAGGAAAATTTAGCCTTATTTGTATTAGAGTTTAATTTGGTCCTCTTAAGTAGACTAGAATAATAATACTAAAATATTGTCATTACTGTCTAATCTGCACTTAATGTGGTATCACCAGTATATTATTATTATTATTATTATTTATTATATATTATGTTTATCTCTAATAATGGGCTTGATGCTGTATAAAAATGTAAGCAGCATGTTGCCATATGTCTACATTGAAGATAAACACAGGGTGGCCAGAAGGCACTGGCAATCCCAAAGAATAGAGGCGTAGAAACACGGGAGCGAAAGGGACCTCGAGAAGGCACGCAGTCCATCCAGTTCATTGAGGCAGGTCTGAACTGTCCCTGACAGCTTGCCCCATTCCACTCCCTCCCTGCATAACTTTTTCCAGTGCCTATCCTTGTAGTTAGGAAAAAAAAAATCCTAACTACATCTAACCTAAATCTCCTTAGTGATATTCCTTTTCTCTTTTTCTGTCCCCAGTGGACATGGAAAACAATTGCTCACTGTCTTCTCTATAACAACCTTTTACAGAATGGGGAAAAAAATTGGCCTCCTTCAAGTCCTTTTTTTTTTTTTTTTTTTTTATTTTCTAGACCTAACAAACCATTTCTCTGAACTTTCCTCAGAGGCCGTGTTTCCCTAAGTAGTTTCAGTACTCTCCATGGTGTCCTTCGGGCTTTCCCCACTTCTGTTTATTCCATTCGTAATCCGTGGTGCCCGAAAACGGACTCGGTTCTCCAGCTGAGGTCTTGGCAGCGCCGAGTGGAGTGCAATAACTGCGTCCCATGTCATGCCTCTGGTAATGCGTTCCAGAACAGCATTTGCCTTTTTTACATAATTATGCCATTGACTCATCTGCAGTTTGTGGTCCACTATAACCTCAAATCTACTGCTAGGCAGCTGTGATTAGCTGTTCTTCATTTTGGATAAATTCATCCAATTTCCCCTTCCTAAATCTAGCACACATTGCACTTGCTTTTACTGAATTTCATCTTGATTTTTGGACCATCTCCTCAAGATAACACACTTCAAATAACTGAAGGGCAGTTATAAAAAGGATGGAGATACCATATTGTCTGTGGCCAAGGTGGATAGGATTAGGCGCAAGAGTCTTAATTTGCAACGGGGGGAAATGAAGGCTGATTGCTAGGAAGAACTCTCTCACTGGGAGGGTGGCTTAGATTTGGAACAAGCTTGTGGGATCTCAATCCTTGGACTATTTTAAGAGCAGGTTATACAAACATTTGATTGGGATGCTTCAGTCAAGAATGATCCTGCCTTGAGCAAGGGGTTGGACTAGCTGACTTCAGGCAGTCCTTTTCCACCCAATTCTTCCATGATGCTATGATCGCTCCAGTTTATTAAGATCACTTTAAATTCTGTTCTCCATAGCACTCAACCATTTCAGTTTGGTGTAAGCCAAACATATTTTTTAAGTGTACTTGCAGGATCCTAAGGAAAGGAGGGAAGGAGCAGCAGACTAAAACCATCGGACTTCACAAAAGCGGACTTTAACAAAGCTAGTGAACTGACGGGCAGAATCCCATGGGAGATGCATGTAAAGGAAAAGAGTCCTGGAGAGTGGGCTGTCCCTTAAAGAGACAGTTTTACGACCACAACAGCATGCTATCTCTATGCAGCGGCTGGATAGGAAGTGTAGCAAGGGACCTGCTGGGCTAACCCATGTGCTTCAATTACTAGAAACCTAAAAGGGACTCTTATGAAGAGAGGGAAGTTGGCCATGTTACTAAGGTCAAATAAGAGAGTACAGAACAAGCCGGCAGGGAGAAAAGTCAGGAAGGCCAAGGCACAAACTGAAGTCCAACTAGCAAGGCGTATAAAAGGCAATGAAGAAAGCAGTCTATAAATAAGAAAGTAAGAAGCAAAGCAAGGAAAGTGAAAGCTTGTCAGTGAATGGGAAGGGAAAGCAAATAATGGATCATGCAAAAAACCCCAAAGTGTGAAATAACAGAGGCATTAAATTCTTTACAAAAAGAGCAACTATCAGATGGAAGCAACGTAGCTCTAGGGCAGAGGACTAAATACTCCGCTTAGTTGGGGCAGAACAGGTCAAACTGGATGTTTTTAAATCAGCAGGGCCAGACAAGATACAATTAAAGTACTCAAGGAATTTGCCGAGATAATTGCAGAACCATTGGCTGTGTTAGATGAGGTCCTAGAGGACTAGAAAAGGGCAAATATGGTGCCCACCTTTTTTTTTAAAAAAAAAAAAAGGCGGGGGGGAGGAGGATCCAGGGAATTGCAAATCAGTCAGTCTAACGTTGGTATCTGGAAAGATACTGGCACATGTAAGTAAGAAATCTATTTCTAAGGGCCCCTCTGGCCATCCAGGTAAAGGTGTGATAGGATCTGATACATGATCCATTCAATCACACCTCCTGCCATGCTACATGTAACTGGGATCCAGCGTGAGATCCAATCGCTCCTTATTGCCAGTGCTGGGGGAGCCCGGGATCATGATTCTGGGCTCCTCCTGCACCAGCAGGTAGCAAGCTCCGGTGGCTGGGAGCCCCATCAGCTGATGTGCCACGTGCTCAAGTAATGGCGTGATAATAAACTTGTGGCTCTTTCTTACACTTTTTTTGCGGAATAACTTTGTGGCTTATTCCTTATTTTATCACACCATTGATTGAATGTGCAGCTGAGTCACAACTTAAGGCATGATTAACTGATTAATTATGTCTTGGGCCCCATGTTACACTTAAGAGAGAATTATGCCTGACCAACCTGATTTTTTTTTTTTTTTTCCCCTTTTATGACTAGGTGGTGAGTTTTGTGCAGAGGGGGAGCAGTGGGTGTGATACGCCTCAAATTTGGTAAGGCTTTTGCACCACCTCCCATAGCATCTTCATACATGTAGTGCATAGCTATACTACTATAAAGTTGGTACACATCTGAACATGGATCTCTAATCAAAGAGTGCTCATAAACAACTCAATGGAGAACTGGGAAGAACTATCCCGTGGGATCTGCAGGGTTTTATCCTGAATCTGGTACTGTTGAAAATCGTCATGAATAAGTTTGTGGATGTAATTCAGTGTACACTCCTTATATTGGTTGATAACACCAAACTGGAAAGGGTGACAAGCATTTTAGAGGACCAGGTTGGGAATCAAAGTGACATGGACCTATTAGGAAAATAATCTGAAATAAGCAGGATGAAATTCAGTAAGGACAAATGCAAAATACTCTTCTGGAGAAGGTATACCTGCAAACAAACAAAAACCAAATTGAGACTGAACTGCTAAGCTGCAATACCACAGAAAAGGCCTGGTGTTATAGGGGATGGGAAGCCAAGCATGGATGTGGAATCAATCGTATACAATTTTTGTGAAAAAAGGCTAATAAATTGGGATGTTTTAACATGCAAGTCATGGGAAGCAATTCTTCCACACTGTTTAACACCAGTAAAGCCTTACCTGCGGTACTGGATCCAGTTTTGGATCCTGCACTTCAAGAAAGAACTGGGCGAAGTTGAGATAATACAAAGGAGAACAACAACGCTTTAATAGTGGTCCAGGAAAATATGAAGAAAGGCTGGAAGAAATAGAAATATTTTTGGCCAGAGGTTGAGAAGATTGAGGAGGAATTTAGACACATTCATTAGGAACAGGACAAGAAATAATGGGCTTAAACTGGAACAGGAGAGGTTTCAGCTGGGTAATATAAATAATTTCCTAACTATGAAGGTAACTAAGCTCGAGAACAGATCGCCTAGAGAGGCTGTAGGACCGATGTCCCTGGAGGGTTTGGGGTTTTTTTAGCACAAGTTCGACAAATATTTTTCTAGGATGGCTTAACCACAGATGATCCTGCCTTGTAGGCTAGATGACCTCTTGAGGTCCCTTCCATCTAGTCTTTTATGATCCTGCCTGTCCCATTGTCCACACCCTTATGGGAAATATCTAATAGAATCGGATCATGGTGTAACAAGGTGCAAGGGCTCCTATTAGTTTAAGAGGAAAAGGGCAGCAAGGCAGCACCTGCTGCCTGGTGCAGGCAGGGGAGCAAAGGCCAGCTGCTAGAGAGCAAGCAGCCCAGAGGTAACGGGACTAGGAGCTGTCAAAGGGAGAGAGGCTGTCTAGGAGGTAGCTATGCTGCAACAGGCAGCAAGGGACGGACTCCAGGGGGGCAGGTAGGTAGGTAACACCTGCAGAGCAGCCGGGTTGGCTGCAACAGAGGAGAGCAGGCTTATTAGTAGGCAAAGGAGAAACCCCTGTACCTAATTCAGAGAATCGGCAGATCAGGTGACAGGAAGAGGTAAAGCTTGGGGGAAGATAAGCCTAGCTCTAAGACCACAAACTTCAGTCTGGCCTCGACCTCGAAAGGAGAGGAGCTCCTGGCTGCTCGAATGGAAGCTGTAGGCCTAGGGAAGTACCCTGAAGGCTGGGTGGGGGCAGCTGATTGAGGTAGGGGTTTGCAGTAAACTTAAAGTTGGAGACCTGTTGATTTGTGTTTTGGTTTGATTTAACTAGAGGGTTGGGTATGGCTACGGAGGTGGTTGGAGGTTACAGGCAGGGTAGGGTGCATGAGAGGCACTGCACACCATATGGAGCTGAAGCCAAAATACAGCCCTGCAAGGGTCCAGGACCTGGTGGACTGAGTGGGCTAAAGACAAGTGGTTCATGGAGTGAAGGCAGCAATCCTGCAAGGGTCAGGAAACCAGTATAGGGCAGAAGTAAAATAAGACCTGGAAGGCATAGGAGTAGCTATGGGGAAGGCTAGAGGCTGCCATTGGTGTCCTTAAGGTATGATTAGGACCTGGAGAGGCTATGATTGGTGCCCGCAAGGCAAGATTAGCACCAGCAGAGCATTGGTGTTGCCAACTGGGCACAATGTGCCATCAGGGAACAGAATAGTTTTTGTTACTGGGTTGAGAGGACAGATGGGGAGCACCACCAGGATCACTCCAGGACTCTGGGGCAGCCTCCACGTGTAAAATGACACTTACATCCAGGTGTGGCAAGTGAGACGGCGAGGGGGTACACCAAGGACCGGAGCGGGACAGGACGAGTGTGGTTACCAGGGGGTACTGCAGCCTCCGGGGTTGGCCTTGCTGCACTAGGACATAACGCGGAAGGAGTCCACTTGAAATGTCCTCCCAGGTGGGCAGCAAAGCATGAACTAATGACTCTGCCGGTTTCCTGCCGGCCGTGGCTTTTGATGATGGATTCCCTAGACCATATTTCCCTGACTTGCTTATGAAAATGATGCCTGGGGCAGCATCAGAAAACCTACTAAAGTTCGGATACATCACACCTACTACTTCCTCTTATCCACTGGGCCAGTTACACCCTCAAAGAAAGAAATTAGATTGCCTTCACCAATATCAGTATTGACCAATCTTGATTGACGAGTTTGTCAATCAGTATCTTTCTGATAATTGAACTTTGCGGGGGGTGGGGGGGACCGTCTACAATTTTCCCAGGATCTCTCCTTTTTTAACAACGAAAACTATATCTGCTCTTCTCTAGTCCCCTGGGAACTCGCCAGTCCTTCCTGAGTTGGCAGATGTTACTGCTAACAGTTCAGGGGTTGCTTCCACTAGTGTTTGAAGTATTGTATGATAGATAGGGTGAAGTTTAGTGGGCCCTGCTGATTTGAATACCTCTAACATATCCAAATAGTCTTTAACCTGGTCGTTTCTCTATTCTGGCTTGTATCGCTACCACCTTCCTAACATGAATCAAGCTCACTATCTGGTCACAATTTACCTCTTTTGTTAGGGCTAAAGGAAAGACTGAATATTTTATATGCTCCCTTTGACTATTATGTATCAAAGTAATACTTTCCTTTGTCTTCTGCTTACTCCTGATGTATTTATATCCCTTCTTTACATTGAGTTGTAGCTCAATTACTGCACCTTTTTAGCCTTTACTGATTCTTATCCCTAAATGTGTGAACTATTCTTTTACATTCCTATTTAGACCCATGCGCCCCCCCCCCCTCCCCGCGCGGCCTCTTTCTTGCATGGTCATGGTTTGGTTTTGATTTTTCAGATCCTTTCAGAGCTCCTGGTGAAGCCATATGGATCTTATTTGTTTTTATACTTCCTGTCTTTCCTCCCTATTGGGTATTTCTACCACTTTTGGTAAATGACATCTCTCCTAAACTCCATGTTCCCTTAGGAAGTCTTCTCAAGAGACCACCATGACCAGTTCCCAAAGACTGTTGAAATCTACTTTTACAAGTCTGTTGTCATTATTTTACTGGTCTTGGTCCTATCCTGTCATAATTGCCTTCACCGTAATTATATTCCATCTTCAGATTCTCAACAACTTCTTCTCTATTAGTCTGATTCTGACCCAAAAAAAAAAAAAAAAAAGCCTGGGTCCTCTTCCAGTAACTCCTTCTACCACGTGAAATAAATTTGTCTTCTTGTTAAACAGTCAAAGTTATTCTATATTACTTTTTCCAATAGATACCTGGGTATCTCAAATCCCCTTTACTACCATGGCTGTCTTTTGTATCTTTTTGTTAATTGCTCATAAAAGGTGTGGCCCACTTCTTCCTTCTCATTAGGAAGGCTCAGGTAAACCCCTTTAGAAACACCAGCTCTGGTTTTGTTTTTTTCCTCATTTTAACATCACCTAAAGACATTCAACAAGCCTTCCTCTCATCTCTTCCTGGACTTCAAAGCAGTTCTGTGCATTCCTGACTGTCCGTGCAATTTTTTTGCCCTGCCCATCCTTCCTGAACAAGCTATAACCTTTCGATACTTCTATTCCAGTCTTGCAATTCATCCCGTCAGCTTTTTCTGATGCCAATTAAGTGAAAGATTTGGTTATGTACTTATTTCACTTCCTTCCTATTTTTTTTTTTCTTCTCTCCATATTTCTTTCATTCGTATATAGGTATCTCATGTGTTAGGCAGTTGGCCACACTTCTACTGTTGTTTCTAGTATGACTTGACTGCAATTGTCCAGTCCCTCCAGGTTCCTGCCCTTTGACCACGAGGATTTTTTTTTTTTTTTCTTTTTTCAGCAATGAGTTCTGGTCTCAAATCAACCTACCAAGAGTCCGGAGGACTTTTAAATAGGGTAGTGAATTGGCATCTTGGATGCCTTTCTCTTTCCTCAGCTGTCCTCTTTCAGATGACAACCTCCAGTGGTCAAGGAAATCAAAAGCTCTTGTTACCATCTGGCATTCTCCTCTGAATAGTGTCCGTCCCTGGCTGCATGGTTACCCTCCACCAAAAGGGCTGAAGAGAACACCTCTTGTTCTCCTGACTCCTTCCCCCTTGCTCCTAAAACTATTTTTATATGCATTTTATAGTTGTTTTATTGATTGATTCATAGATTCATTTTACTATTGGTTCTCTCCTTGTGTTGCATTACATAGGTGAATGCATCTTCTGGATGCCCCTGCAGTGTAACATCTACCAGCCACTCCTTTTTTTTAAAGAAATCGGATGACAAAACATAAGCAACAGTGATCCTTGTAAGATATAGGACAGTAGGTGTCTTGCATATAAGAGAGAAAAGAGATTTTTGTTATGCTGGGCTGTGAGTGACCAGATCTGGGGGCAAGGTGCCAACCAGGGTCTGATGGAGCAAGGAGAAGCCAGGTGGAAAAGCTGGGAGATCCAGCAGGGATTAGAGTCGAAGACTGCTTTGCTGTTCCCGCTCTGGCTTGGTCTAAGGTCAGATTGGTCTGGGACAGAAATCCTACAAACCAGTTTGACCTAAATCGGTTAAGTCTGATACTGTATGCAACCAGACTTATCTTTAAACCAGTTCTGACCATTTTGAAAGCAGTTTATGTGCACTGAACTTTTGTTCCATTACGGGTTTAATAAACTGGTTTCTGTTCACTTAGACTGATTTTTGTGCAACTTCTGTCCCTAGCTGCTAAGTCTGCTGCCTAAATACTTCCTGTTCATGTGCAGGGGTTTAAATGGGAGAAGAGGATCAGCTGATCCTAGGGTTGCCAACTCTGACTGAAGCTATTCCAGGAGATTTTTTTTTCCCCACCTTAAAATATCCTATTAAATCTCCTGGATTGCTTTCAAGAATCACCAGGACATTAATGCCAATTCCAGTAGACTCCCAGCCAGTCTGGGAGGGTTGGCAGCCCTAGGTGATCCCAGCCACCCATGCTAGTGACAGGGAGTACGAGGAGGGTTAGAGCCTACTTGAGGTTTCAGGCTAGCCTAGATCAGGCTGGTCTGCCAGCTGTAGGGTAGCAGACCACGAGGAGATGCTGTATTGACCAGCTGGAGGCCCCAGGTTTAAGGCTGTGGCCTGACAGTATTGCCCATTAATGACCAAGGGTTAATTTGTGCTTATTACTTCATGTGTATAGACTATACCTGATTCTACAAGCCTCTGACCTCTGTAACCCTACTGAACTTGAGAGCTTCTTGAAAACAGATGGGAATACTCATGACTTAATGCTTAACTCCTACTGCATGAGGGTCACAGTGTTGACAGCTTGCAGGATTGAGCCTCCAGAGAAAGCATGCTGGTGCAGTGTGGTGTAAAAAATGTATGTGGATGAATTGGGGATGGTCGCATAGTTATGCTGTTCAACCAGGGTTGCCAACTCTCCATACGTTTATGGATGGTCTGTACACAAAATAAATCCTAATATTGCTTATCTGTAAAATCCATAAAAAATGTTTAATCCTCCAGGGGGAGGGAAAAAAAAGTTCAATTCAGATGATAAATCTTGAAATAAGCTACATTCAAGCATCAATGCTGAACAGAGATTGCAGAGCAACATCACTTGGGATCTAGGTGGGTATGCTGCCTGTCATCCTGAAGTGAACCGTCTGCCAGGGCTTTCTGGCTCACTGGCGTCTCCATCGTTCCTTGTGGCCAGGAAGGAGCTGCGGGGCTCTGCACGGGGAGAGGTGATGGATGGGGCCCATGCTGAGACTGGGGAGTGGGACTGACAAGGGTAAGGCTGGTGTGGGATGCAGTCAGGGGTGTAAAGGTGTAGGTTGAATAGAGAACTCCTAATGTAGGCAGGAGAATATAAAAAAAACTTTTTGCTGTAGTCGCACAGAGCTGCCAACCTAAGAACTATTATTATTATTTTTGTTAATACTTGTAGAAGAAATGAACGTCCATACAGAAGTTTGGTTGTCAGTAAAAAGTTTGAGGATTGTCAGTAAAAACAATCCTTAGTCTGTCAACCTAAGTGACCTAGCCAATAAAACTATCACACCATACTATTGCATGTTCTGCATATGTAAACACTTAAGATTGTTTAGAAATAGTAGGACTAACTTTGACAGAGAGAATGACTCCAGTAAGTATGAGCTTGTTAGCCTTGCTTTGTTCCCAAGCAAGATAACAGAGAGGCTGTTATAGGATGCAGTCAACAAAGAATGAAAGGATAGTGGTGAAATCAATACCACTGCTCATTGTTTTATGGAAAACTGGTCTTGTCAAACTTGCCTTTTTTTCTGATGAATTCAAGGTTTGATTCATAAAGGTAGCTGTGTTGACATAATATATTTGAACGAGTACAAGGCATTTGACATGGTCCAGCAGGCAATTCTGATAAAAAATTAGCACTCCACAAAAATCACCAAAACTCAGATTAACAACTGATAAGATCTCAACATGTAATTGTAAGTGGAGAAATAAGCATCCTAAATGGGTATTTCGAGCAAAGTCTCACACAGACTTGTTCTAGGTTCATTGCTATTCATATCTTTACCTTTCCTTGATCCAAAAGAACCTATACAATATTGCTGGCAAAATTTGGAAATGAGGGAGAAGATGGAAGCAGGCCCATTGTCCAGAACAGATCTCTTGGGAAAGCCTACGCTTTAAACACCGCCACCCACCTCTAGGAACAAGCATCTGTATCAGAGATGTGGGGCTGGAAGGGACCTTCAGAGGACATCTAGTCCAGCCCCCTGCCTGACGCAGGATCATCCTTATGCAAATCATCCCGTACGACCATAACCTAAACCCTACGTGAGACTACCGTCAAACCTGACGCAACACAGATCTAGCACCCAAACCTGCCACAGGTAAAGCAGGGGAACCCCGGCAGCCAACGTCCTGCTTCTGTGAAGTGTTGTCCATACACGCTCAACAGGCCCCAGGGAAAGGGCCACACCGCAGCCTATGGAAAAAGGCAACCCCCCCACAGTCATTACCCCCGGCCAGACTGGTAAAATTCATTTTTGACCCCGAATATGGTGATCGATCTGACCCGAGTGGAAGGGCAGGAAGCTCTGGCACAGCACAAGCCAAGGAAGACGATGTTGCAGCTACCATCCTCCATGTGTCTTTTACTGCTGTGGGACGAAGCTTGCTGTAGCTGCAGCAGGCGCTAAAGAAAATCATCC
>JAGPOW010001296.1:135656459-135677909 GCA_030014935.1 Caiman crocodilus
CCATTTTGATAGCCAGTGAAGCCCTGGACAGCCTGTTCATATACCCCTGCTAGGCTTTCACAGCAAGATTTGGCTCCTGCGTTTAAACCCAAGATAAATCTGGCCCCTCGTGCTTTTTCATGACGCAGAATAAACATTTGGGAGGAGATTCGGCCTCAATGAGAAATGCTTTCCCATGATATGTTTTCATCTTGGCACATGCACAGTTTATGATGAAAGGTTCCTAAAATAATTGTATTAGATGAACTGTCTGCTCTCCATGAGCCGAGGCCAGCACAGCGTGACATTTCAGAGATAAAACGTTGCAGAGCACTCCCAGACCTACCCTGTCCTTCCTTCTCCTCTCTTGCCCGGAGGATCGGTAGTCTGTAAACGTGGAGCCAGACTCCCAAGGTACTTCCAAAATAATCATCTAGTACATTCCAGTCTTGGAAGCGTCCAGGTATCTACAAATCTATTTTTTTTTTTTTTTTTTTCCCCCAGCAAATAAACTGACTTACAAGAAGCCACGTGAGAGTTTCTTTCCCTCCCTGCTGTGAAGAATTAAGCTAGAAAGGGTTTCCAGACTTTAGGGAGATTTCCAGTGGGGAGATGACACTGCTCCACGTCCTTCAGAGAACTTGCTCCTGCGTGTAAGCACTATGGGGGATTATACGATGTTAAACCAGATGAGGCCGGCGTCAGCTTAGTTGCTGGACAGCTGAGCTGATCGTCGTATCCTGACAAGATGGATGGGTGACAAGAGCAGTTTCTTGGCATAGCATCCGAAGTGTGTTGCATTTCAGTGTTTGTGCTCTGACTCTTGCCTCTGCATTCCAGATGGGGAATTGGTGCACATTTTTTAGATGCCCAGGTTTGCTTTTTTTTCCCCTTGCCAATAAAGAGACATTGACGGTGTGGACAAAGAATATATTTGGAGGGGGGAATAAACCTAACAGCAGCCATAAAACCATAACAGCAACCACTACCTTGGATCATTGAAACTCAGCTTAGCAGGTGGAGGCAATGTTTCCTTTGCAAAGTGCTTTGCACTTTCAAAGACGACTAGAGAAAAGCCAGGTATTTAAAAAATAATGTATTGACGTTAGAATTACCTGTACCTTAATATTTGATACTATTACAATTATTAAATATGTATAATGTTATCCCGAGAGCGCGGAGTAGTAAAAGTATATTTGTGTGTATATATATTATGTCCATAGTTTACGAACTAGGAATATGACTCATTCTCTTGGAGATCGCACCAGGACAGGGCAGAGGCTAAGTGCACAGGGTACATATTTGGGGGAAGGAGGGTGTGAGGGGCCCGAGCTGCAATCCCTTCTCACCTGACCTCAGAGAATCAGAAGTGCAGGACTTGCTTCCTTTCCGCTCTCCTGAAGCTGCAGGAAGGAGTTGGGGCCATGGCTCCAAGCTGGCTGGCCTTGCCAAGGGAAGCCCTGACTACTAGAAACAAATGGGGCCTTTTCTTGGCGCACTTGTTTCTGCAGCCTTCGAGCTGATTCGTGCTTTGGGATTTGAAATTTTCCAAGCTAGTGCAGATGGTGAGAATTGATTATCCAACACCCTCAGCTGGCTTGGGAAGTCTCCGCCTAGATGCCTGTAACACCATGAGCCTTTGCCCCAAAGAGCTCAAGCTGACGGCACAGAGGTGGGATTGCAGATAAAGAAATGGGATTGAGCAGGATAAAGAAGATTCTCATTTGATTTAATTTCCTGTGAAGTGCAGCGTGTGACTCGCTGCTTACATTATCACTTTATCCCAGAAAGAAGGAACACATTGCTGGGGCAATGGGGGTGTATATATATATATATATATATGTATGTATGTATGTATATTCTAGCTGAGTTTGGTTTGCCTTCCCATTGAATACCATGCAGTTCTCACCTCTTAGTGCAGGGATGGGCAAAATGTGACCTGTGGGCCAGATGCGGCCTGCCAGGCCATTCTATTCAGCCTGCGGGGCCCCTAAAAAATTTAGAAAACTAATATTTATCTGCCCCTGGCTGCCTGTCATGCGGCCCTCGATGGGCCTCTTACTGAGTTTGGGCAAGCCAAAATAATAATAATAATAATAATAATAATAATCAGACAATGGGCAAAAAAATTTACCATTTTCGGGCCGCCTTTCTGTCCAGGCCCCAGGCAGCCCGTGGTCCGCCCATGCCTGTGTCCGGGTCTGACCCTAGCAAATTGCCGTAGCACAGTATGTGCCTCCCACGGCACGGCACAGCCCTGCAGACGCTGGTTAGTTCTCCAGGGTCTTCCAATGACTTGACAAAGTCCAGAGCACCCATGCTATGGCTCTTCTTCTGGAAACCCTGGTCTGTTGACCAAATTCAGTCAGGAGCACCTGCCTGCCCACCCAGCCTTCATAGCCCCGTCCTCAGATCCTATGCCGGTGTGCCAGAAGTGAGAGGCCCGGGCAGCTTTCCTGCTTCGTGCTCTTCGGGCAAACACAGCGCCAGGCTTCTTGTTGGGTGGGTGTCTTTCCTGAAAGCCTGCTCCTTCTCTTCAGTCCTTAGCAGGTGGATCTGCCTAGTAAGTGAGGCTATACCTACCGATGCATACCCTTAGGGCAGTGGTTATCAACATTCAAGGCACCTCTCAGGCTTCAGGCACCCGTCAGAAAATGCCAGCTTCTTTGTCTGCGCTCATTTTTGACTCCAGAATAATACTAGAACAATTCTTCTGTTGCAAAGGGCTCAGGAAGACCCCAACAGGCAGCCTGGTTTTAACACTATGGATTCCTATTTGAAACCTTTGGGTTTATCTTACGAATCTTGTTGTGAAACATTGCCTACGTTGTGTGGCATTCTTGAAAAGATCTGAAGGCACCCCAGGGTGCTACAGCCACAGGGTCCTGGTTGAGAACCGCTGCCTTAGGGTAAATCCTCAGCCTGGTTGACAGCCATGCCTTCCTCCCGGGGATTGAGCCTCTCGTCGCCAGTTGTGGTAGATGGCTCCGTTAGGCACAGCTGGGGAGGTACCACCTCCACCCTAGCCCTTTAAAGGTTGTCATACGGCGGGGTATGTGCAATTCACCCAACTGCTTAAGCAGAGATGCAGCTGACTTCAGCAAAAAAGAGATCTTTTGCTCATATACCTTAAACCAGCTCCCCAAACAGGATGCACAAAGACGTTTTCACTACTTTAATTGAGTCAAGACTAGGATATTTTGCTGACACAACTTCAATGGCAAAGCTTTTGAATGCAGACCTAGCTTACGTCTGACAGCATCCCCTATTTTATTGCAAGACAAGAGGTAGGCACAGGGCAAGTCTTTCACCAGCCTCTGCTGCGGTGGTGAAGGCAGACACAGAGAAAGCATTTACGTCCTCTGCAACAACCCTGTCCTCAATGATTGCTGCCTTTACTCTCTGATGGTCCAGCTCTCTTGCAGACCTCCCCGTTTCGGATATCTATAACAATTCTTAGTAATAGTCTAATGTCTCTTACTCCCTGCTCATCACATTTCTTCTTAGGTTTCCTAACATCCAGCTTGCATTTCACCTGTCATAGCTTGTGGCCTGCGTTTCCTAATGGCACTAGTGATCTTGGGTGCCTCTATTTCTGAGCTCCCAGGCACAACCTGATTTTCATCTCGTTGGGAAATTTCGCGTCATGCTTCTTTCAATTTGCTTACTAGTATTAGAGTTCCATTAGGAAGGATACCTGCTTCCTCGAAGGATGCCTCTAACAGGGGGCCTTCTCGGGGCCAGTTTGCCTTTGGCCTGCCGCCTGTCTTGCCTGCCATGCCTTCTTGTTAATTAATTAATACGCTTAATTATTTCTTTAATCACAAAGAAATAAGAGAGGCAACATGCCTGCTTATTTTAGATGGTCATGCTTCTGGCTCAGCCTTAACCCCTACTTGACCAGCTGGTCATGACTGGAAGGTTCTGGATTTAAAGGGACCACCGTGTTTCTTGGTTCTCTGTTACAATACCTCAACATTTTACTATTTAACTGTATGCTGATTTTCTTATCTTTCTGCTTCTCTTTTTGCATATAGGTCTGATTGGCTTCTGTTACTGTTATAATTGTATAACTGAGTCTAAGCATTTTAATTTCCTTACTACTAGGGTCTAAGTAGCACCCACTGTATCTGTGTGCATATGTTAATCCCCATTTTCAAAGATTAAAGTCACACTGTCAAATTTTTGATATTACTTGATTATGTATATTAATAGTTGCTTGTACCAGAAAACGTCTTGCGCAATAAAGCATTTAAATCCGGCTTTTTGCATTTGTCACAGCGAAGCTGAGTCAATGTCATCAGTTAGGTTAAGTTGAAAAATCTGTTCCTACGATTGGGTTTTCCTGGGTTTATAAAGATAACACATAACACAACAGCACCAAGCTCCCCAATGGTGCAGTATACGAAATGGCTCAACCCACCGACAATAATTTCATTTTAACCCTCTCTTCACTTTGAATGGAGGCACTGTACTTGGATGAGTCCTTCAGATACCGTGGTGGTGGGTGCAGTACAAGAACTAGAACAGAATAGACAATGGGCAGTCTTCCTCCAGAAGGAATCAAATGAAGCTGTAATGGCATACAATAAACCTTTATGGGAACAGGCTTATGGAACGTAATAGTGATGAAACCACTAGGCTTCTGCAGAAGCTGAATAGGGTGCTATATACATTACTGGAAAAACCTGGAGAAATAATTAATTAATTAATTCGGGGAACTCTTAAAATGATCCCAAAATCCCATTTGAAAAAGATATAATTTTCTGTTAAATTCTGTAGGACTTTCCATTGCCAGATACACAGTTTAATTGCACCCTGCGAGCAACAGAGATGACGTGTACCCAGAAATACTCCCTCCCTGTCCTCTTTCCTGCCTGTGAGACCACATTCCCCTTCCTACTGCATTGGGTAGCAGGAGCCTTGTAGCTTCAGATACTATTGGTTGGATTTTATTTGTAATATTTTATCTTGGTAGCATTGGGGGGAAAAAACAGAAAGAAAAAGTTGCTTATTTTCTGGTTAATAAACCACATGTCTTTTTTCTCTTTGCATAAATGCCTGCTTTTAGACCTCTCATATCATGTCAGAAATGCTACTTGTTGGAACAAACAGAGATTTATTTATTGTGCTGAAAGGACTTTTTGTGCTCAGTGGCTCATTTGGAAACCTTATTACCAATTGATTTCTACTGTACCTATTGACTTGCCAGCAATATACTAAAGTAATACTGGGGCTGTGTCAGAAAAAAATGGTCGGCTTACACATAGTCTTTTTTGGGCACGGCTTACTCAATATTGTTTCCTTACTCAACTAGTGCTCCAGTAAACGCAAACAGCCAGCCGTTGTCTGCGATGAAGAATAATTGGAAACATCATGCCTGTTCCTTTCAATGCAAGTAACAATTCATCCATTTAGGACTTCTCTAATGCGTCTGAACATTGAACTCCTAAAAGTCCATTGTTTGGCTGGTAGTAATCGTTCACCTCCTTGCTACAAAAGACAGCAAAACAAGGTGAACGTAATAGTTAGGAGCTGACTTTCCACGCACAAAAGTCAGGAGGTTACAACTCTGTGCCTTTTACTAATTAGTGCTACTCAGGAGTCTCGGAGCACCTTGGAAACATTCATTAATGAAGCCTCACAACCGTGCTTTATGAAGTCAATAGAGAAGGAGCATAGGAATGGAAAGGAGCCACCTGGGCCCTTGAATCCAGCCGTTGCGAGGCCCAGCCTTTGCAAACACAGCGCTACATCAAACCGTCCCACGCAGCTACAAAGGCACAAAACCAGAGCCGCCGAGAACACCTCCAAAAACCGTGGAGACGAGGGCACTGCCAGTGTCCTGCCACTGCAGCAACAGAGAGATAATTGGTTAATACATGCTCGGAGGAGTCGAGAGAGATTTGTGCCCCTGGCTACAGAGCAAGAAAAATCCCTGCTGTATCAAGGATGATTTCTGAGCACCCAAGGTGCAACCTCTTAGTGAAACCTGATTTTCAAAGATCATCCATCTCATTGGAAAATGGCTTTCAGAGGGAAACCAGGGAGAGGTGAGAGAGACCTTTCCAGGTGCAGCCTTACTAGGTGAGTGCAGAATGCATCAGCAAGACTGCTCAGTAGAAACCCACTCCAGCAGCTTTAGCTCTTGCATCAGAAGTGCACATCTGGCCTCTGGTCCTCCCTGTGGGACTGGCACAGCTAAACCAGGGGGCCTTCAGGTGTGAGGGTGTGACACAGGATGTAACGTCATATAAAGGTCACACCACTGAAAGAGTTGGGACCAAGTTGCCGCCCAGCGTGTCTGGAAATGCTTGGCAAGTCAGCTGTGTTTCTGTCACAAGAACCAGACTTACAAAACCCTGATGCCTCCCTTTGACCCAACTTTAAATACCTACCAAGCAAAACCCAAGCCTAACCCAAGCAGCGCTTGGAACCACGAAGGCTGGAAACTCCAAGATGGCCACTAGAAACTTCAGTATTGTTATCGGTTTGACATGGGGAGATACTCGGGCACGGCAATGTGGGGTGGCAGGATGGCTGTCCCTGATGGATGTGACAACTCTGTCCCCAGTGGAGAGGTATCACTCAGAGGTGGCTGCTCCCCGCAGAGCTTAAGCCTGGACCATGTTGACCTGTTATTTGCCTTTACCATGCGGCAGAAATCCAGGAGATGGAAACACAAAGCAATGCTCATTTGGATGTCAGCTGTGCCTTTCAGGCACGGTTCTGAAAGCTCGGTACGAACGCTGATGAATGCACCTCGGCACCTGCCCTGCGAGACAAACAGCATTGCTGTATCCTAATATAGATTAGGTACAGAGAGGACTTGGCTGGGGACATGAAGCAAACCAACAGCAAAGCCAGTAATAGCTCCTTGGGGTGAAATCCTGGCCCTGGGGAATTCAGCAGGAGTGTTACCAAAGGACCTCTTTATCCGTCTCCATGACCATCTTGGCTGCCCAAATGAAGGGAGAAGGATCGGGCCAGCCTGCAGACCCTACAAAGCCAACAGACCTCCCTGTGCTAAAGAACTGCTACCATCACTTTTCCCCCTCAGCCCCGCCCTGGGGGAGAGCCGGGGTCTAGCCCTGGTATCATTTTGGTCACTCGAATGGGGGGAGAAGGATCCAGCTAACCTACGGGCTCTACAAAGCCAGCAGGCCTCCCTGGGAGGGCACTGCCCGGAGGTAATGCTTAGTGACTCCCTTTGGTGACTGAGGTAGGGGTGGAGGGTCTCTCATTTATATTTTTGTTAGGGGTCTTTCAAATTCACTGCTGTGTTTTTTGGAGGAGGGGGGAAAAGTTAAGTGTGTTTTTGGAGGGTGGTGACAGCCCCAGACCCTCTGTAGGGCAGATGTGTGGGTTTGGATGGGGCGCTGGGGAAGGTGGAGGGATCTGTCTTGGGGGTGGGAGAGCAGGGGAGTGGGAGTGGGTGGGCAGGGCATGGGGGAAGTGGGAAGAGGATTCGTGCATCTGGATGGGAGTAGCGATTGGGGCTGGCTAGAGGATATGTCTGCAGGCTATTTATCAGTAGAAGGTGCTTTAAGCCTTTTGGATAGAGCGGGATATAACTCTAAAAAAGTCAACAAAGTAAATAAATAAATAAAAGTTATATAAAGAACCCATAAGGCACTGCTATTTTGGTCCTACCTTTTGGATCTGTCTTTAAAGAATTCTTGCACACTAAATCCCTGATGTCCTAGGAGCAATTTTTGCCATCTCATGCGCCTGACAGATAGCTTCCTTTGAACCGTGTCACCAGCTGGCTTGTTGGACAGCAGGAAACTCCAAGTCACATGAGGAAATGGCAAAGTTATATTGGGAAGTTTGATAGGGTCCATGAGGAAGAAAGATAAATTGTCAGCAGAAACAAATTAAAGGGGGGGGTCCCCACAACATCGCCTAGGTCAGCTCGAATAACCCAACTAGTCTTCTGTTATTTGTTATCAGAGTAACACCAGTGTCCGGCTGTCACTGGGAACCAGAGTCTGTTTTTACTTGACAGCAGAGGCAGCAGCAGGGATATCTCCAGGAGGTGGGAGACTGCATAGTATAGACTGGCTTCAGGGGAATAGGCATCCAGGGACTCAGGCTGCCAGTGCTGGCTCTGGCTCAAGCCCTGCCCCTTGTGGTCAGGTTAGAATAGGGGCTAAAAGGGCCCACATAGCCCGAGAGGGGAAGAACTGAGACCAGCAGCATCTAGGAGGGACCCAATGGCCATGGGGTGGATGAGGGATGAAGCTGGGACCTTGGAGCAGCCTCCTTTATTTTTTTTTATTTTTTTTTTGTAATCTAATTATTCCATCCAAGGCGTGGCAGGCGAGAGAGGGGCGGGCACCCAGGACGCCAGAGAGGGGCAGGAGTTGTGCCGCCACCTGGAGGGTGTCAGAGCTGCCCCTGGGGCCCAAACCTGCTACACCCGCAAAGATTAGGGCTCCATCAGTCTGGGTGCTGCACAGACCCGTAGTAAAGAGAGTTTGTGATCTAAATAGACCAGGCAGCCAAATGGCCAGGAAGGAATGATTGCTTCCCTGGCCCATCTCCCTTACCCCTGCTTCTGTGACATCCAAATTGCTCAGATGGTGAATCAACATGGCCCCCTGCCCAAAGCACATTTGCAGCACCAGAAAAAGTGAGCAGATGAAAGCAGAGATATTAAGGCCTGGGCTGGGCAGGTGACAAAGGCCAGAAGGTCTACCAGAGCCTGAGTGGCCCCGGGGGCTAGTGTGATTAAAGCACTAGTGTTTCTACACTCAAAGGAGGGATGTGGCCAACATCACACCGCACAACTTGTGACTTCCCAGTTTAAACAACGAGGTATGATTTCTAGCCGGGTTGGCTGGGGTATGGGTACAGGGAGTCAGACTTTGGCATGAGTCCGGGGCAGAGCTCAAATTCATGCCTCTGCAGATATACTTCTGCTACTGCACCCCAGCAAGCCCAGGAGCCCCCTCCTGCCTTCAGGAGTCAGGGCATCCTTTTACTGTTTCAACCCAGATGTTACTGCCACAAACAACACTTTCTCCTGGGGGTGTCTGGACAGCTCACAAAGGATCCAATAATGCCCACTTTTGCAGTGAGGGAAACCGAGGCACGCAGCAGCCGAGGGATATGTTCAAGATCACCAGGAATAGAGCATTCCCCAGTCCCCACTTTGCAGCTACATGACCTCCCACCCCTCTCCCCTAATTCAGGGCAGCAGCTCAAAGCTGCCCCTCAAGGGCTGAGCACTGCTTGCTGATTCATATCACCGCTTCCAGAAGTACCTGGGCTCTCCTCTGCAGGGCTCTCATCCAAGTCCTAAGCAGACTGGGTCCCACTTAGAGTCCGAGCTGTGGTTCGGAGTCCAAAGCTGGCATATTTTGAATGCATTATCTCTCCCTTTGAAAATCCCAAGACAGGGTGAATCCCAGCAGGAGAGAGGCTTATTGAAGCGAGTCACTTGAACAGCATCTTTCCTCCTGATCAGCCCATGATCAAACTGGAGGGGGCGTAGCTACTCCCATCGTGCTGAGCACTCCTTGAGCATCAGTGGGAAGGGGCCCGAGGCAGCTCCCGGAGCCAAAGGAATCGGAGAAACAGCAACTCAGTGCAAGCAAAGGCTGCAAACCCGAAAGTTCGCTGCTGGTGCAGCCGGTGCCCTTGATCCTGACCGCAGCAACTGGACACGTTGCCAAGTACTTTCAAAACAGCTGCCGTCACTGAGATTTCTAGAGCAGCAGCTGGCAAGGGAATTCGATGGGATTAAGGGAAACATTGTGGGCCTGCTGAGCCCTCGGAGCCCAGGCCGGTGGGAGGGAAACGGCAGAACCCTGGGCTCGTGAATGAGCGAGGCACAGTGAATAGGCAGGAACTGGCTGTCAGCGAGGCAGCTGGAGCCACTCGCATGAGTCACGCAGAGCCGGGAGTCGGGTCCCTCGGAGAAGCGTGACCTAAGAGTGGGAAAGCAACAAAGATCCTAAAGCACTTGAGCAAGTTCCAGGAAACCAACACGGCTTGGTTGGCTTGGAGAAGGCGTAAGGGGCTCCGTCTCGTTCGTTCTGCAAACTCACGGCTCCGGGAAGAGGGCTTGGCACGCTGGTCCGCTCTGGGAGAGAATCGGAGAGTCTGAAGCCAGAAAGGACCATTAGCTCTGACCTCTTATATATCACAGGCCATTACTTTCTACCCTGTTACTTCCATATTAAGCCCAATAAATTATCTCTGGTAAAGCCTATCTTCCAGACAAGCAGCCAGGACATCAAGAGATGGAAAATCCATCACTTTCCCGGAGTGTTGGTTTCAGTAGTTAATCGTATTCTCTGCTAAACGTGGGTGCCCTGTTTCCTACCTGACTTTGTTTGATGCCAGCTTTCAGCCGCTTGCTATCACTATAGCCGTCTCCATTAGATTCCCAGATCAGCCTCAGCACTGCTGTGCGCCGAGGAGCAAACATCTGCTTAGCTCGACTCGCCACCCTCCTGTATATCTGCCCAGGAATCGCAGGCGTTCTTTTTGTCACAGGTTTTCGCAATTTTGCACCCTTGGCATTCACTGGTTTTCAGCGTCTCAAGCAGGATGGGTTAGAATTGCATGAAAGCACCTGCGTCCACTTTGACAGCGATTAGGTGGAGTAAATTTACTGCCCCGCCACTCACTGTCTCTAGATGCGTAGCATTGCACAAACACATTGTGCGTGGACGGCTATACCAAATGGCCCAAAACTCTTCTGGGCTTTAAATGGGCAGAAAACACATCATCTTCCTCACGTGATACAAACACCCTTCCTGTTTCTTTCCAGATAAAGGATAGAAATATCGATCAACCATTTCTCCCTATTCTGCATCGTTCTTAGTAATGGCATCATCTATCCAGTAATGAGCCTATACCATTGCTGAAATTGCTTTTGTTCTTAATATTCCTAGAAACCCACTTCACTTTTTTCTTCGTCCTGACAACGTGAGGTGTGTTTCGGACGCTGTTAGCTTTCCTTTTCAATTTTCAGTGCTTCATATGGTAGGAATATGTAAGAAATGGGAAATAGATACTAACTGAGATAAATTCAGTGTCTATTTGCAGCTTTCGCTTTGCCAGAGAATGAGGAAGTGCATTCGTCGCCTCCGATGAAGCAAGCTGACGCAGCTCTGATTTAGTCAGTCTGCCCTGACTTCTGCAACGTGCGTTTAGCCAAAGCTGTCCTCTTCCTTGAATTGTGGTTTCCTGGCCACCTAATACATTCATCTTAGGTCATTTCCACTTTTCATTCATTTTTTTTTTCATGTGAAAGTTTCTTCCTAATTTTGCTCCTAATTTTTCTTAGCTCTGGGACACTGGCCCTTTTGGAGCGCTAAGGGCTAGTTGCTAGTCCACCTCGGCATCTAAGTGGATGTGGGCGTCTACGTGCAATTATTTTTCACCTTGTCCAAATCCTGAAAATTCATCGGCGCATCTTCTACACGTTAATTAATGCACCTTAGATCATGGACATTAAATCTAGTACCGCCATTGTGAAGTACCTGAAAAATGTACCCTTGCCTATTTTAACGTGCATTAGCAAAAGAGCGTGGGGTTTTTTGTGATGCTTGAAGGTGTATTAAAATAGGCTAATGCACATTAAAGTGCTTAAATAGGTAAATCCTTTTGCTGTCTGTTTGGATCCAGCGATCGGTAACAGCCCCCCTGCCAATACCCACACCAAGGTCTTGTTAGCACGTAGACTCATAGGCATTCGAGTGTCTGCGGCTCTGGGTTATTCATAGCTCTGAAACAAGACCCGGAGTCTCCTGCCCAGCTCTCTTACCTGCTCTGTGCTTTACAAGCAGGTTATAACCAGATCCGGTGAAGTTCCCACCACGCAGAGCAGAGCAGCAAGTAGCATTTCTCTTCTTATCTAGATAACGTGATCAAGACAAGCAACAGCTGCTTCGCTGGCAGCATTCGAGGTTATCAAACTCCTGCCCTGCCAGATCTCGGCATAAACCGTGCGTGCCGTCACCTGCGCTTGTCCGCAGCTGCGGGGCGAGTCGGCGTGTTGGGAAGACCAGTGGCAGGCTGACCTTGGCGAGGCTGGACCCTGTTCAGCAAGGATTGTGGGAAGGCCAAAACCAGGAGGGTGGATGGTAAAATTGGCAATGAAGAACCTGTCTGCAATTAAGACCGCTCCTATCGTCATCCTGTTTCTGCGCTGCCGTGGGGCAGCGACTTGGACAGCAGGGTTCATCTCCATGACAAAATCGCGGCTGCACTGAAGAAGTCGCAGGCCGTGGCAGACTGGAATTGGCACAAGTCTTCTCTAAGAGTCCTGACCTCAGGAAGGACGTAGGATGATGCCGCGTTGCTCACCACCGGCAGCCTTGGCAATGGGGTAGGAGGCAATGTTCTTCAGATGATGCATGCGGCTGAATGTAACGGCACATCGATGAGCTTCGTGCGCGGCAAATAGCACTGGTACGGCGTGCTCTGTACCTGGATAGTACCCAGGACAAGTGAGAACATTTGGAGCGTGTGGGCATATTCACTCCAAGCCAAGCCAACTGTTTTACAGAGGGGGTTATTGTGCATTTGAACTTAGGAAGCTGGTCTCTTCCAGTTTATGAAAAATCGAGGTTTGATCTCCTGTCATGCGGAGGCAAACCATTTGCAGCTCAGTGTTTAGCTGCTGCCCCTTTGGGGTGTGATTCTGGGTAGCAGAAGCATTGCACAAGTGGCGTGTAATTGCCACTCTTGGGGTCGTGCTCAGCTGCAGGCAGCACCAGCTTCAATATTCACCTGGTTTGGCCGTGTCAGCAGAGGAGGCAAGATGTAGGGCGAAGAATGACCAGGCTTGGATACCCAGGCAGCTCTTTTATATCCTTTCTTGAACGTTTGTGAGCAAGTGGATGGAAGGGCATTGACCTGCAAAAAGCCCTTCCCCTGTTGTCTCCCCTGGGCACCCTACCCGCTGCCACAAAGACACAACCCGGCAGCATCTACCACCCTTCTGGATTGAACTCGAGGTCTTTTGACCAAAAAGACCAGGAGATCAAACTGTGTCAACGTTCAAGTCCAGCAAAAGGGCTCCAGTCTTCAGGTTTGCCAACAGCCAATTTCCACACAAGAGCTTGGTCCCCGGTGTGGCGTCCACGCTAGGACCAAACCTGGGCACCCCGGAGACAGAGGTCCCAGCTCGTCATTGCCAGGCCCTTGCTGTGTTGCTGTAGAGCAGGGGTGGGCAATGTCGCTGCATGTGGCACCGGCAGCCTTTGCGTCCGGCATGCCTCAAACCAGGCGGGGAGCAGAGGCGGGGAGCAGAAAGAAAGCAGAAACAGGGGCTTGCAGTGGCATTCAGGGAGCATACTGATTTGTGGCATACCTGGCAGAAAGGTTGGCGCCACCGCCTTATAGCAGGGATTAGCGCCACCCGGCCCATGGGCTGGATCCAGCCTGTGAAGCCGGTGTCTGTGCCCAGGCAGCAAGAAGCTGGGAGCTGTGCCTGCACCGCTGCTGCTGCTTCCCCCCGCAGCCCCCGCTCCTCGCTGCGAGGTGGGCACGGCGTCTGGCTGGTGGGGAGCTGTGTTGCAGCTGGCGGTGGGGGCAAGTGGCGGCAGCAAGGACACGGCTTCCAGCTGCCTGACCTTGGCACAGCTTCCCACGGGCCGGAAGCTGCACCTTCGCTGCAGACGGGATCCAGGGACCGAGAGAAGCAGTGGCTGTGCGTGCACAGCTCTCGGCTGCCTGGCCTCTGCGTGGCTGCAAGCCCACGCCGCTGATGCCCTGCCCCAGCCACCTGGCCGATGTTAAAGGTTGTCGGCTGCTGCCTTAGGGCCTGAAACTTCACCTCCTTGAGTCTGCTTCCGTGAAGGAAACGATCATCGCTCACTCCTCTTTGCAAGGCAGCTCTTGGTTCTTGCATGACAGGGGCGCTGAGAATGCACAGCTTTCCTAGCAGAGACTGTCACAATGAAGAGGTGCTTTGAACTTGAAGATCAAATCCAGTCTGGTCGAGATTTAAACATCAGGGCTCAAGCAATGATCTCTATAATGGATAGCCCACAAAAGACGTAAGTGGCTCCTCCAATTCAGACTAGATGCCATAGGGAGAGAGCGTCTCTCAGTAACGAAGAATTAAAGTAAGATGCAGTCTGTAAATATCTGACCCAGATGCAAATTCCCAATCCAGGCTTTAAGATGCATAAAGATGCTCAGCATCGAGCTAGCTAGATCCTACCCCCACCCTCCCAAACGCTGTCTCAAGGCAGATCAGCCAGCTGCTGCTAATTGCATCATTGTGTTCGCGTCTCATGACAGCCCATGTAATAGCATTACGCTGCACTTTTCGGCAGCACCTGGCATGTGGCAATGTCAAAGCACTTTACTAGACAGTATTGAGCTTAATCGATTTACTGTGTGGTCAAAGTTATCATCTGCCTTTTTATAGACGGCAAAGCCGGAGCAATGGGGACTGGATGCGATTTGCCCAGCGTCACGCTCTAAGCTCGCGCCGAGCTGGGAATCCAAAGCGGGGGTTGGATTCTCCAAGCTGTTGCACCCCTTTTGTGTAGCGGGCACAAAGTGGTCTTCAAGTGGTTGAAAAGAGATCCGTCTGGGAGGCTCCCCCGCTGGTTTCAGGGTGAAGGAGGCAATGCCATCACCTGCGCCCCCAGCCCCATTAGTGGGATGGATGGGACATGTTGGTAGCTCAGCAGAGCAGAGCTTGGCTACGTTCAATCCTCAGCTAGACCGAGGTCCCTGGGGCCCATGTAACTTCTGCCAAGCCCACGTAGCTCCGGACCAAGGAAGCGTGACTGGCTCCCTATGCTCCCTCCTCAATGCTGCATTCGAACGGGCTGGAAAAGAGCCCCGAGCCCCGGCTCCTGTTCTGTCCTCTCGGCTCCTTCCCTTTCACCAAGGAGGAAAGGAAATGAGTGCATTTTGCCCAGGAAATGGTCAGGCTGAACAAATCCTCCCTACCCATCCCTTGCATTATTCCATGTCCTGCAGGAGCCAGTGACCCCCGCTAAGTAGGCTGCCAGAGGAGCAGCAGCCTTTGATGCAGTAATTGGAAATTTCCATTCTTTGCTTTCAGGCTTGAAAAAAAAAAAATAAAAACTCTACACAAGAATCTAATATGCAAGGAAATCACCAGGCTGTGCTAGGAAATTTCCATGATGGAAATTTTAAATATATTCCCTAACTTTAAAGTATTCAGGTTTGTGAGTCCGGTTGTTCTTTCATTTGTTATGCTTCCGAGGGCTTTTCTGCAATTGGCTTTAAAAAGCACTCAATCAGCGAGCAAGGAAGGAGCACAGAAGGAAGAAGGAGCAGAGGAGGGTGATACACTTGGAGGAGGAGTGCACGGGGCTAGGAAGGCAGCTGTGATCCATCTACGTCGGAGATAACGGGGGTCTGTAGCTCAGCCAAGCGGTAGCTGTCAGGGCAGCAGCAACCACCCAAGATCTGCCGACGGTAGCATCTTTGGAAGGATGTCGTCCATCGAGTTCAGGAGCCCGAGCAGTGAACCTGCCCTTCTCCACTCGTACGCTTGCAGGCCACACAGAAAGCAGAAGGGATGGCCAGCATGGACCCAGACCTCCTAATGTGCAACATGAGTCTTAGGTCTGAACTAGCAGCAGGCATCAAGAGACTGCATAATCTCCCAGTCGGCTTCTGCACGCCCACCACAATGTGGGCCATCATCGTGAAGCCGTGACCAACTTGGCACGCAGCTAACTGACAGGAGAGCTCTCCCTGCATCTGCTTCACTGTGCCAGGTAGGGCCAGATGGGCTGCTCTTGCCTGCCTACAGCATCGTGACACGGGGAGCTGAAGATTTCAAAACAACAAAATGCTGCCGGCACGCGTGGCTCTCCTCCTGGGGAGACCGTGACCTGCACGTGGCTGCTGTTAACCACGTTGCTTAAGCGCACAGCTGGAAATCTCCCGTGCGCGGCAGTGGTGGGGGCAGCGTATAACCTCATTTCAAACAGGAAAGAGTTGAAACGATAATAATCTCTTGCCTCCTGATCTTGGAAGTCAGTTTTGTATCCTGGGAGAGCTTCCTTCTTGTCTCTTTTCTGGGGATCAGTAGCCAGCTGTGAGCCGGCAGGCTGGGCAAGCTCACGTAGGAAAGGCCCCACTGCAGAGACGTCCTAACCCAAAGGCAAACTTAAAGAAAGAGAAAAAAGTTCAAATAGCATTTCACTTGAGTTTAAAAATTCCCCTGCCCTGTTTGCAACCAAGATGTTGCAGCAGATTGTCGGCGTGTGAGAGCACGAGAGAGGAACCAGCAAGAAGCAAACGGGAAATGGAGTCCCGTCCGCGCCCGTGCCCCAGCCAGAGACGAGCGCATAGAAATCAGAAAGCCCATAGAAAAGTGCATAGAAATCAGAAAAGAGCTAAATGGGATCCTCGGAGCCCTTCCAGCTGGAATAATCCACCACGCAGATGGTGAATCGTGGGCCTAGTCTCTCTCAAAGGTGCAGCTTGCAATTAGTCCTCTCCATCTAAAAAAGGCAGAGACCTGGAAGGGGGGTTTCCAGTCCCTGGGACAAGGAGGGTTTGGTCATTCTCATGCCTGTGTGAAGACCAGCCATGACACCATAACCAGGTCATTAAGGTGTCATAAAGATCTAGCTAATCCATTTTTCATATAAGACCCAATCTTATAACCTGTTGAGTGCTTTGTCCATGAACAGTCCTATTTAAGTAGAATTAGTGAGTCAAACCGCAGGCAGGGTCAAACAAGATGCTGGGTTCAGGACTCGGAGACTAAGGAGGTATCCAGTTTTGGCTAGGAAGACAGGTTTGCCCCTGACTTCAACAAGAGCAGGCTCGTAATGGCCAGGGTCCCTGTACTGGCCATCTGCATCCTCTGCCGGCTCCTGTCTTGGAGTGCAACCTGTCTGGGGCAGGGACCGTCTGGTCATATCGTGCTCCTATGTACAGCGCCTAGCACAGTGGGTCCTGCTCCATGCACACGGTGCCTAGGCCCTCTGGGAAGGCAAACAATTAATTCTCTCCTGGTTTTGATTGCTCTGCAGGAAAGAGGCCTTGAAATGAGCCTTGCACATGACTGGCCAAGTATAAGCTTAGTGGTTCTGGAGTCACAGGAGCACTC
This sequence comes from Caiman crocodilus, assembly GCA_030014935.1. Lineage (NCBI taxonomy): Eukaryota > Metazoa > Chordata > Crocodylia > Alligatoridae > Caiman > Caiman crocodilus. The sequence continues at coordinate 135,673,516 of JAGPOW010001296.1, forward strand.
GGAGCAGAGGGCTCAGTTCTCCGTGTTCAGACCGTACCTACAGAGGTTTTGGTTTCAGCTTCTCTACTCCAAGTTCATGTGAAGACTCATTTTCATGTGAACCCAGACAAGCCTGAACGTTTTTCCAGACTGGGCGCTGCTAAACCAGAATGCAAGCAAGTCCCCAGTTTCCTGCACCTTTGTGCTGGGTTGAGAGGGGTACCTAAAGCGTCACCACATGAGGCAAAAGCCACAGCGAGTTTTCTGGAGCTGTGTTGCATTGCTTCCATGTCCAAGTACGATTTATAAGGGCAGGCTCTTAGATCTTGCATGTAATCCAAGTGCCGGGTGAATCACAGGACTTAAAACAACGAAAGGCCTGCGGAAAGATTCGGGCCAGTGATACCAGGTTTCTGCACATGTGCACTCGCCTCTTTAAGGAGTTTGCTATGGGCACATTTGTGTCTCATTTTACTAATCCAGGGCAAGTGTAACTAGTGAAAACGTTCCTGGGAAGTGAACATTAAACTGCACAAATATTCCAGAAACTGGTCTTGCATTTGGGGCTAGAAGTGCTTGTAGGTACACTAATTCGGGGGTGAGAAAACAACAGCACAGATGGCTGCAGCAAGTTGGCCAGAACTAGCCCAGCTAGTGAGAGGAGGATACGCGATCTGGAAAGGTCTGTGTGATCAGTCCAAACCACTGAAAAAAATTCTTTTCAGTGGTTTCGACTGATCACCCAGATATGTGGGGAGCCGGAGGAAAAGCAAGGGGAACATTGGATCCCTGCTAAACCAGATGGGACAACTGACATCTGATGCCCAGGAAAAAGCCAAACTATTAAATGGGTACTTTGCATCGGTCTTTCGTCAGTCCCATGGGACACCCATGCCCGCTACGGGGCAGGGAGGTTCGGATAAGGGAGATCCCTTGCCCTCCATCAATGTTGACCTCGTGAAGGAACACCTTGAGAGGCTGGATACCTTCAAGTCAGCCGGCCGTGACAGCTTACACCCCAGGGTACTCACGGAGCTGGCGAGCATCATAGCCCAGCCCCTGGCATGGATCTTCGAGAGCTCCTGGCGCTCTGGTGAAGTGCCCGAAGACTGGAAGAAGGCCAATGTGGTGCCTATCTTCAGGAAAGGGAGGAAAGTGGATCCAGCAAACTACAGGCCCATCATCCTGACCTCTATCCTGGGGAAGGTCTTAGGAAAGTTTATGAAAGAGGCCATGCTTAATGGACTGGCCGACGCCAACATCCTGAGGAAAAGCCAGCATAGGTTTGTTGCAGGTAGGTCTTGGTTGACCAATCTCATTTCCTTTTATGACCAGGTGACCTATCACCTGGACAAGGGAGATGAGATTGATGTCATATATATCGATTTCAAAAAAGCCTTCGATCTGGTATCCCATGATCACCTCTTGGCAAAAATGGCCAACTGTGGCCTTGGGTCCACCACGATCCACTGGCTGGGAAATTGGCTCCATGGTTGGACCCAGAGGGTGGTGGTTGATGGAAATCAATCATCGTGGTGCCCTGTGACCAGTGGGTCCCCCAAGGCTCTGTCCTTGGACCCAAATTTTTCAACATCTTCATCAATGATGTGGACATTGGAGTCAGAAGCGGACTGGCCAAGTTCACTGATGACGCCAAACTCTTGGGGCAAAGCATCCATGCCTGAGGACAGGAGGGCGATGCAGGCTGACCTGGAAAGGCTCAGGAAATGGGAGGACGAGAACCTGATGGTGTTTAACACTGAAAAATGCAAGGTTCTCCATCTTGGGAGGAAAAACCCGCAGCATCCTTATAGGCTCGGCAGTGCTACACTGGTTAGCACTACAGAAGAAAGAGACTTGGGGGTCATCATTGACCACAAGATGAACATGAGCCTTCACTGTGAAGCTGCGGCTAGGAAAGTGACCAAAATGCTGGCTTGCATCCATAGATGCTTCTCAAGCAAATCCCGGGACGTCATTCTCCTGTTGTACTTGGCCTTGGTGAGGCCACAGCTGGAGTACTGCGTCCAGTTTTGGGCCCCACAATTCACAAGGGACGTGGAGAAGCTTGAGAGAGTCCAGAGGAGAGCCACATGCATGATCAAAGGGCAGGAAAACAGACCTTATGATGAGAAGCTGACAGCCATGGGACTCTTTAGCCTGGAAAAGCGCAGGCTCACGGGTGATCTGGTGGCCACCCATAAGTTTATCAGGGGTGTTCACCAGGATCTGGAGGAACGTTTGTTCACCAGAGCACCCCAAGGGATGACGAGGTCGAACAGTTATAAACTACTGCAAGACCATTTCAGGCTGGACGTGACGAAGAATTTCTTACTGTCCAAGCCCCCAAGGTCTGGAATAGCTTGCCATTGGAAGGTGGTTCAAGCACCTACATTGAACACCTTCAGGAGACATTTGGACATTTATCTTGCTGGGATCCTATGACCCCAGCTGACTTCCTGCCCATGGGGCAGGGGACTGGACTCAATGATTTTCCGAGGTCCCTTCCAGGCCTTAATATCTATGAAATCTATGAAAAACAATTGCAAAAAAAAAAGAAAAACATTGAATCCAACAATTATGAACAAAACAGTACAACGAGTAAACCCATGCATCAAAGACCTCATTTCTTAACCTCATTCACTTCACTCTGCTATTAACTAACTCTAGCCCTTTTTCCAGCAAGCCCAAGATTGCTCACCACAATATTTGGGTTGAGCTATTTGCTCAATATGGTCTTAAAGGTAGGTTTTGATTCTTTTGTATTTAAATGATTACAATGCAAATTCTCAATCAAAGAAAATTGGTGATATTGGAAACCGTAAATCATTGTCAGTTATCTACTACGGGAAATTCCTATCGCATTTTATAAGATGCATTAAAAAGGAAAGCCGAGAGACAAAGAAAAATATTGAAAAGTACAGAAAAAAGCTGAATAGTTATAGCATTGTATAAGAAGTATTAAAAGGGAAAAACAAAAGAGAAAACTATTGAAAAGTAGTACAGAAGGGAGAGGATATTAATTAGTGGTCTGAGCATGGGGTTGGGAATGTGGATATTTTAGGTTCTCTTCCTTTCTTGGAAATTAGCCCCGTTTATTGCTTCAAGCAAGTTGTAAAACTTTGCACGCCAGTTTCCCCAGCAAGAAAATTGGAATAATTGTACCTCTCTGCCTCCAAGTATTTGAGTACATCCAGTGCCGAAGATGAAGCGTGCTGAAACCATTGAGACAAGACACACAAACCAGCTTAGCGCTATTCAAAGTTTGCAGCATAGCAACTCCCAAATGGAGGTATGAAGGAGAACTGGTTTTAGCTCAGATTCACAATCCAAATGTAGTCACAAGCCAAATCCAGATATCTACCCCATGCCGTGGAGTGCTTGTCTGACAAAAATCCCCAGCACTTGAACTACCCCATTTGCCCCCATTAACTCTTAAGTTACTCCAGGAAGCAGAGTGCTTTTGGGGAGGTGATAGGTGTGCCCTGGACAACTGTAACTCAAGCTGCAACAGGCCAGGAGAGTAGGACAGTGATTGAAATAGTGGTGTCTTCCTTCAAGCAGAGTTTACTGCTGATCGGACTGTCCTAAAAATACATGTCTATTGACCAACAGGATGAACACTGTCAGCACAGTGGAGCGGTAGAGATACACCCCCGTGATGGTCAGTTTTACTGAGCAAGTGCCAGTGCCCAGCTGGGACGGGGATTTGCACTAGGCCACTAGCAGTCGGACGATGGCCACCACGTGCTTTCAAATGGGCCACTGACGAGCTTGTCACATTGGTGGCTCACTGGCACATCTGACTGAGGCCTGATGTGAACCAGCAACCTCGAGGAGGAAGGTCCTGTGTCCCATTGCCAGCCCCCTCTGGGAAGGGGGCCCTCGCAGGGCTGTCATATTTGCTACAAAAGCTTCATTGTTGTTCCTCTGCAAGCAAACGTGGGTGTTATTAACGTTCCCGCAGGTGTCGGGTCTCCGGCGAGTGCCGAGGCAGAATGGCTTACCTGTTTGCAGGCTGAGATAACGATCGCTGCCTTTCAACAGAAGTGCCGAAGCGCTGGCTGGCAGCTACCGGGACCTGCACCGAGCCCGTCTGGAGCCACGCAGGTTGTTATGCACCTAGCTCTCGATGTGCTCCGTAGTGCAGGGTGAACTGGGAAATGCCCACTGGGTTTTTAAGCCCTCTCCGGGAAATGAGCTCCCCTTGCATTCATGCTGGGCTCATTCACCGCTCCTCTGTGATGTTTAGGCAAACTCAGGTCTTTTCTGAGGACTCGGGGATTCCTGGCCGAAGCAGCTCCCTCCAGCACAGGAGCAGGTTACTTACAGGAAAGTAACCTCTTTCCTGTAGGAAAGAGGATATATGGGGAAGTAACCATAAGGAAGAGGCTATAGGGGAAAGTAATGGTAAG
>JAGPOW010001296.1:135705848-135731789 GCA_030014935.1 Caiman crocodilus
CTCCCCCAGGAGAGAAGGGGTTTGCAGATAGCGAAAAGGGAAGCTCTTGTAGCGGGGAGAGAGAAGCAGAATCGTCCCAGTGTCTAGGACCTCCTCTCTTCTCCTTTTCAGGTTTTAAGGGATTCATACGGGGTGGGGAAAGAGTCCTGGTTGCTTTGGTTTGGGGGCCAGGAGTTAGGCCTGGCAATTTAAACAGGGTTGAAACCTGGGAGTTTCTAACCCTGCCCATTTGGGGCCGGGGTTGAGGTCCGCAGGGGAGCTGTGACCCAAGCTGCCTGCAGCCCAGGCCTAGAGGGTGGACCTGGTTTTTCCCCCGTGTTTCTTTTGATGGTCCTTTGCTTTAGTCAAGCTGTGTGGTTGGGCTGGCTGTAGCTATTACTCAATCTGGCTCTTTTTGGAGTTTTTCCTGCAGTTTTATTTCATCAGGCCACATAATCCAGCCCAGAAGTTTTGGAGCCGCAGTCATGCCCTACACACACATTCGGTCTCTCCGTCAGAGCAAATATTGGCACGCTACCGGTCCTCCAAGAGGGGCCCCTTGCACCGCTGAAGGACCCACGCTCTCTAGCAGCTTCCCTTGGCTCAGCGCAACCTATAAACTATGTCTTATAGTTAGTTGTGTTTTACATTGTGTTTGGTGTTTTCCTCTGTTTCTGTAATAAATCTGTCTTTATGTGTTGACACTGCTTGCAAGGACAGGGGTTTTTTTATTTATGCAGGACACCCTAGTTATTTATTTAGTGTTTCCCAGCTGGTTTGCACAGGGACTTGAGCCACAGTAAAATATAGTTAGATGCCAAAATTGAACCCGGGCCTTGTTGCTGCCTGGCAGAAGGGTTGCACGAGCGATGACTTGGGGAAACCAGCATCTCTGGCCTTCCCCAGACCTTGCACTTTGAGAGAGGAGCTTAGATCCTAACTCTCCAAAGTCCCCCAGGGACAGTGACCAAGGGCTCAGGCCATAAAGCCAAGCTACTCTTACCAACCATGACACACTCTCTATACCAAACGGGAGCTGCTCACCTGCATGCATGGGCTGCTGAATCAAGGCCTTGGACAGGAAAAATCAAGAAACCTGGATCCAATTAAACATAATAAGAGATGTCAGCAAAATATGGTTTCACCGGCATTTGGGCAGAGCAACAGAACGAACACCCACTGTTTGCAAAAAGTGCGTGAGATCTTGGTGACCAACGGGTGGTGAGGACCTCAGTGTAACATCCCACTTGACAAGCAGTCGCTCCAGTAGCACAGCATGGTTTTTTTGTATGTGTGGATCCATTCAACACTTAGACTGATTTAAATGAGATTTTAAAGCTGGAACAGACAGACACACAAGCCTGGTAAACAGATTTAATGGTGCCTGGGATGATTCAAAAGTACACCTGGGAAAGCGGGTGCTCTTTTGAACCAATTCACAATGCAGTGGGTCACTGTTATGTGTCAATACCATGTGTTTCCCAGCCCAAGGCTGGCTGGTCCTCCAGATATCCCACACTGCATTGCTTCTCACTCTCTACTGCCACAACTGGGCACTCTGGTACATGGCCAGAACTCTGCTGCTCCCATTTTCCCCCTTGTTTGGCACTTTTTATCCATGAGTTCCCTTGCACTGCTTGATTAATAAACTATCTCAGAACCAGCTGTGTCCTCACTGCCTACTCAGCTGCACCCCTCATCATGCCTCCCAACCCCTGGGAATCTACAAGCATGGGGCAAGCTCTCTCCCCGCCCGCGCACTGCAGGGGCTGGGCAAGCACACGCTACTAAACTTTACTGAACTCATGTTCAGGAGAAAGGAAAGCAGAAAAGTCAACTCTCCACCAACCAGCCGCTGGTCACTCACTCACTAGAGCCCCCAAAGCATGGGTGCAAGACCCCCCATCATAACTGCAAGGCATAGTGGGTTGGGTGCTCACTTCCCCTTGCCCAGCTCTAGTGTTAGTCATCACAGTGTTTCACACACAATTGTAAACGGGTTCCCCATCAGTGACATTTGGGAATGGTTCACGTGTTACGTGCTTCCGTCCCCTCTGCTCCCGCACTGGGGCACTGGACCAGCAATGAGTTGTTCTTCCACATCATCTCTCAAACTCTCAAAATGCTTCCCGTATTTCTAGTCTCCCTCTAGATGTTTTTCCATCCTGCAACATCTCTCAGTTTAGTATCATCTTCACATTGAGCTAATGTGCATTCCCTCTTCCAGATCATTAACAATACTCCTCAAACTGTATCTAAAATTGATCCTCATGATACCCCCAGTCTGGCATCTTGCCGTTCATGATCACTTCTACTTATGACTTGTACTTTACACCCAGGCTAACTCAAATTCATTTTAACAGTGAAGTTTTGTGACTCACCATATCAAACGTGCGGGTGTGTGACAAACACTGTGTTTTCTCCATCCACTGATTTTATAAATTGATAAAAATGCCCCCCCCCGTCTCTCATACAATTTGTTCTTTACCATCTCTTACAGCTTAATGCTCACGATTCCAGTACCTGCTAAGTACTTACAGATTTATTTTTTTTCCCATTATTTTATCTAAGAATAAAGTTAGATTTATGGGACAGCACGCCCCAGGATCGTTCTTTGTTTCATTCTCTATCTCATCCCCAGTTTCTCTGGACTCTACTCAGTTCTTCATGACTTACAAAGGATTTGCTATTGACTTCATTATCCTTGCTGAAATCTGGGATATGTCATCTGGTCCTTCTGATTTTTATCTGTTATATCAGAGGTGTTACATTCAGGATCCCTGTCCTGGGGGGTGGCAGCGGTGGCAAGGGCTGGGTTGTCAGCGATGATGGCTCTTCAACAGCAGTGGTGGCTGCTGGTTATGGGTCTCTTTTAAGCAGGTGCCTTGAGTTGGTGCCCTGGTCACCCACTACTTGTTATACCATTGCATATTTTTCCTGGTGTTCCTCTACCTCTAAATGCTGGCGAGCAAAGACTATATTATGGAAGCAAAGTAAAACTACCAATCAATTGCCAACAGCAGGTTCGATAATAAAAGTTCACAGTTTGATTCTCGTAAACACCTTGAATTATTTCATAGTGCTGACGTCTGACAACTTCACACCGCGTGCCCCCTGTGCATCCTGAGCACACCCAAAATATGTCTTAACTTGTGCCAAGTTTATACCACTGCATACGGTATATCACTAGCTACATCCAAAAGAGCTTTCTTAGTTCTTCATGGTACATATTCCATTTTTTTATGGGCATCTTTAATTGTTGGATTGAACACAGAGACGCCTCAGGAGGGAGGGAGGCTGAGTGCCAGCGGGGACTTGGGTATAACGACTTGCTTTGCAACATCATCACTGTGTGACCGCAGGTGTGTTATCTTGCCTCTCTGTGCCTCACCTCCCCAACCTGTATAATGGGGATCACAATGCTTGCCTTCCTCGCAGGGAGCCTGTGATAATAAATGCATTGAAAGATAGTGAGTGCCTTGCTTTGTGAGAGTGGAGCCAATTAGCTCACCCGCAGCCTCCCACGGAGGCAGCTAGCTAGCTTCCAGCTGGGGGGTAGACTTACTTGCTTTAGTGCCTCTCCTGCTGACAGCTTCCTAAATGCCCTTAGTCCTGATAACCTCTTAGTAGTATTATTTCCTCTTGATTTTTTGCCACCTTTACGCTTTCCGTGCAAGCCGTAATTGGCTGGTGATTTCTTGTTTGCTTGCTTCTGCCCTTTCCCGTTTCCAGAATCAGCTGTTTTTATCCTCAGAGCTGCATATCCCCTCGAGGAACTACACTGGCTGCTGCTCCGTGGTGCATTATCTTCATCGGAGCTGTAGGTTGCCGTACCTTGATTACCGAGTCTTTTTTTAGGGTTAGGCACGGCTAGACTTTAATGATCTACGGCAGCGAGCGCTATGGGCTAGGAGCTTTCCAAGCATTCAAGGAGCAGAGGAGTTCACAAGCTGAGGACAAGCAAGCATGGGAAAGGGAAGGGGAGCGACTGGAAAATCCCACGTATCTCAGGGCCTGGTCCTGACTGGTTTAATTGGAGTGCACCCTTAGGCTCCTCTGCACCAAAATGAGACTCAGCCCCTTCCATACCAGTCAGCTTCATTCACGACAGGCAGCATGGCAGAAGCACGTGTTCAGGGGAGATTTAAGCAGACACGAGATCCGGGCTTTGTGAGGATGCTCGGGAAGGCTGCACCGTGTGTGCAGGGCTGGCTGGAAGAAGACCTGGTGAGTTCTGGGAAGTTGGCCAACAGGTGCACAAGACTGGGATAATAAATCTTTCCCACATCACATCCTAAACTCCCCATGTTTTCCATCATCCTGCATCAATACATTTTCTTCGGAAAGTGTGATTTTCCTCTAACTGCTCCCTGTTAGGTTTGTGCCAGGGCCTTCATAAAGAAATGGCCCCACCACAAGCGTGGGAAGAAGCATCACCCAATTCACGGGCACAGAATATATTGCAAACTTAAAGTAAATTTGGATTGCATCAGCCTTTGCAGATTCAACAGAAAGGTAGATGCACACCTGCAGATTCAACACATCTGCATATAGGACCAGCAGCGGGTGGAAATGCATAACTCTTCTTTTCCCTTTCAGCATTGCTCCCCTGGATTTTAATCCCTTTCCTGAGTGCTGGGACCACATGCATGTCCAGGGTAAGCCCTCACATCCCTATGCAAAAATATGTCAAGGGGGCAGAGCTGAAACTATTGCTCCGTTTTGCCTGGCTGTTGAAAATAGCAATACTGTGGTATCCGCTGCCCCTGCCACTTCCTTGTTGGGAAAATGCAGTGATTTCTCTGAGCTTATTCTGAAGGTAAGGATGACTGAGATCTGCCTTGTACTAAACATTTGTCCCTGCCACTGCTGGACATTTTAGTTTGAGTCTGTCTCCATGTCTTTATGTCTCTTCACATTGTAGCGTCTCCTCAAATACAGTGAGAAGCAAAATGACCCTGCACACTGGCACGGCCAACACGGCCAAGAAGTGCTGGCCAGCAAAGACTATATTGTGGAAGCAAAGTAAAACTATCAATCAATTGCCAACAGCAGGTTCAATAATGAAAGTTCACAGTTTGATTCTCATAAACACATTGAATTATTTCACAGTGCTGACGTCTGACAACTTCTCACCGCGTGCCCCCTGTGCGTCCTGAGCACACCCAATATATGTCTTGACTCGTGCCAAGTTTACACCAACTGCATACGGCTCAATACCAGCTCCCAGTTCCTTGAAGGCCTCGCTGCCTCTGCCACCTGTTCAGCTTTGTTATTTTTTTCCTTTCGTGGCTCTGAGCAAGGAGTCATCTCCAGGATGTGGTGTCTTCCCATGGTGAGCTTGTTCTGGAGGTCCAGGTGCTCCACAATTCAACTCATCTCTTTTGTGTTGAAATTTGAAGTCCAGAACAGGCACGTTTACTCTCTGGGATTTTCTGTGAACCACAGCTCAGGTGACACCACAAATTGCATAGCACATAAACTGTAAAATGCTCCTGGCGCATGAGCTCCTGAGGGGCTTACTTCTCCTGTCTCTAAGGAAGACTAACACCTTGACCTTGACGCAGGATCTAAAAGGCCAGAGACACAGGGGTCAGACGATGCATCATTGCAGCTGAGAAATGCTTCCACGAGCTCCTGGCTGAATCTTTTGAGGAGCCTTATGTCAAGACCTAGGTGTTGATTCAAACACAGAATTAGTATCCTAAACAGGTAAGGAATCCTGAATGCTATGACAGAGGAAAACCTGGGTAAATTTACAGCACATCTTCAATGTTTTAAAAGTGTGGGAGCAGGTAAGGAAAACAGGTGAGATAAAAGAGACCGTGCAGTCTGCAAACCCCTATATTTGCGCCGTCGGGATCATATCAGCAAGTGCCTTAAGCTTATCTGTGTAACACATGTCCTTGTCTCCGTTAATAAAAGGATAGACAGATTTCAAAACCAACTCACAGCACAGATTCGCTCAAGCATTGGCAGGCAGCTCAGGATCCCGTTGAAGCTATGTACTGAGACCAGATGTCACTTAGTGATTACGCGACCCTTCACCTCCCTAAAGGAGCAAAATGATCAATCCAATGAGTTATTTTTTCTAGATTGATGCCCAAACTTATACCACAGGCGGAAAGGAGTCAAAAACTGATAAGACTCATCAGTCACCAAATGTGGCATGCATGTTGGCTTCCTCTCCTGTCTGCTGTCTGTCCATGCTAACTTTAAACGCTGGTGATTCATTCTGTAGGTGGGCATTGAGGAGAGCACTTACCTATACAAATACGGAAATGTGCTATTTTTATAAGATTAACCGCTGTTACAATGACAGAGAGCCATATTCAATCTATCAAGGAAGCTGCTCAGAGATCAAGTCAAATCAGTCCCCAGGCCACTGCGACCACTGGGGCACTTTAGATGCTGTACCAACCCTCCTCTAGTCTGCCGTGCGTTTGGCTCGCTTTGTTCAGTCTGTCAAGTGAAGAAGCCCCATCCGGTCCTTAAAACTGGTTCCTCAGCTCTTCTTGGGTCTACCTTGTTTTCTCTTTCCCTCTACTGCGCCCTGCATAATGGTGTTGGCCAGGGTGGCCTGCCTTCTCGTGTTGTGTCCAAACCATTGCAGCTCCCTTCCTCGGCAGCCTCTACAACGGTTCATAGGCTCCAATTTCTTACCTGATTTACTGCTTGACAGCCTCATTGGTCTGGTGCTCCGCGTACGAGACATGCAGCGGTCTCCTAAAGCAGCGCATTTCAAATGTCTCAGTTCTGTTGTTTAAATTCGTAGTAAGCGCCCATGCCTCGCAGCCATAAGCATCACAGAGATGACCACAGCATGCAGCAGATCTAACTTCACCTTTACCAGATTTTCTTCAGCTTTGTTAGTCGGCTGGTGGCAACGGCTACTGTTGGTCTTGATTTCCTTTTCAGATGTCAAGTCTTCTGCGATGCTGGCTCCCAGATACTTAAAACTTATTCTTCTTTCTAGTTTTTTGTTGTCGATCTTCACATCAGCATTGCTGTCGGTGATCTCGGAGGTTGTCATGACTTTGCTTGTCTCAGCACTTATTTCCCTTGTGTAGCTCTTAGCAGTTTTGTCTAGCATCTCTGTAAGTTCTTGAAGCTCTGCAGATGTCTCTCCTATCAGACCCATGTCATCAGCCAAGCGCAGGTTGCTAATCTTCCGCCCTCCAGCTGATACAGTTCCTGTGAAATTCCCTAAGGCACCTGACATGATTTGCTCAAGGAAGAGGTTGAAAAGCACGGTGAGATCAGGCAACCTTGGTTCACTTCTACTGAAGCCAGAAACCATTCAACGATGCTGATGCCGACCAGCACTACACTACTTGCATTGCTGTAAAGTTCTTCTATTAGCGTATCAGGGATCGGCCGATGCTACGCTTCTTTATCGTGAGACAAAGTGCTTTGTGCCACACTATCAAAAGCTTTCTTGAACTCTATGAAGTTATGGTGAAGTTCTTTTTGGTCGTCACGGTACTTTTCACACAGTCCTTGGATGTTGAAGATTTGCTCTGTGGTACTTCTCCCTGCTCTGAATCCAGCTTGCTCTTCTGCCAGTACAGTCTCTACTTGAAGCTTGAGTCTGTTCAGGATTATTCTTAAAAGTACTTTGCTTGGATGCCTGATCAAATTGATGGTGCAGTACTTTGTGCATTGATGGAGATTTCCCTTATTAGGAAGGGCAATGATGGCTGATTTGGTCCACTGGGTTGGCCAAGTCTTCTCCCTCCATAACACGTTGCAAATTTTGTGACGCATGCTTATGCTGCCACTTGTCTTCAAGAGTTTTGAAGGTATGTTGTGTACCCCAGGTGCCTTCCCATCCTTCAGGCTGCTTATGGTTTCTTCTGCTTCTTCTCTTGAGATGTCTGGGTCTGCCTCTTCAGTGCTTCCAGGTTCTTCTTTCTCTAGCTGGTCAAATACTTCGGGCCCAGTTTGGATGTTGCAGTTGTACAGCTCCTTTGCATGCTCTGCCCATCTCTTGCGTTATTGTGTTGTTTTCTGCAAGCAATTTTCCATTCTTGTCTCCTACTGCCATTGTTCGTGCTTGGTGCATTTTGTTTGTCTTCTCAGAGATCAGGGCATTCAATTTATAGTATAGCCAAGCTACACATGCATACGTATATAGTATACTGAAGGCCAGAGGTGGATCTAGAGGGGTGCAAGGGTATGAGTGCATCTGCCTTTTAGACTATACCACGGGAGCAGCAGTCAAGGACTTTTTTAATACCCCCTCCCTTCCTCTGTTTGCTCAGTGGCATGTCACCTCCCTACTATCCCATTCCTCCCTTCCCCGATGGTCACTGCTTTCCCCAGCGGACCACGGGGCAGGGGGAGCTCCAGAGCTGTTCCTGCCCTGCTGCAGCAAGGCTGTGCAAGGACCTAGGCTCAGCCAGGGACAGCAGCAGCGGTGGTGGGTTGTCCCTCCCTGCTCCTTGTTCCCTGCCAACCCAGGAGCAGGGTCAGGAAGAAGAAATGCACCTGCTGCCACTGCCTCCTCTGCTTGTCCCTGGCTGAGCCCAGGTCTCCTGGAGCAAAGCAGGTCTGGGTCTGGAGCTCCCCCCTCCTCCGGGTCAGCCTGGGACGGTGGGGACAACAGTGAGGGATGATGGCGAGAATGGGAGTGGAGGGGCTGTGCTGCTGAGCACAGAGGGGAAGAGAGAGGTACCTAAAGTCAAGGGTGGGCAGCAGTCTTACCTTATTCAGGGACTTAAAAAATAGTCCCTGGTTGTGGCTTACACAGCACGGTGCACCTATCTCAATGCTGGGGAGGAGATGGGAGTGGGAGTGCAGCCACCCCTGAAGCACTGGTCGCTGCTCCTGCGCCTGCTTTACAAAATCTTGGATACACCCATACTTTAGAGCAATTCTCAGACAGGGTGCTGCCGCACCCAGGGTGTTGCCAGATCCTTCAAAGGGTGCTTCAAAGTGTGAGGAGATAAGCAGATAAGCTAAGCAGGTAAGTACTGGCTCAGGCTTGTTCCTGCCTGGCTGTTCTCCCTCCCCCACTGCCTGGCCTCTCCGCAAGAAGGCAAGCCCTGATAGATATACATTCATTTTTGTAATTGGTGCTGAGCTTGCAAAAGGTATGGAGGGGTGCCTTGAGTCCAAAAAGCTTGAGGACCACTGACCTTAGGTATAGTAGCATACCTTTGTACCCAACTGTCTTCAAGAGCTTCAAAGAAATCCAAAACTGCATGCTAAAAATACTTAAAATTTGCTCAGAGTGAAGGGAATTAGCTCAACCAAAACCTTTAGAAATGCGTGTGTTAAATTGCTGCTGTTAAATAGGCAAAATGGCAGTGTTGTTTGTCTACTGAAAAAAATATTTAAATTGTTATTCATTATAAGTCCTGCAGTGTGAGTTCAGTTTCAGGGAGTAGGAAACACTTCTGGTACTAACAACTACCTACCTCTTTGGTGGCTCTATGTACTCGTTAAGGGAAACTTGTACAAGATAGTTATATCCTTTATAAGGATAGAGACCTGTTGTATTTGTTTCTTCACTTATAGTCCTAATATTTCTAACTATGGATCCTTCTATCCTGTTTAAATAGAGGAAAGCTGCTGTTTCCATGCTTGCTCATGGATCCATTTCCCTCAGCCCCTGATTCAGCAAAGCATGCGCTTAAAGTTATTAGAAGCTGGATCAGGGTTTGGCTGAATGATGGCTCAAGCTAGGTAGAAGCTTTGAAGGACACGCATCTGGTTCCAAGTTTGCCCCAACTCACTTTATTTCATATTCAACACAATAAGCAAATCCCATCATGCTTAAAAAACCCACTCTGCCAGGAAAACAATATGGATATAAGCGGGGGGTGAGAGCAAGCTCAGTGCCAGCTTGCCTCGTTAATTCATCACTAATCAGTTGGAAAATGCCCTTTGATAGTCGTTTGTAGCTGAGGACATAGGTGCTGAATTTTATTTTTGCTGGGAGGAGGCTAAGCTGATGCCCCCCCCCCGTGGCATAGCCAGAGCAGAGCACGTGGCAGGGCGGGGGTAAACACGGGCTGCCCACTGCGGGCTTGGGGCTCCCTGCCCTGCTGCCCTCCCCTGGGAGCCCTGCACCGGCCGTGCCGCTATGATGAGGTGCCCCCTGCCCACCCGGCAGCAGTGAGGGGCACAACTCTACACTATCACCCCCACTGCTGCCAGGTGGATCACCTTGCATCTTCTCCTGTCCCATGCACAACTCTGGGGGGCATGTGCCCCCCCATTCGCCCCTCCCTAGGAGTGCATGCAGCAGCAGGGAGCTGGCCTCCCTCGCCCTCATGGGTAAGCTGCCTGTAGCTCTGTCCTTCTCCCTGCCCTGGCCACAGGCCCCGGGCACTGCCCTGGCTGGACATCACCCTCAGGCCAAGCCTCTGCCCTACTCCCTTCTTCATTGTGGGGGCCTTAGTCTGCCCCCCCCTCCCCATAAACTAACCTCCAGGCAGCTGCGGGAACTGCTGTCCACTGCTGCCTGGGGCTGTATTCCTGGCCACGTGCACATGCGTGCACACACATGCACGTGGCACCCCCTGCACCCCACTCCCCGCAGCCTCTTGCAGGCTGGAACTGTGCCAGCGTGCAAAGGGAAACCCGCTATTTCCTGCATTTTTCAGCGGTGAATGAAAAGCCCGGATCCCTGCACAATACTGGGAATGAGAGTCATGCAGCCCAGGACCAGGACTTGATGTTCCCATTTCGGGACTGTCCCGCCCAATTAGTGACGGGTAGTCAGCCTACCCTCTTCCCGGAGGACGGCAGGCACATACTCGGTGCTTATGGTTAAGGATGCCAGTTCTGGGAGAAAACAAGTGATGGAAACTTTATCCTGACTTCACTGTGGACAAAATTCACCTCTGTGCACTGAGCCAGAACAAGGGCCGTCACCTCTTGTGCCTTCTTTGAAGCGCTTACGTGGGGCCGAAGTACAGTGGATAGCCTGCCTGCCTAAGCCAGCTTGATAAATGAGAACGTCCTTCCGCCCCGTTCTGTGTTTCCTACAAATCCTGCCAACACTTTTACCTCCTTACCATAAAACAGAAACAGGCAGGAAATGAAAGCAGTTTTATAGGACACCAGAAGAGATCAGATTTCAGTTTACTGAGGATTCACAGCCATGAAATAAGAGCAGGCATTAACCTGTCTACCTGGAAATACTATAACTAAGCAGCAGAGTTGAGACCGTTTCCATTTTGCTGAAACCCCCAGCAGGAAAAGCGCTGACACTGTGCATTGCCCCTTTTTATTTTCGTACTTGGTTTATGGCAAAGGCATTTTGCTGCCTCTGGAGATCAGACACCATCCTCTTCTACAGACAACTCAAAATATAGGAAAGGTCGGCAGCTTCCCCTGGTACAGTGTCAACGCTTTTACTGACATCCACGTATGTGAGCTAGCAGGGCTTCTTCCTCTGAACCAAGTGCCTAGATCTGATGGAGGGCAGAGGTCCTGCTTGCCGCTCACCAGCTGTGGGAATCCACTTGGGCAGTCAATGCCAGATCCTATTCCTCTGATTAGACGCCTAAGTGACCTAGGGTGCACTTGTGAAGTCCTACCTCAAGCTACTCAAGTCCCTGAAAATCCCTTAATGTGAAATATGTGTGGTCAGGTCCTCCTTCTCCTCGCTGCTCTTTGTGACTTGGTCTTAAAGCTGAGATTCACAGATTCACAGAAGTTTAGGGCCGGAAGGGACCTCAAGAGATCATCGCATCCAGACCCCCTGCTCTGGGCGGGAAAGACAACCCCTGCAACGTGCGTGTCCAGTCTCTTTTTGGAGACCTCCAGGGTAGGTGCCTGGGTAGGGAGTCTATTTCAGTCTGCTTACAAGAACCGTGAAGTTTTTTTTCCCTTTTATCCAGCCTGAAACCTCCTTCTAGGAGTTTATGACCATTGCTCCTGGTTTTCCCCTGGGGCGCTTTGATGAATAGTTGTTTTTCTAGCCCCTGATGCTGTCCCCTGATATATTTGTAACCTGCCACCAATTCCCCCCCGATGAGCGTAATGCCTGACGGAAGGAGATGCATTGTTTTGTTCAAGGACTGAAGCAGCAGTTGGCACAGGATCACAATAGCGCCTACGTCCACTTACGTGCCTAAGAGGCAGAATAGGACCTGACCCTTTTACTTACCTTAGGTACAACAGTCCTTCAAGATGATTGCCTGCATGAATCTGCACTATTCAGGTGCCTTCCTCCGTCTGGTACTTCAGTCTAGTAATAGACGCTGTGCTTAATGGAAGGAACAAAAGGGTAGCTGAGGCTGCTCCCCCTTGTCTACAGTCCTCTGGGGACACTGGAAAAGCAAGGTCTGTAGACAGCTCCAACAGATGCTCCTCCCCAGAAACCTCAGTGCTCACATGTCCACGACACGGACATCACTTTCCCGGTGCAGCCATTCAGGAGGTTGTTGCAGAGATGCGCAGTGAGTATCTGTAAGATACTGTGCTTGTGGAGGTCAGCCTGGGCTCTCTGTTGGAGCCAGCCCCGTGCACACTCAGCGGAGGAAGAGGAGTCAGCTGTTGGGATGCAGCGGGCCAGTGCCAGGAAAGGCAGCTGTCGTGACCTCCCTGCTTGAATAGGAAATAGGAAGGATCTTGTGACACAGGTGGGAAGAGTCATCCTCTGACACACTGAAATAGTGTGTGGATCTACAGTCGTGACGCCTGTCACCAGGACAGACATAAAAGGCATCAGGAGTGTGGGGTCAGTTGTCAAACAGCCCCAGCAGGGAACAAAAGTTCCTCCTCACCATCAATGAGAGTGGCAGAGCTGCAGGGCTAGGCTTGGCAAGTACAGTGAGAGTTTCTTAGGGTAACCGGGGAAGCACTGATTGACCATTAGTTTTCAGATTCAAGTGGGAAGGCTCCAGGCTTTCCATTTGAGCAGATAGGAGCACGAGAGAGAGAAAGTGAGGGTTGAAAAAGCACGCTCTTAAACACAATCGCTCCGAGTTGTTCAACTTCAAAGAAGCATGACTGAGATCTCACCTGTTATAATCAGGAGACAAAATAATTAGAAGTCCATCCACATGCAGCATCAGAGAAATCAGAGAGGTAAAATTCCTTTCATGTCAAGTCTGCTTCATTCCTTGTTGGATTAGTGTTGAATTAGTCTGCACTGTATTTGCAAGCGTGTTGTCTGGATCCAACAGCATCTCAACAGGAAGTTGGTGGAAGTCCCATTGCTTGGGGCATTTAAAATGATTTCAGTCTACTGCTGCTTAATATTTGGGACAGCAGCGCACAGAGGCATCAATTAGAATTATTATCCCACTGTGCTGACTATTGTATAGACACATATATGATCCCAGGCCTAAAGAGCCTGTCAGATTTCATTATTAGGAACAATTTCCCTGATATTCAGTTTAATTGTCTCTTTCCACATTCCATCCCATGACTTGTAGTATTAACAATTCAATGTTTGTTAGCTGCTAACGAGCCTTCACCCTCTTTCAGTGACTTACAGACGGTCAACAGACCTGATGATCAGCTGACAGCAAACAAGAGGATGACCTGAACAGCTGAAAAAATCAGGCCAGATACCAGTAATTCAAGCAGGCTCACGTAGCTCTTCTCATAAAACCCAGAAAGGTCTTCACTTCCTGAGAGCCACGTTGGCCCACCTGATAATAGTCATGAGATGTAGCACTGCCCCTTTGAAGCGCTGCCCAACTCACCCTAAATTCTCCTCCCTCCCTGTCAAGTGGGTGGCTAAGTATTTACCTCTGTTTTTACCATTATTTAGATGGGTTAGCTCGGGGACGAAAAGAAGGGACGGGGCAGATCCAAAGCAAATCTAAATCTGTGCCACAACTGTGATCCAAAACAGCTCGGCTCGGCGGCTGCCTGAACACACAAGGCACCTTCCTTTTTGACGGGAAGATCCTTGGGACACCTGCAGTTTTGTCGGGAGGATGCCCAGAACTGTCCCTGTCTTAAAAACTTGGCTTTCATCTCCCACCACAGACCCATTAAGCAGTGCACAAGCCCCCTACACACCTCCATCCAGTAAGTATGCTTCCAGCACACCTAACCTGAGGGCAGCATTTGTAGGCAGCTGTCTGTCCCGCAAGACAATATAATTACTCCGGCTAAGACATCAGCTTGCTGAATGTGAAGCTGGAGCGACCTTTCCTGGGTGCAGAAGCTTGGGCAGTGTATATGGAGACAACGAGCTGCCCACACACCGGTGTCTCCCACTCAGCCTTGCTGGTTTAGTCCAAAGGAAAGGCAGGTGCCGGTACATCTCGAACCAGCTTGGCTGCAGGAGCTGCCGGAGCAAAGGAGATCATCCATTTGTCCGTCTATGAGGACTTTACTCCTAGACTGGCTGTTGACTAGGGTTAAAAAGTTGTCATTTTATTTCAACTAACGTCATCACAACTACAGCATAACTCTTACATTACCAACTTATTTAATGTCATGTGTAGAAGTCTCTGGTGGAAAAAGCTGGAGATCAAATGGCTTGATTCTTTTGTCATCTGGTGATGCATTACATTAAGCGGCCGCTAGCTAAAAAAACTCCCTTGAGTTTTAACCTTGAGAGCATGGCCAGAGGCACTGATCTCCCAGCTCTCAGCTGCATGTCTTAATCATTAGGCTACAGGGTCCTTCCTTCTTGCTTGCTCTCTTTCTGGCCCCATGAGTCTTGCATTTTTGGCTTGCATTTAACCCTAACTTCAACAGGAGGAGGTGAAGACTGCCTCACTCCCCAGCCTGTAACCTGGTGGCCATGGCATTCTCCTGTGCAGTGGCAGATGTGGTTTCAATCCCTTCAGGATGAGGATGGCTTAAACCCCGGTCTCCCACATCCCATGGTTAAGAGCCAAGAGCCTTAACCACTGAGCTTGTATATAAAAGGCAGGTGTCACCTCTTCCTATGCCAACCATGTCTTAAAAAGGTGGAGGCCTCCTCTGTTCTTTCAGTGAATACTTGTGCCTTCCCTTAGAAAGGGGATCCCAGCTTAGGATCCCAATCAGAGAGTGCCTCTGTTTAAGTACACCCCCTGTACCTAAAGTTTCTTACTGGCTATTTCTAGGCAGGTCCCCACCCAGTGCATGGGACTTTTGGACCTTCCTGCTGAGGTACCTACCTCTGCCCAGGACTGTATGAGGAGCCTGGCACCTAACTGGGGTTTGGATTCCACTCTGGAGCCCAGGAGCTCAACAGGAGATAGTGGTAGCATCTAATTTGGCTGCACCTTGGTCCTCCTTTGCCTCTAGCTCTAAGGGCATGTGTCTATACTGCTTCTGCAATGCTCCTGAGAGCCCCGTTGAGAAGGCCACCCCTGCCGCTCACACCTAATCCTTCATGTGCAACCCCCAAAATAAAGCAGTGAAGCCTTTTTCATGGCCCCACTGCATCGCTGCTCTCAGACAGCGTTTTGGAAAGTTGTGGTGCAGGGCACCCTCAGGTTGGCTTTACATTTCTGCGTATCCAACAGGGAGCATCTGAGGAGTGGTATGGACATGCCATAAACAGTGTGTCCGAAGCCATCCAGGGCAAGAGTGTCACTGCCGGGGTAAAGAGTCCCAGCATCGTGCACTTTCCACTTGAAAGGACATCAACTTAAGTTTTGAAGTCTCCAAGGTTTAAAACCCTCTAGGACGGACCAGAAACCAGACATCTGAGCTATGAAATTCCCTCCCAAACCTGGTGGTCAGGACTCCAATGAAACCATGCATTTTTATGAAGTCAAAACAGTGCCTGAAAGAGAGAAAGATGTTCTCAGATGAACTCATTTTGATGCACCAAAAAAGTGTGTAATAGTAAATTCTTTAAAATAAAATGATGGCGGTAGGTCCAGTTTTCTCAAGCACTCTCGCCATGAAATGACTAAGTGTTCCATACAAATGTGTAATTATGGCACTATAGCAACCATTGAATTACCTCTCAAGTTTTACATCTGAGATATAGGACAGAACGTCCTCTTTGGGTAATTCACAATAAATAATCGCAACATACGCATGTACTTCGTGTTTAAAAGGAAAAGCATTTCAAGCAATCTATTGCGAAGGATGAGAAACCTACTGCGTGCGTGTTGTGCAGGTTCAGTTTCGGTGAGCAGCCCCCACAGTTGTGTGCACAGAGGGCAAGAAGAACACACAACTCATTACTTTGGTCCTTTTTGTTAGTATAGTTGGAAAAACCTATTTTCAAGCACGGCATTTTCATTTTGTCAGGGTAGTTTATGGCCACCTGAATACCCTAAAAGGCAGGGTCCACTTCACTTTCATAGATTCACAGAAGTTTAGGCCTGGAAGAGACCTTGTGAGAGCATTTCCTCCATGTCCCGCTGCTTTGTGGTTGCAGATTTGTGAATAGGGGCTGTGAACTGCCATGAATTTTTTAAATATGAGGGTGTTTCAGAAACTAATGGCCCACGCTTGATGTCTGTGACGAATTGGAAAGCTACACAGCAGCGGGGAACACTGATGGCAGCAGTGCCAAATGCACCCATTGTTTATAATTGTGATTTCGTCCAGCAAATCACCACTGCACACAAAATGGCTTTATTTTGAAATTGCCGTTACTTTCTGAAACACCCTTGCATGCTTTCAAATAATAGGCATTTGGCAGGCTCTCACTTCCAGGGTAGTTCCCTGTCCTTGCCTGCAAAACTGTCCTGGAAATAAAGATAAACTTGGGAGGCTGTCCTCTGAATACCAGAGCGAGCTTTGAGGTGCTTCACTTCTCACACCTCAACATGGGCACCCAGTCTGGCCCAGTCTTTTCGCTCTGATTCGGAGTAGGGCTCTCCCTCTAGCCCCAGTTATCTGTCTCTTTCTCTCTCTCTTGAGGCCTTCAGTCCCTGCCGGTGACCAATCCCTCTTGGGGTCTGCAGCCCTAAGCAGTCTTAAGCTGCCCATCTACAATGCCTCCCCCGGGCACCCACAGTGGCCCAGACTATTGGCCACTGACATGCCTCTCAGCCATGCAAACTTCAATATATAAACTACTAATCTCCATGGGGCTCTTCACAGGACTGTTTCTCTCTTTGAGACCTGGGCCAGAATGCCCTCTCCAGCCCAGGAGCCAGGTTTATACTCTGGGCACATGGTCTCTTGTCCTTTCCTTGGCCGTGAGGGGTCTCACTGACCCCATAAGCTGCCCTCTGCACCCTCCTGCATCCATTTGGCTCTGCTGCATTTTTCTCTCCAGTTACAGGGCGTTAAAGGCCCCAGTTACCAAGGCCTCCTGAAAACCCGTTTCCTGGATTTGTCCATTGTAGCCACATCAATTTGCTTCCCCTATCTGAACTTCCACTCCATTTCCAAAGGGAGTGCCCTAGTTTGAAGTTTAAGGTGAGCCAAGGAGGCAGAGGGAGTTGTGCTATGTGAAATATAATGACCCCAAAGAAACAAAAATAACAATATTCAAGAAACCAACAATGCTCAAGAAACCAAGCCCCTGCTTTTCACAAGAGCGAAGAGGAACTTGGGCTTTGCCAGCTGCAAAACACTGAGCAACTTGAGTTTTGCTTCTGTCTAAAGGAGGACATCTCTCGACATTACAGCTCTGCCTCACGTTCTGGCTTGTGTCCTGCCTCGTGGGGAAGAATCTGAATCACCGCGACCATTTCCGCTTGGTTTTCTTTAAAGGTCTCCCATCTAACAGCTGACCAGCACTGTGGCTCTTGAGAATAAATGAGATCCGGCTGGATCCCCACCCAAGATGGTACAGCTCCAGGCCATGTGGTTGCTTGTATTCCCTTTTTTTTTCCTTTCCATCATTGCTTAGCTCTTGAATGTAGCTTGTTTGCCTCCTGAACTGTGTCTACGTTACACATCCAGACGCCCACGCAGGTTTTATATGCGGAAACTCAAACCATGCACGCCAGATGAGTGTTTATGTCACAGGCCAAAAAGTTTGTTTCAGGGCAGACACAAACAATTGTCGAGTTCCCCTGGCTTGCCGCAGCTTTCAGGCAGATTAAGGAAAGCAGGATTCTGTGGTTAGTGCCGTGTGCGCGTCTCCTTGGCAGACAGGACATCTCCTGCTGTTATTCTGGCCCTTTTGCCAGCTCTGAGACACGGAGAAAGTGGCCTTCCTACTTTCTGAAGCATCCACATCTTCCATTTGGGGATGCTGCTCGCCCTAGATCTTTCCACTTACCCCTGCCAACAAGTGCCAAGTTAGGGGTGCCAGCAGGAATTGCTTTCAGGGAATAAGCAAGCTACCGAGTGATAAGAGTTGGGAAGAAACCTCTCCTATGAAGTGGTTGCTCCACAGTTGCCCTCTTTGGGGTTTCTTGCACTGTCCCTTCAAATACCCAGTACTAGCCACTGATGGAGGCAGCCTGCTGCCTCCCATTAGGAGAGGGGATCTCTTAATTCACACAACAGGCACAGTGGGATGCCAATAAGCATGTTTACTAAATAGATGCTGCATAGACCTAGCTATATATAGCTACTATTACTGCGGTTGGGTTTTGGTGGCTTCTCAAACACACAACACAGTGGCTTGCAGCTAGACAACTTATAAACTATTTAAAGGAATGCTTCCCTATTCCAGCACATTCACCCAACCCCTTCCCATCAGCGTAAATGACATAAACGGTTGCAAATACAATATTATCTGAACAATTCTCACTAAACGCAAAGCATGCTGCAAATCTAATCTAACTGCTTTATTGCCAGGGAGGTTCAGCATCAAAAATCAGTAAGTTTGGGACTGTGCTACCTACTCCACGAATCACAAGAGCCTTCTGTGCTGTTGATGAATACAGATTTTCCAGTGCTGTCAGAGTAGCCCATTTTACCAGCCCTAGATTCAATAAATATCAAAGTAAGTTTGCTTAATGAGCAAGTTATGGCATTTTGCCCACTGAGGACTTGGTCCAGCTGGTAACAGGCTACAGAGCAAAGTAGATCCGTTGCCTTTTTTGTGCTCTGCAGCTCTAAAGGCTAATTGTAACATTTAAATTGTAGTGGCCATGCACTTCTTCATGAGATATGCTGTGATACTCTCTCCTTGCAAGCAGGGCTGGTGCATGGGTTCTCCTATTTCACTCCACAGATTTCATATTCAGAGCTCTCGGATTTTATTTGGCATCAGTAAGAGGTTCTCTTTCAGACTTGTTTCTAGCAAGACTCCAAATATGAGGTAGCGTCTCTTATTGAGGGTTTGGTAATATATTATTAGCAAGATTTCAGTAAACTTGTTGGGTCATTTGAAAAAAATAAGCAGTCAGGAATTCAGAATAGATAAATCGTAGATCCAGGAAGCCCACAAACTTACGGCAAATGATAAGAGAATTATAGACTGTAGATAATGTGCACCTGTTGGCTTGGAAATGAAGAGGTCTTTTGCTTTGAGGCCATGAAAATGCTAAGCCTTTATAGGCCAGGCCCCTTGATAGTCACAAGTGACTTTTGAAAAATTTTGCTGATCTTCTTTAGCTTTCAAAGATGCTGAGTGACTTGTTTCTCTACAGAAATTGTCCTTTTGTTGCTCCACTTTGACTCATTTTCCCAAAATAAAATTTAAAAGAACTAAATTCCTTCTGTTAACTTAATCTAGTCAAGCACCTTGGTGCCATGCCTGGATAAGCACGTTCCTCTGACCTGCTACTCTCAGGAACCCTCTTTTTCTTTTGCTCTTCCCCCTGCTAGGATATTTAATTTATGAGGTTCACGGTCCATTCTCTTCCCTAGTTACCTCACTGCATCTCACTGGCCCTAGCCTGAGCCATTTTTCCATTGTCTCCTCCTCTATATCCCCAGGAGGAACAAACTGCTAACCCACCCCTGCCAGAAAAATCCTTTAAAGATGGTCCAACTTACTAGACCCTCCTATAACTACTCAATAATTACAAATTCTGGAGCCCAGGCAATATGCCAACTAAAATGATGAAAACCAGCATGGTGGGCATCTGAAAATCCTTACGATCACTCTTCTCACTTTTTCTCCACTACCCATGATGTCTTGTGAGATGATTGAATGGAGCTGTTACCTCAGTCCAGAAAACAAGAGGATGCTCTTGACCCAAAAAGGCAAAGATGTATCTGTGTTACTAGCAATAGGAATAAATAACTCTGTAGCCTCAGTGGCAAAGTACTGTGCTACCTACACAATGCAGGAGAGACAGGCTGGATCCCTTCCCGCATATAGACTGCTGAGCATACCATTGTGCCACAGCTGCTTTCAACAAACAGGAAGACAAACACCATAAGCTGAAGAAAGAGAGGTATTTGCCTGTTTCATGGACTTTTAAAAAAGCTTGTGACTCACTAGCACCCTAGGCTCAGCTTTTAACGGATGCCAAATGGAATTGTTGGTGAAACACATGACACTATTAAATCTATGCACCAATCAATGGGCTGCAGGATAAAAATAAACCACATGCAAACAGATGCCTTCAAAGAATGAAAAGTGGAATAAGAGAGGGATGCAGAATCACTCCCACCACAAATATTCATCAACCACTTGTGCATTTCCTTTCTCATGTCCTTGTGACAAGGCATTTAGCAGTATTCACCGATTTGTTGGAACCTGACAGGGCTGTGCCATGAGCATTTCTGCTGTGGCCTTCAAATGTGCAACCTCTGGGTTGTCAAACATGCGCCTTAGCACCCACATGACCCCAGGCCTCCTAATTGCTCATGCCAGTCCAACAGATCTCTCTAGGCAGTGACCTCAGAAAGGAAGAAAGGAAGGAAAGAAGAATACTGCAAGATACTGATACTGACTGCAAAATATTAAGAGATAAAATGGGCTTAGCTTAGCTGATGTAAATGGATCCAGGAAACATTTCCACTGATACATATATATATATAGATAGATAGATCTATCTATCTATCTAGCCTGTTATATATCAGTTGAGGATTTAGGAGCACAGGAAGGCAGAACCGGAAGGGACCACCTGGGTCAGTGAGTCAAGTCCCCTACAACTGCAGGCTACTGGCTACCTCTATGCAAATGCTTGAACGCCCATTAGCCTATTTTAATGTACATTAAATGGTCACAACCCCCCCATGCCCTTTTAATGCATGTTAAAATCGGCTAATGCATCCTTTTCCTAGTACGGGGGGGGCAGTTACTTCGTGCAGAGGGCTGCTTACTGAGTTTGGGCAAGCCATCTAGGGCTGCATGACAGGCAGCCAGGGACAGATGAATATTCATTTTCTAAATTTTTTAGTGGCCCCACGGGCTGGATAGAATAACCTCGTGGGCTGCACCTGCCTGTGGGCCGCATTTTGCCTGCCCCTGTTCTAGTACCTCACAATGGAGGTACTAAATTTAAAGTACATTAGCAAAAGCACATTAATGAACGTGTACATGCCAGCTGTATAATAGACATTAGGGTTCGGTCAACCAAGAACATCTAGGTCAGTCTCTCCTGCATGCTAGGTGCCCCAAAGTACTCCCTAAAAACCAAAGACTTTAAAAGCTCCGCTATACCGTGCCAAAGGCAAAGAGCAGAGGACATAAAGAGCATTACTTTGGGCCTCTACAAGAGCAGGGAATTTTTATCCTGAGGTCCCTGTATTAGAAGAAGGTAAAAAAAAAAAAGCCCTCCAGAAGCATCTTCTAAACCTCACTCCAATTTTTTTTTCCTGACCCCAAATTGGGCAATCTGTCTGACCTCGATGTAGGAGCAAGACCTGCCGGTCAGGCACGAGGTGTGTCTTGACACCTTCAAGTCCACAATGTAAAATTTCTCCCCATTTAACAGGCCTGATTCGCCAAGCAGACACCAACGGGGTTATTTAAAATCGTGGGTGCCAAACATATATCCCACAGGACAGATCCAGGTCATGGGGCCACTCTGTCTTGTCCACCAGATTACTGACAGACCACTGGAAGTTGGGGGCTCTGGGCAGGGGGCCTGGCTTAGATTCCAGGATCCTCTGGCCTTGGTGGACAAGGTGATCAGTGGCAGGAGGGTTAGTGAGGGCTGACAGTTTTGACTGCCCTACAGCTGCCTTGCTTATTGTCATTGAAGTGGCCCTGTCTCCCTGGCTGCCGGCTCCTGCCACTTGCCCCGTTTTGGAGTTGCTGCCATTGCATGAAGTGCATGACGGTGGCAGCTCTGGCTCTGACACAGGGCATGCAGTGGGGCTGAAGCTGCTGCCACATGCCCTGGGTTGGAGATGGAGATACTGACTGCTGCTGCATGCTCCTGGATGGAGCCAGAGCTGCTGCTGCTACCTCATGCCCTGGGCTGGACCCAGCACATGGAGTGCCCTATGAGCCACGTCTGGCTCAAGACACAAGATGAGTCTGACAGCCCCGTTTTTAGCAGTTTTATGCTCGTTCTGAGATCCTGGGCTATAACTTTTAATGAGTCTAAACTGGAATAGGAGGCAAAATGTATGACATCATTAAATCCATGCTCATCAGCTTCAAGATAAGAACAGATGACATGCAAATGGATGCCTTCAGAGAAGAAAAAGGTAGGAATTAAGCCCTGTATCTGTTCTAAATGATCTAATTATGTATCAGTCTTATTCAGTTCATCCCAAAACCATTATGAGATGAGTCTGAGGTAAGCAGTTATTGTACTCAGATGACCTTGACATGCTGCTGCCCACGCAGGATCACTTTCAGAAAACCCGGCATTTTCTCGCCCTCTATCTCATCCAGTGTCTCATCTCCCCTCCCCTCTACGCTCCTAGCGGTTGCATCCACTTGGAATACATTGCAGCTTAAGGAGACTGGATGATCTAGTGGAGAGACTTTGGACTGGGGCTCAAGAGACTTGGCAAACATGCAAAACAGGCTTTCATAAGGATAAAGCACACTCCTGATTGTGAAATCCTTGGACGCTGCAGTCATGAAGCCACACAGATACCTACAGAGTATGGGGATTTTTGTTAATCCCAGGAGATATTCTGCACACCTAATTCTGTGCACTTTTTAGAAAAGTTGCAGATGACATTAAATAGAGAGCAAATGCAGAGGGTGGGCAGGGCAGAGTAACAGCTCAAAGATGTTTTAGAAACATGTACAGTCGATCAGATAGTAAGGATAATAAGGTTACGCTGGCTTGGAAAAAGGTAAACTAATGTTTGGGGAGGGCACATCTTTGAAATGCAGATGGACATGGGAAAGCTGGGGGCAGTAATAGTGGAACATCTGGTCAGGACGGACAATGTCAGGACGGCAGGGTCATAAGCAAAACAGGCCATGCCACCGTGACTGCTTATGAATGGACATTGCATTAAAGAGAAGGGAAACAAAAAAAATCTTTTGTGAAAGGCTGTGTGGTGTGATTGTACCCGACACAATGCACTCAGTGCAGGGCAGCGTGTTTCCAGAAAGATACTGAAAACTGGAGAGAATGAAAGGAAAGCAGAGAAAAAGACAAATAAACCTAGAGGAAAACATGCACTGACCTGAGCAAGGCTGGTGAAAACAGGAGTGGAAAGACAGAATTTGATATAAGTGAGCAGAGGAAGGGCTGCGATCAGGACAGGGAAACAGCAGGCTGAATATCACCCTGCCAGGGAAATGCATCTGGCTGCAAATCCTTACCATCACTCTTTCAATTTTGTCTCCACTACCGATGCTGCCTTGTGAGATGATCGAATGGAACTATTATTTCTGTCCAGAAAATAAGCCGATGCTCTCAACCCGAAAAGGCAAAGATTTATCCGTGTTACTGGCAACAGGAGTAAATCACTCTGTAGACTCCCAAGGGAAGTGGTGGGAGGTCCCTTGTGTGCAACTCATAAAAATGTAATTATTTACTTTTATTACTGTGGTGTGTCGAAAAGCCACAATCACGAGCCAGGGCTCCCAGGTGCTAGGCGCTGTACAAATACATGGCCAAAGAGTGAAAACAGCTGGTTTTAAGCTGCAGCGTGGGGGAGAATGATGCACAGGCTAATGACAGATGAACAGGATGGTCTGGCTAGTCTTTCCATCCTGCACTTCTGAAAAGTGAGAGAAAGGGCACCATGCTCCATAGCAGCTGTGAATCAGCAGTGGACGAGGAGGAGGAGGAAGAGCGGTCCTGGGGATGGGGAAGGCTCTTTCAATGGTTTTACTTGTTCATTTGCTCCTTCCTGCCCTGGGCTGGGCAGGTCAGCTGGGCTTTTGGCTGACACGCAATCAGACCACAGAGCAGAGGCCAGGCCAGGTCTGAGCCAGGGTGTCCCTGTCAGGCTCTCCCAGGCAGACAGGATTTCCGCTCCATCCTTGTCCCGGCACCGCCCGGATGCCACAATGAAGTGTCCATGTCTAGCAAGGAGCATAGCTCAGTTGTGTGAGAAGTGAGGACCTTTGTGGACAGTATCTTTTATTGGACCAGCTATGTGACTGCAAAAGGATCCTGCCCAACGCCCTGGTTGAGAATCACCGTTTTAAGTAGCAGTGGACAAACAACGAACAGAAGAAAAGGAGTTGAGGCCAAAAACAGACAACTGTTTTGATGCAAATCTTGGAGGAATCGGGCCTGGATTGAACTGTTGTGTCCAGCTGCCCGGCGCTTTTGGAGCGTGTCGCTGTTGTGCGCTTTTGAAGGGTGTCGTGTCCATTTCCCCGGAGCGCCGGCATGGTGCGGGCTGTGAACGGGGCGCTCCTGTTGCTGTCTGTGTGTCTCCATCCCGTCTGTTTCTCTTGTAGGACTTTGCTCGGGGGCCTGGCATCTGTCCGGTTTACCTGGAGGTGTCACGAGGGCACGTGGCGTGCTGCATCGCGTCTGGGGAAAGGCCATGCGCGTGCAGCTCTGTCGCACGGGGCTGCCATGGCCTGGGCCTCCCGAGCGACCCCCTCCTGGCGCTGACCTGGCCCCACACAATGGACCCGAGCAGGCCGGGCTGGAGGCCTCCGAACCTGCCTCCGAATTGGGGCTGGACTAGACGCCTCGGGAGCCCCGTCGCTGCCCAGTGATGGGGATTGCACCCGAAAACAGGCGCTGGCAGAGCCGGGCCGCCTCCGGCAGGAGGGAGGGGGGCAACTGCCCCATCCGCCTGCGTGTGCGAGGGGTCTGTCCCTCGCACGGTCCCGCCTGCCTGGGTGTGTGCGGCATGTGTTGGGGTGTCCTTCCGAGGGTCCTGTCCTCTGTGCATGTGTGTGTGCTTGTGTGTTTGCTTGTGGCGAGTGTCTGCGTCTGTGGTGGGTGTGTGTGTCTGACTGTCCTCTGTGTGTGTGTGTCTGACTGGTGTGTGTGTGTGTGTGGTGTCTGTCTGACTGGTGTGTGACTGTCCTCTGTGTATGTGTGTGTTTGTAGGGTGTGTCTGACTGGTGTGTGTGTGTGTGTGTCTGACTGGTGTGTGACTGTCCTGTGTGTGTGTGTCTGTGGGGTGTGTCTGACTGGTATGTGTGTGTGTGGGGTGTCTGTCTGACTGGTGTGTGACTGTCCTCTGTGTATGTGTGTGTTTGTGGGGTGTGTCTGACTAGTGTGTGTATGTGTGTGTCTGTGGGGTGTGTCTGACTGGTGTGTGTGTGGGGGGGTGTCTGACTGGTGTGTGACTGTCCTGTGTATGTGTGTGTCTGTGTGGTGTGTCTGACTGGTGTGTGTGTGTGGGGGGGTGTCTGACTGGTGTGTGTGTGTGGGGGGGTGTCTGACTGGTGTGTGACTGTCCTGTGTATGTGCGTGTCTGTGGGGTGTGTCTGACTGGTGTGTGTGTGTGTGGGGTGTCTGACTGGTGTGTGACTGTCCTGTGTATGTGTGTGTCTGTGGGGTGTGTCTGACTGGTGTGTGTGTGTGTGAGAGAGTGACTGTCCTGTCTGTGCGCGTGACTGACTGTTGTGTCTGTCTGTGGGGGTGTCGGGGTGTCTGACTGTCCTATCCTCCGTGTGTGTGTGTGACTGTCCTCTCTGTGTGTGTGACGGTTGTGTCCGTCTGCGGTGTGTCTGTGGCCATGTCTCTCGCCATGTCTCTCGTGTGTGTGTGTGTGTGTGTGTCTGTGACCACGTCTCTCGTGTACGTGTACGTGTGTGTGTGTGTGTGTGTGTGTGTGTGTGTGTGTGTGTGTGTGTGTGTGTGTGTGAGTGAGAGAGAGAGAGAGAGAGAGAGA
>JAGPOW010001296.1:135735844-135755711 GCA_030014935.1 Caiman crocodilus
GCTGGGGTCCTGTGACCCTGGCACTCGTTCCTGCCATTGGTGGGGGGTCAGACTAGATGGCCTGCTCTAGGCCCCTTCTGACCCTAGGTACTATGAAACGGTAGAAAAGGGACTGGTTTTGATTATGTTAATTTGATGTCATCTGCTTGTAGGGTTGTCTTTCTAGCCTATAACAGCTTCAGTGTCAAAGATTAGCTGTCATTTTGTGGTTCTTAAATTGCTTGATCTATATAGATAGATATCCAAGGTAAATAGATATTTATAAAAGGTATAGATAGATATCCAAGATAAAAGATGCCTTGGATAGGACTTTCTTGTTCCCTGGGCCAACATAAACTGGCATTACCAAAGAGTTGGCAGGCTCAAGCCCTGGGAACAAAGGGCTTTCTCATGTGCTAATATCCCTTAATTGAGTCTTTCACGCTTAAGATCTATTTTGGTGATAAAAATGGAAAATCCTCTCCTTAGAAGTTTCATGAAAGATATAAAGTAAAACTCAAGATTCACTTTGCAATAGAAAGCTCTCTGGTTACAAAAGTTTATGTTGTACATCTATGATTTAGTTTGTCCTTAAAGATGCAAATGTACCCTGCCTTCTGCATCACATGGTGTGTGTAAAAATCCTTACTGAAATCTGGAAAACATATACCTTTTTCACAATTATACATTTGGACTATACTGGTATTTGGAAACTCCAGTTAAAGATCAAGCCCCATTGTGATAAGCACTACAAATAGCATTGAGTCCAGCGAAATGGCACCATACATACTACATGTGGATGAATGTAGGTCTGGAAGGACTGTTGGGGTTGAGTCATTTGCATGCAGTCGTGTGCCATATTATTTTAATAAACTAAATAAGCTCATCTAAAAACATATTTCATGTCCCTACCATTTCTGTTGATAGACTGATCCAGAACTTCACTTCTGAGATAATGAGAAACCTTTTAATTCCCGTTCTAACCTGTTCCTAATGTTTTCCTGTTAGTTTTTGCAGAGACATTGTCATTTATTTTAGATAGGTTTTCCCTTTCTGTTTAGTCCTCAGCATATTTACTGAGACCGATTGGATCTCCTCTTGACTTGTCTTTTGATGGGGCGAAGACCATACTGGTCTCTTAAGGAAGGCTGCCTGCTCCTCTCATCTTGGTATCCCTTCTCTGTACTTGTTTTGGCTTGAATTCATTTTTTTTTTTTTAACTTGACTCAAATTGCACGTGACTCTGGTGACAAGACCTCTTCTGAAATGCTGTGTACAAGAGATGAATACTTCCCATTCTATACTAGAAATGTCTTGCTTGGTACCCCCTTGGGATTTGTGTACCTTTTTCATGGCTGTATCACATTGACAGGCCAGGATCATCTTGTGATGGACTGGTGTGCTCGGATCTTTTTCCTTCGGTTGTTTCCATCTGATTAGCTCATAGCAGGGATTCATATTAGCTTTCAACTGGGTGGCCTTGCATTTTTGTTGTTGTTATGATATCTGTTCCTTCTGTTTTTTGAGGTCATACTGTTCTTTCTATTCATGAGACTTCCTTGTTGTGTATCATCATCAGCAGCAAATGTTCGCACTAAATACTTAATGAAAAGAAAATCAGTCCGGAGACTAGTAGTTAAACTTCACTAGTAACTGCTCTTGAGCCAGATTTTTAAATTCCCCTTTCAGCACAAACCAGTGTTTACCTCCTGCTTAGCCAGCTTCTTGTGCTCTTCACAGTTCTTCCACTAATCCCTCAAATCTTTAGTTGAACCTGTTTCCAGTATGGCAACATATCAAGTGCCTTAGTGAAGCTCAAATAGGTTAGATCTGCCAGGTTTTCTTTGTTTAATAAAACAACAGATTTTTCTAAAGAAAGATACCAGGTGAATGCGGTATAACCAAAGCTTGGGATACAACCAAAGGGTTTACCATTACATTCTCTCTTCTCTTCCTTAAAAGGTGGGGCAGGGAAGAAGGCAGGATAATGCTGTATGAACAGAGGGTGTCCCATATTGTGTTACTTCCACACTTTTCCAGCTGTTGTGTGCAAATAATGCAAGATAACTCGTTTTAGAGCCAGCGTGGGGGTCTGTATCTTCCACTTGAAATGGCAGAAATAAAAAGAAGGAATTTGGA
Source organism: Caiman crocodilus (assembly GCA_030014935.1). Lineage (NCBI taxonomy): Eukaryota > Metazoa > Chordata > Crocodylia > Alligatoridae > Caiman > Caiman crocodilus. The sequence continues at coordinate 135,737,963 of JAGPOW010001296.1, forward strand.
AGTATGTTTTGTTGGTAATGGCAGCTTTTGTCTGGTTCTAGATTCAGCCTTCAGTTAAAACTTGTTAATGGAAAATTTCTGTAAGATCTCTCTTGTTTCCTTGGAGTTCAGTTGCTTGTTCCCAAACATTTTCTTCAGTCTTGGGGATATAGAGCCACACAAAGGCGCACACTGGCTATTCCTAAATACATTTTTGTGGTGCAATTCCAGTTTATTGTTAATTAGGTGCAGGCTGATTTCTATTGGGACTTCAAGAGCAATGTCATCATCAGATCGCAGTCTATCAGGACCATCTGAAAACACCTTCATTTGTTACATTTAAATGCCGGTGTGTTTAAAGAAAAGAAAAAAAGAATTCTCTTTGTGCGTAGTGCAAATTTCAACATCCTGTATAATGATTTCTCTATGCTGACATCCAGCTGTGTTCCTGAATCTAAGAACTGTTGCTCAGCTGGTGGTCACAAAACTTTAGATCAGGTATATAGTCTTAATTTCTTAGTAAGATATGTAGTGTATTTTTTCATTCATATTTCTTAAGTTTCAAAGGAGCGTATCCTCTTAATTGCCTGAATAACTTTTCCATCTACTTTTGCTGCCAGAGGTGACAGGTCCACCTGAACTTAAAGGAGTTGTCATCAGGCTGGTATGGTTAGGGTGCACCAATGTGCAAAGGATACTGTATGGCCAGTGATGTACTCAACATTGATACCCCAGTCTAAATGGCCAGCTTTGGACAGATCAGTCAACTTGTAGTGGCCCCGGTATAAGATGTGGACACCCCCAGATTCATAGCGAAATGCCCTGCCTGCTTTACTGCTGTTCCTCTTGTATCAAATGGCTGTTTTCTTTTTCCTGTGTCATACACAGATGACTACAGCCTTTGAGTTGTTTGCCAGTTCTGTGATCTTGCAGTCTCTCAGTTCCTGTAGTTTGTTCTTCTCACTTTCTCCTAGACTTTCTGTTGTATTTAATAGGGCACCTTCAACTTTTACATCTGTCTCAAAGATTATATCTAGGGCCAAGAGCCTGAGTAGTTTATAAGGAAATTTTGATTTGTGTGCTGAAGATGTTAATTCAAATTTTTTTAAATTGTAAGTTCAAGTCTCTTTACCAATTTATTGGATAATGAAGATGAGTAGAGATTATTTTGATGTGAGAGAGCTGCAGGAAACCTGCAACCAAGGTCTGCAAAAATCAGTGATAGTGACAAGTAATTGTAGTTTCAATCAGCAAGCAAAGCTGGATTTAAATATGAACTGCAAACAAAATTGAAATGGATGATAAGGGGAAAAAATATTTTCAACAGTTACAGCCTTCACATGAAATGTGATTCTTTGAGCTAACTGGGAATATTATACACTTAAAAATTAACCCACGCTTACGCAGATTCTTAATTTTGACATCCTGTTATGTTAGGAAGTGGGGAGTAAAAATAGTGAAGATGATATCAAGCTGCTCTTGAGTCCAATTAAAATTAAAAAAAAAAATCTTATTTCTTTTTTTTTCTCTTTCCTTCTTTCCTATTCTAAGAAAACTAGAGTAAAAGCTAGATGCAAATTTGAAGCATTGCTTTTGTATTGAAAATGGATCTGGTAAGCAAAGGAAGTTTTTTTTTTTTACAGTTTGTGCCTCAAAACAATCAGTTTAAGTTACCTTTTCAGTATTTTAGACTTCAGTCTCTTCTAGTTTTTTTTATTAATGGATATGAAGAGGAGCTTCCTTGATTGTTCAGCTCCTGGTAGTTTCTCAAACCCGAGTGAACTAGCTGTTGAACTGACTAAACTGATGCAAAGAAAACCGTTCAGCTGAAATGTAAAGGACGGGTTATGGCTGTGATAAGCTAGCTTTAGAAACCAGCTGAGCTGCTGGAGCAAAGGAGCTCATCCACTTGTCCATCTGTCATGGCTTCGCTCTTAGACTGGGTGCCGAACGGGGTTAAAGAGTCCAGTCTGCCCTATTATGGAGTGGACTTCAGTTTCGTGATTTTGGATTAAGCCAGCAAGGCCGAGAGGGGGACGCTGGTGTGTGGGCAGCTCATTGTTTCCATATACAATACCCAGGCTTTTGTGCCCTGGAGAGGTCACTTCAGCATCACTTTATTTTCAAGTGCAGATTGTGTTCAGTGAGGTGATGTCTTGCTTAGTGTGTAGTTCTGTTGTCTTGTGAGACATACATATCTATGATTAAATTAGCTTTTGACTTCAGACTGCTTCCAGGAGCTCTAGCCTAGCATTTCTTAACCTGTGGGTCATAACCCAAAAGTGGGTTGCAAGAATATAAGGATTGTGAACAAACTTTAAAAACGGATTGACAAACTTTAAAACTACATTTTTGTTTTTGTTTGTGTGTTTTTTAAAGGAGAAAAACGTGGGAAACCATGGCTTGTCTGTTCCAGCCTCCAAGGGATTGCTTGGGCCCCCCCTGCCTTACACACTCACCCCCTGCCCTACACGCTGGGGTACTCTGGCCTGGGTGTGGGTGGCAGCAGATTGGGAGTGAAGGGCACTAGTTCGGGACTGGCCATCAATGTTTAAAAATGGGTCCCGGTACAAAAAAGGTTGAGAACCACTGCTTTAGCCAGTGACTTCTCTTGGCTTATTCGAGTTTTTCTTACAAGAGCAGTAGCAATTGTATTGTACAAGATTTTTTAAAAATTTAATTGATTATTGTTAAGAAGTGATCTCAAATTAAATGTGCAATATGTTATTTAAAAATAATGTAATTTTAAACCTGCTTTTATCCACCCTGTGCTATATCATAATGCATGAGGATAGCATTTCACTTGCTGAATCATCAGAATTTGTTCTGCTTTCCTGTACCAATGGACAAACCACATTCAGTAGTAGCACACTTTAATTTGGATAATTTACTTGATATAAGCATGGGTTTCTTTTGTTTTACTTCTGAACAGCTTTTTGCAGCACTTAATTCTTCTCTAAAATAAAAGGAATTTTGTTTTCTTGGAGTTCAGTTGCTTGTTTTCAAACATTTTCTTCGATCTTGGGGATATGGAGGCACACACTGGCTATTCCTAAATAAATTGGTTAGTAGTATTGAACAGTAGCTTTTAATATTAATTGTTTGTATGAGAAATGTTTACATAGTTAAGTCTCACACTGAAAAATAAGACGGGACTTGATCACGGTAGCAGGTACACAATCCACCTTTAACAATTTGGAGTTTCTTTTGGATTCTTAGCAAATCTTTAGCTCTTGACTATCTTCCTGGTATTAACATCTGTTGAAAACTGATTCCATCGCTTAGCCACGCAGTGTTCTCCATCTTAAATGACCCCCCTCCCCAATTTCTTTATCCTTCAGGCAGTTCTTAAAGTCTTTCTTACTCGACATACTAAAAACCTGTTCTCATCATTTGGCTTTGGGACTTGGGAAATCTTGGTGAAGATTAAAATTGGAAACTTATTTCTAGTGTGCATGTGTATCTATTTTTATTTTCCTATATATGAATACTTAGGGCAATTTAGGATTGAAAAAATGAGCTCTTCCACCAGAACAACTGGGTAAAATTGGAGAGGCCAGGAGGATTTGAATAATGTTGGTAGGCTAGTTGCTGCAGGATCAGATGTTTGGCCATGGGGCCTGATTCCACTGGTGTGACCCCACATGTTGATTTGACCCTGGGAGCTAGTTGGACTCTGCATATGGGTCCATCTCATCTGGCTTGCAGGGCTCCCCATGTGTTTGGAAATTTGATGGTGGGGGAAAGGGAGAGATGTCTGATGCGGCCCTGGGGGCAGCAGTTTGAGCACCACTGCATTAGGCCATCGAGAGAAGGAGGTATCATGATGTAGGCAAATTCTTCATTTCTTTGTTTCTTTCTGAGTGGTAATTCTCATAGGGTATTGGAGAGGGTAGGAAACCCTACTGCTTACTACTTAAGGTGTGGATAGGGAAGAATTTGCTCTTAGGATGTATTGAATAGCAGTTGGGAGTATCTAGCTGTGGCTATTGAACAGGAGGATGTTGCTCTTGCAGGTTGCAGGCACTGTGTCTGCCACATCTCAATCCGAGCTCTGTCTGGGATGGATCCAGGACAATAGGACAATGGTCTCAAACTATTTTGATCTCATCACTGTTCTGCCCCAGAGCCAACCTCCCTTCTGGTGTGCTTGCCAAATGTGCTCCAGCAACAACTGAGCTAGGCTCTGAATGGAAGCAGCAGGACCTTGTTAGCCCACGTGCAGCTCTGTGTTTATTAATGTAGCCTCTGCTTAGCTAATTAGACTGTCCACAGCAATTTATTGCTTCCATTCTGAGGATAGGCTGAACAGACTTAAAGGATCTGGGGCTATATTTATTTCACAGTGATAGGCAGGATTTATTCCCTTGAAGAGTTTACAGTTTATTTTGGGGGACCCAGTAGCCTTAGGGGCAGTGTTAATTGTATGTTGTACCCGAAACACTATCAGGAGTCTAGACCATAGAAGAAGCTGGAGAATATTGCTGTTTCTCTTGCTCAGTTCAATGAATCATCTAAAAAGCACCGTGGGGGCATGTGGAGTAACTGTCTTATCACTTCTTTTTGTGCTTAGGAAGGTGAAGCTTAAATCAAAGCAGTCTAAGTTCTCTTAAAAGCCAAAAAAGATAAGAACAGAATAATTCTTTGTGTTAAAATTGCAAGCAGTCTACTTAAAAGGCTATAATGCTGTCTACTAACCTGTCCCTACCTTGTTCAGAGATTTGTTTTCACTAAATTACACTTTGACCTCATCATTAAATGTATCACTTAACAATTTATATTGCTTGATTTAATCTTCTGTCTACTTGCTCATTGATTTAGCCAAGGAAGACAAGACTAGATTTTCATCTGCCTTTGCTGTAGCTACTTGCCTCTCCAACAATGGTGACTTTCTGCACTTCCTAAAATGGGCTACTCCAGGAAAATAAAGCAATTTCTTACAGAAATTAGATCTTTTAGTGTGGCTTGCCATGATTTCCACTTTTTTGTGAAAAGTTGATTAAAATTATTTTCAAGCTGAGCACATGTCTGCAAAATCAGGGTGTTAGACTGTAAGCTTATTGAGGAAGAGATTTGTCTTGACTGTGTTCTTAAATGGGTTTATGCAATGGGACCGGTGTATGCTTCTGAAATGGAAATCAGTGTCAAGTGCAAGGGATTTCAAAGGGAAGTGAGTAAATCTTGCAGAAGAAGCTACTTGATTTAAATGCAGGATCTTCTTGGAAGGAATAATTTAGACTAGCCAAACAGTGCTGTGTTCCAAACAGACTGGAACCACACAGGAATGACCCGGGCATAGTTGTCTTTAGCTCAGTGAAAGTAGTTGCTCAGTGCTAAGAAATAACCCAGAAAAGAAGTAAAGGGGGCAAAATGTGTCAAGTCATTTAAAAAAATAATAGGGTTGGTATATAGTACCCATGATGGTCCAAGAAACGTATGAGAGGCAAGGATTTTATGTGAGACTATTATAGGACCAGCTGTGTGGATGGGAGAGCTGTTGGACAAGCTTTTAGACATTAAGTGTCCTTCCTTGGATGCCCTCCATCTGTTTGCTTTCTCATGAGATGGGGCAGCCAGAATTGCCTGCTGGGGCACATGTCCTGTGAGGAGAGGCTGAGGGAAATGGGCTTATTTAGTCTGGAAAAAAGGAGACTGAGAAGGGATTTGATAGCAGCCCTTCAACTCCCTGCAGGGTGGTTGCAACGAGAATGGAGCTGGACTGTCCTCAGTGGTGGTAGATGAACAAGGAACTGGACTCACATTGCTGCAAGGGAAGCTTAGGTTGGATATTATGAAAAACTTGTTCAGTAGGAGGGTGGTGAAGCACTGAAACAGGTTACCTAGGGAGGTTGTAGGATCTCCATTCTTGGAGGTTTTTAAGGCCCAGGTAGACAAACCCAGGTAGGTAGGGATGGTCCTGCTTTGAGCAGGGGGTTGGATTAGATGACTTCATGAGTTCCCTTCCAGTCCTCATTTTCTGTGACTCTCTAAACTCCATATTCTAGGGCACAACTCCATTTGATTTATATGATGGGACACTTTCTATGTTGTTGTTATGAAACCCACCCCAAAAGTAGGAATGTCACAGGGTGCTTGTGGAGTTTCGCATAGATGTTTTCCTCGGGTGCCTGAGGGAAGGGCACTTTGATGCCTGAAAACTTGTCCAGTAGCTCTCTCAGCCATGCAGCTGGTCCAATTGTAATACCCCAACAATCCTTGCCTTCAGAGGAAAAAAAAAAAAAAGGAAGCAAATAGTTGTGACACAGCTGGGGTGCTGTCACTTTCAGGGGTGTCTCTTAGCCTCTAAAGGCAGCATCCTTTGCTGGTTGACCACTGAGAACCAGCTGAGATTTATCAATGGGCCTACTTTATCCAATGTGCCTCAGCTCCACCTATCTCCAGGCCTTACCAGTTCTAGCAGAGGAGTTTAACAGCCTGAAGAATCATGCTTTTGGCAGCATGTGTAAAATATAAAATTGGTTGTCACCTGTGCAAGAGTGATGGCCTTGGAATGGCCATTTGCTCTGAAATCCCACTTGCCACTGAGCATTAGTAAGATGCGAGGAAAAGTAAAAAGAATAGTAACATAAAAGGAGTCGCAAAAACAGTGAGTGTATGTTGAAAGAGAAACGCATGAAAAATAGTCAGAAGAACTAGATTATGGTTGTCTCGCCCTGCACTTACTCCTTAATATGCAGTTTGTCATTCTGGCCCCGATTCAGAGTTTTCTTGCAGTATTCAGCTTTAGCCGGCGGGGGAGCTAAGTGGATCCTTTGACAACCATTTGCCTCTCAAGGCATGCCACAGAGTACCCGACTGTATCCCTCCATCCATATTCTTCTGTTCAGTTCTTGGAGAGCACGTGCTTATTATGAAGATAACTTCCTCCCCAGAAATGAGTCGGGTGTCTTTACTGATCTAAATATTATATCAAGGAAATGTTTGCGTCCTTTCGGACATGGAGACTACTGACGGTTCCAGATGTCGGATTAGTAGTTCTTCTGAAGAGTTTTTTATAGTCCCTCACTTGTTTTCTCCAATGGTGATAAATAGTCTTCCATTAGACTTCTTCCTAGCTAACTCTTCTTCCACCATTGTATGGGTTGGGCCTCCGCTGTCCTACACATCCACTTCCTTGGCTGAGCAATATGTGTAGCCATGTGAATTTCCACAATTTACTTTTCTCAGACAGCTGTTGCCTAGAACGGAGAGTTCAGTCATGGTTGCCCCATTTGAAGAGAAAGCAGACGCATAGGAACTACAGAAGGTCCAAATGATTTTAAGGTCAAGGCTGCTGAGTGAAGTTGAATGAAAAGGTAAAGAGAGGTATACAAAACTAAGGAGAGGTTCAGAGAAATTGCAATTCCAGATAGTGTTGAAGAATAGAAAGCTTTAAAACTGATGATTATTTGTTGCATAAAATGATATTTATTTTTTATGTCTGGGATTTTCAGTATATTGATAATGAACTATATGGGTACATCCAGACAAACACGCAGGCACTGTAAACCTCACGTACTGCACATACAGGTGTTCTCTGCACTGCTAATTTGCAGCACAGTGGGAGATCCTGGTGTCAAAAAAATCCGTGCCTGAACAGTGCAGGACAGCACATGTGGCAGCAGCATCTGCTGCCCAAAACTGGAGCCTGGCTGGCTGGAGCCACCTTTGAGCTGCTAGATAATTGGAGCCACCTTTGGGCTCTTCCACGCGCTGAATTGCCATTGCTAGAGATGAATGGGCTACTTAAATTCACTTGTGTGATCCAATATGGCAGGTCCCAATTTAGTGTGTTAGTCTGATGTTGTTTTCAAGGATTAGGTCTTGAAGAACACCACTTACACACTGTGAAGATCTGATACTTTAAGGTATCAGTACCCTCTGGCTGTTTATGAACCAGATTAATTTGGTGGATTTACAATCTGAAGTCCTAAAGAAGAATGTCCAGCTGCTGATCACTTAGAGACAGATGTTACGAAGGGGTTGCATGTGCCTGGTTTCAGGAATGTGTGGTAAACCTGAGTTTGGATATCTCTTTTTACTGTTCTCTGAGTGGGGAGAGTTAAGTGCTAGTGAATTGGAAATGCCAAAGAAATGGGTATCTCCAGAAACCCTCTCTCTCATTTCTGGATTTTGGCATTTTAAATTTACCCTGTGGGAATAAATGACTGGTTCACTTCTCAAAGGCAGCAGTTCTCAACCTTTTTAGACTGGAGGCACCTCTTGAAAATACCAGCTCTTAGCTTTTGTTTTTTTGACTATGGAGAAATAATAGAGCAGTTCTAGTGTTGCAAAGGACTTGGAAAGACCACAACAGGTCAGAAATGTTTCTGACACTGGATTACTGTTTGAAATCACTGAGTTTATTTTGTGAATCTTTTGTGTGCGTGGCTGTACACCCAGCAGTGCTAATATTGCATGACACCTGTGAAAGGATCTCATGGCACCCCAGGGTGCTGCATTAACTTTAGATGAGAATCTCTATGCAAAGACATGGTGGGAAAGTGGTGGTGCCCTCACTTGATAGAATAGCTTTGTGGGCAGATGGTCTAACCATGAAGTGGGAGACCTGAGTTCAAACAAGCAGTTCCCGTTTCCAGGAGAGTGACCTAGCCATTGGGCTAGGCTGGGGGCAGCTCCTTCTGCCCTCTTTTAGCCTGGTGCCATCTACAGTTAAGCATGCAAGATGTGTGGGACCAGAGAGGGAGCATGAATCTAGTCCAGTGGTGAGGCATTTTAATTGGATTAATTTTAACTAGATTTTCTTTTGTTCCAGCTCCAGGACTATGTACATTTTATGAAATGCCACTTAAATGCAAATTGTGTGATCAGTTCCTGGATGGGAGGTGAAACCACAACCCAGTGTTTTCCTTTCCTCAATGTGTGTTTGCATGCGTCCTTATCACCAGCCAACAGATGTATACTTCTTGCTTACGGTTTTCCAGGTCATGTGAATCTTGACTGTACAGTGGAGTAGCTTAAGCAGGAGGTTGCTGCCATCGTAGCCTGCACTTGGTCCAGCTTGGTGGTTAGGAGCGCTTCCCTGGGAAGTGGGTGATGTGGGTTTGAGCCCACTCTGGCTCAGGTGGACCTGGACTCTCATGTAGACCTTATAAATAAGAGGTTTCCATGGCTGCTGGGTTTTGTCCTGAGCTTGGTGCTTTCTTTGTTAGGCTTGCTAAGATAATACCTAGCAAAAAGGGCTTTTGGGGGGGGAATAGGCATGGGGCCATTTGGGAGTCATGAGAGGTAGTGAGATGCTCTGCTCTGTGCAGAGTTTGGCTCTTCGGAGCACGCTTGGAAGCGGAACCGTAGGCACCCCAGGAGCTATACGGGTGGAAACTGGAGTGCCTGTGAAATGGGGTGGGTTGTCTGTGAATTGTTTACTTGGATTGCAAATTCTGCCTAAGTTGTGCTATAGGTGCTCAAATGTTTGTTTGCATCTGGTCCTTATTGTTTCATCTTTGTGTAAGCAAGCTCATTTTCCTTGTAAAATAGCATATGCAGTGCCTGAAAGATCATATTTATATTGCAGCTAATAACCTACCTTCTGCTTCTTAAATTCATCATCTTTTTTGGAAGGTCAGTTTTAAGACTTGCATTTACATAACCAATTCTGTGGTTTGATCAACTCTTTTTGGGTTTCAAGGTAAATACTGAGTTTGGCTTTTTTCTGAATCAGTAGTTACCTTGGATCCTAACATCTTAAACTGAATTTCCTTTACATGAAGCGTTCCCTTTAAAATATACACACCCAAGGCTTTATTTAGCCAAAGTTTGCAACACAATAGGATCAGTTAGTGGTGAGCTTTAGCTTGTTGTATATTCAAACCTAGTTGGCGGTGGTGGTGGGAGGGTAGTGAAGATATTTAGCAATAAACTGTTAACATTAGGGACTTGATATTAGAGACCATATTTGAAACTCAATATCTGTAACCTTTGAGGAGTTATTTCAAGGGTCGGCCAAATTGAAAGAACACAGCACTGAACTTCAGCTGAAGTATTATGGTGTCTTGTAATAATTGCCAAAGTTGAGTTCCCTTAGCAAAAATTATTAGTATGATAGGAAAATTCTCTTAACTTTTTAAAAACTAGAGAGAGAGATTATACTAATGGTGGCTGAAGCCACATATTCCTCTGTCTTTTCCAGTCCTCCCTTTTTTGACCTTTTTCCCAGGACCAGATATTGGTTTTGCAGTGCCGCAAATCAGTGTTGCATGGGGTTGGGCTGGGAAAAACTGCACTGTGTAAAGTGTGCAAATGACAGTTTTTCTGACTTTAAAATAAAAGCCGTTTAGGCAACACTTCCAACGTACGCATAAGTATACTATATATGCTCACAATATTTAAATATTGAATTTCTGTGAGTACAGTTAAGCAGTAACTCTGTAGTTTCCTCTTTTTACTAATCCATATGAAAAAAAATAACATTTTTAAGGTCGGTTTGTGGATTGGAAGAAATTGATTTGAGTACAGAGATTTTACTGAATGGATTTGCTTTTTAGACTGGTATTAATAAATCTTGGTTTTAACACCTTCTAAATGGTGTGCTCTTCTCACCTGGTAAGAACACTTGCGTGGGGAGGAAAGTCTGCATCTTGTACTTCAGGGATAGTATGTCTTTTATCTTGTGTTTGAAGAGGATCCCTCTTTGAAAGAGATACTCCCAGCTCTTCCTTACACTCCAGTTACTGTCCCCCACAGTATTAATTTTTTTTTTCTTTAGCATCCATTCTAAGATCTTGCCTACTGTCGAGGTTAAGCTACTAGACCTGTAATTGCTTGGGTGCAATTAAGAAAAAAATAAACACTGCATTTGCTGTCTTCCAGTCCTAGGATACTAACCGTGGATTGACAGATGCTGTCTGTGAAGGTCTGTGGCTTCATCTGTATAGAAGCAACACTTTTCAGACCAGGTTTGGGTGAAATACTCCTTTTCATGTTTCTACCAATAGTGGAAGAATTTAGTTTTGTAACATGTTTACATGAGCAGTATTGAGCTACAGTATTGCAGAACTGGAACAAGTCAAAAATTACTTCTTAACTTTCATAGATTACCTCGTCAGATGGGTTTTATTTGACAGTACATGACAAGATATTCCTAAATCTAGCAAAAAATGACTGGGTATGCTAGCTGCTACCTGTCTCTCACTTGATTTATAGCACCCAGAGATCCTTTCCATCTAGACGGAATGGAAATGTTCAGTTTAGATTATCATTATAGTGTCTCTGGACTTATCAAATCACTGTATAGATCATGAACTCTTACAGTAGAGTTGTAAGAGCATGCAGACAGACAGGCCTTGGATCAAAAACGAAACCAAAGATGCCTGGTTGCAATGGTATTCTTCAAGTACCTTTCTTTTATCCCATTTTTACTGCAAACATATTCATATCCTCATTTAGTGCTTAAGACATGCAAGAATCCAAATGAATAATCTGTTTCTGTAAATATAATAAGGCACAAATCTAGCAAAGAGGCTTAATAATGCATCAGATAGGAAGCAGGTACAAAAAACTTACTATATTCACCCAAAGCCAAGATGACTTTGAATTTAAGGATACCTATACACAAGTGTTGAGGCTGCTCCGGCATACTGGAATTCAGGCGTGTTGGAGCAGACTCGATTAGTCGAGGGCATGGGAGCATGGCAATTGCTGTGCCCAGCAGCATCTCATGTATTGGTGTCCTTGCATTTGAAAATGGCGGTAGGGGCGCTTGAACTGGGGCTTGTCGAACAACCTTTAGCTCAAGCACCCCACCACCATTTCTAAGCATGGGGCTGCTGATGCATGATATGCAGCAGCACTTTAATTAGAGTGACTCTTGGAGCTGCTGTAATTAAAGTGCCGTCCCCCCACCCGAGGAACATGTGGAAAAGTGCCCCCCGCCCCCATTAGATTTTATATGTGGAAGATTATAAACTTATTATAATAGTCTATGTATAGGATCTAATTAGAGGAGGAGTTGTCTTCTTGAATTTTGTCCCCCCTACCAGTGCTGTGTTGATGAAAGCAGTGGTGGAGGGCAAGGGACCTGCCCCCTGCCCTCCTCAATTGCTTGTCCCCTTTTCCCGTCCTTCTTACCCTCCCACACTCCTGTGTCTCACCCTGCTGCCCGCCTACCTATACTCCTTGCCCTCTCCACCCCTGGGCTGGTATTCAAATCTAAAACGAGGCCTTTTTTCCTCCCCCATTATTTGGAGGGAAGGAACTCCTCTTGGGTTTCTGTAAATACACATTTGGGTCTTTGAGAAGACCTAGTGAAGGCTATCTCTGGCAGTGCTGGAAACATCTTGGTAAATATATGAATGCAAGCTCTCTTATTCTGAGGAGCAAGTATTTTGTAACTACTGTAGTATTTTCTGCTTGTTCTGGTTTCTGTTGCCAAGTTGGAAATGGATCTAAAAAGTTAATGGTTTGTGTTTCACGAAAGCATTGCAAAACTGGGTCATAACACAAGTTTATGAAGTTGAAGAAACATAGAGTGTTGCTCATGTGCTATAAAGTGCAGTTTGAATGCTGTTTTGGACTCGCAGTTGCAGCAGCCAGTACAGTGCTAGGTTACTGTTAAAGGTTATTGCTGTAAACTGCTTTTCATGGAAGACTTTAAAAGTTAATTGCTTCTATCTTACTCTTCCTGTATTTCTTTCCTCCCTTACCTAAATAAACTTTCATGTATGTGGGATATTCTTAGTTCATCTAATCTTGTTTTTTTCTTCTTTGTCATGAGGCTGCCCTCCTTTTTATGTCAAGGAGGTGCTGTGGAAATCATTAATGCTTTTATGTTGCCAAGATTGATGTTCAGAATCATGACCTTGTTGTAGTCCTGGATGACTGAGCAATAAGACTGGAAAGATAAGATTGGCTCTATGTAGTGTTTTCCAATTGGAGTTTGACATTCCCTGAATGCCAGCATTTTGGTAAGACTTGCTAATCCTAGTTCAGTGGATTTTCTAATAGAAACGTCTCATTTTGGGGATGAAGAGAAAATTAAGTATCCCTGTATAATCCAAGCTCATCCTGTTGTGGTAAATAGTTTATGGCTTTGTCTTCATTTCAGAAGTTTAGTGTATTGTATATGTAATGCAGAGTTATTATATATGGCACTGTGTGCGTGCATGTGTTTTAACACGTGTGCATGTGCGCGCGCTAATGTGATGATTATATATGGGTATATATCAGTGGAACACAATGTTTTACTGATATATTTACAACTTTTTAAAGCAGTTTGGAAGCCTGTCAGTGCCACAACCACTATAATAAAATAAATCCTGGGTACCTATAAATTTTGGTATTTGATTTTGGGTTTCATTGCAAACCAGAGCTCCCCCAGCCACTTTCACTCATCAGGATGCTGGTCCAGGTCCTTTGCTCCCAACCTGCAGTCCCCCTGTCCCTGCTGGTGCCCCCCATCCTCCCCCAGCACTGTTGGAAGGGGACCCCAGCTGCCAGGGTTGTGGGGTCAGGGACCTGGGTCTGCAGTTTCCTGCCTCCTGCAGCAGTGCCTGAGGCCTGGTTGCTGTCTATGGGAGGTAGTGACTGTTGAGGCCCCAGCACTCTGCTTCCTTCCCCCATCCTCCCCTCCCCCCCCAGTGGCACAGCTGGAGTGGAGCCCCTGGGGTGGTGGACACAGGTTGCCTGTTGTGGGCTTGGGTTCCCTGCCCTGGGGTCTCTGTGGCCCAGGTGGTTGGACCTGGCGCAGCAGGGCAGAGTGGGGCCAGGCGGGGAAGTTCCTTGCTGCCGCCATGGCAAAACACCCCCTGCCTACCCAGCAGTAGCAAGGGGCACAACTCCATGCCACCATCCCCACTGCTGCCAGGTGGCCAGGTCATGCATTGCCATGATGGCGCTGGGCTCCCAGCAGCAGCAAGGAGCTTCCCTACCTGATCCCACTCTGCCATGGTGCGCTGGGTCCCACTTGCTGGGCTGCAGAGGCCCTGGGGGGAGGGTAGCAGGACAGGGAGCCTCAAGTCTGCCCCTACCCTGTGTTACAAATCTGGGGGGCAAGTGTCCTCCCTGGGACTGTGCGCAGTGGCAGGGAGCCAGTCCACCGTTGTCTCCTAGACGAGCCGCCTGTGGCTCTGTTTCTCTCCCTGTCAGGGCCCTGCAGCGCTGTGCATTCCAGCCCCATGCATCGCCTCGGCTGGGCAGCAGCCCCAGCCCTAGCCCTGCCCAACTCCCTCTCTATGGCGGCCTCAATCCCAAACCTGCCCCCACCAGACTTACCTGCAGGAGCTGCTCTCCAGGCTGCCTGGCAGCCATGTGCATGTGTATATGTGCGCATGCATATGGTGCCCCTGCCTGACCGCCCTGTTCCCGCTCCCTCTAGCCCCTCGCAGGCTGGAACACTGCCAGCCTGCAGGGAGCTCTTTGCAAAAGTGGAAAATCTGCATGTTTCTCTGTTAAAAATGAAAAAAATCTGCATTGTTTTTCCCATTTTTCTTCAAGAAATGGAAAATCCAGATGCTTGATAGTGAAGTGTGTGCATGCGTACATACACACACCCATGTTGTGTATCCTAACACAGGCCTAACACAAAGCACCGAATTCTGCACAAAACCCAGAAGCTATGGCATCGTCTTGTATACAAGGTCTAAATGAAGACTCAAGCTCCAGGTCCTCCTGAGTCAGGGTGTGTTCAAAGCCACATCACCCACTTCCCAGGAAAGTACTCCTAACCACCAAGCTGGAGTCTGCTATCATGGCAGTACCCTCCTATTGAAGCTGCTCCACTGTGCAAGATAAAGATATGTCAGTGCAAAAATAACCCATAAATGATTTTTTTTTTTTTTTTTCACGTATTGGCTATCCTTCTCTAAAATCCAAGCAGAGGCAAAGCAAGGTCTGCCGTGCAGGGGAAGAGGTAAAGACTATGGCATGGTCCTTAATCCTTTGTGAAATGTAGATCTAGGGTTTAACCTCTACCACATGTGGAAAGTATGAACTGGCTGACACAAACATTAGTTCACCAGCCACCACAAAGTAAAATGATAGTAATTTAAAAAAATTAGCAAAGAAAACACTTCAGCCATGGTTTGCAAATCTCCATCTTTCTTTCTCTTAAAGTCTCTGGAAATAATGGTGCCTTGCAATGGGTCTGGAGTGTTGACAGATTTTTGTATAAGTTCAGAAGCGATGGGTTTGGGGGTTTTAAAGACAATACGCAGTTAAGTTACCTTGTGTGTGTGTGTTTTAAATTAAGGTAGTGGTCTCCAACCTTTTTAAGTAGATCACCTTTTGAATTAAAAAGCAACCAAGGGTCTACTGTGTGCCACCTCCCACCCCCTGCTGTTTAGTCTGTGGGGAGGGAAGGGAGAGGAGTGGATTTAGTCAAAGGATAAAAAATTATTGGGGTGTGCCCTCCCAGGGAAAGGACCATGGGGGGTGGGATGGGGCACTTTGTGAGGCCACAGTGGTGAGGGGTGGAGTGGGGTACAGGTAGGAGTAGGGGGTGGGGGGTTCAAATGGAGTCCTGTGGGGCATATGCCCCCCAGGCCTACATTTGTCCCCCCAGCCCCTGTTCCCCGCCCTACCCCACAGCAGTGAGAGAAGGAGCGGTGTTGGAGCAGGGATAGGCCCTGCACAGGTGGGGCATGGGACTGAGCCGTGACCAGCTTGTGCAGGGAGGGGGCACGCAGCCTGGGAGGGAGGGGGGTGGGGCACGTGCCCCCAGATCTGCATGCTGACTGGGTTGGCTGCCACTGGAGGCTGGGGTCAGGGTGGCTCCAGGTTTTTCCCGGGAGATCGCCTGAATTGTGCTACAACACAGTGCCTGTTTGTGCTGCAGGTCCCACCTGCTCTGTGTGCCGGACAAAAAACACCATTGCCGGGCGCTGCCACTGTCCCACTGCTGCTTTATTGCTCTGAGCTGGGGGAGGCCTGTGTCTGCTGGGCAGTGCCTGGGACGGAGGTGGGACTGGAGCAGGGCAGCTGCCTGGGAGCGGCAGCTCGGGTCAGGTGGGGTGACCGGGGTCTGCGGGGGCTAGACCATAGTGAGATCGACTCTCGGGCTCCATGATCAACCGGTTGATCGCGACAGACTGGTTGGTGATCACTGAATTAAGGGGTCTTTTGCTGACCCCAACTTTTACTATGCTAGGGAGAAAAGCATGCTCTTTTCAAGATAGGCAGTCTTCTGCTCAATCGGGCCACAGTTGTGTGTTTGAATGGGCTTAGACCCTTGCTATGTGAAACAGCTATCTTTATGCTGTGGCCATTGTTTTTTGCCTTTGCATTCAGACATTGAAGATATAGTATTCTTGGGGAGAGGGGAGAGCGGTGCTAAAAATTTAAATCTGTTTCCCTGCTTATTAGATGCAAGTCCCTTTCTCAGGTTTTTCTAACAGTGTCATAGTTTTTCACTTAATTTGCCAAATGGAAAGCTTCAGTCTAAACAATGGAGTATAATAAGTTTCCATTTATACATCCTTTATTTTGTAAAGGTTCCATCTCATTGGTGGATACAATCAATAAAATTAGCTTATATAGCAGACTTGGTCCAGCCTTTTGTTATTTGGCATGACATGCTAAATCTATATAGTTATTTTGGCAGTTATGGCTTTATATTTTAAAATTCTTAATTTCTAATTTTTTGTAATTTTGTTTTGTGTTGTGTTTTTTTTAATTTTTAATAGGCGGATGTGATAAACCATGGGGTAGGAGGAGAGGTTTGTCAAATAGCTGCATTAGAGCAGAATTGAGCCCATCCAAGTAGGTTTAGTGATTGATCCTGATGCGATGCATCCTCCTTTTCCCAGAGGATTGGAAAAGGGCCAATGTCCCTGTTTTCAAGAAGGGGAGGAAGGAGGAACTGGGTAACCATAGGCTGGTTAGTCTTACTGCTCTCCTTAGCAAGACCTTTGAGAAAATTGTTAAGGATCACATTTGCGGGGGACTAGTAGGTAAAATGATGCTAAGGGGCAATTGTCATGGGTTCATAGCAGGCAGATCCTGCCTGACTAACCTGGTTTCATTTTACGACCGGGTCAGACAACGCTTGAATGAAGGAATAGAGAGAGATGTTATTTACTTAGATTTTAAAAAGGCCTTTGACACAGTGTCACACTCAATTATTATAAATAAACTAAACACTTGCAATGTAGATTATTACACAGGCCAGTAGGTAGAAAATTGGCTTATGGGATGCACCCAGAGAGTGGTGGTGGACGGGTTGGTCTCTGCCTGGAGAAATGTGGGCAGTGGAGTCCCCCAAAACTCTGTCCTGGGACCGGTACAATTCAATATCATCTTTAGTTACTTGGATGAGGGAGTAGAAAGCACCCTGTTCAAGTTTCCTGATGACACCAAACTATGGGAGGAGTTACACAAACGAGACGGCAGGGAGCGAATCCAGATTTGGACAGACTGGGGAAATGGGCCGAACAGAATGAGATGCAGTTTAACAAGGATAAGCATCACGTGTTGCACCTGGGGAAGAAGAATCATCAACACTCCTGCAGCTTGGGAGGTGCCACTCTGAGTAGAACAACTGCGGAAAGGGATCTTGGAGTTGTAGTTGGCTCCAAAATGAACATGAGTAATCCAGTGTGACGAGTTGTTAAGTAAAGCTAACCGCGCCCTTTCTTGCATAAGTAGGTGCACCACAAACAGGTCTAGGGAGGTGATACTTCCCCTCTATGCGGCATTGGTTAGGCTGTAGCTGGAGTACTGCATCCAGTTTTGGGCACTGCACTTCGGGAGGGATTTAGATGGCCTGGAGAGGCTTCAGAGGAGGGCCACTTGTTTGGTTAAAGTCCTAGAGAAAAAA
>JAGPOW010001296.1:135760308-135772964 GCA_030014935.1 Caiman crocodilus
TTGGGGAGTGTCCTTCTCAACAGCTCGGAGACAGAGAGGGATCTTGGAGTCATAATTGACTCCAAGATGAACATGAGCTAGCAGTGCAACGAGGCCATCAACAAGGCCAATCGCGTCTTGTCGTGCATTAGCAGATGCATGATTAACGGATCTAAGGAGGTGACGGTCCCCCTCTATGCGGCACTGGTCAGGCTGCAGTTGGAGTAGTGCGTCCAGTTTTGGGCGCCGCACTTCAAGAGGGACGCGGGGAATCTGGAGAGGGTCCAGAGGAGGGCCACTCGCATGATTAGTGGCCTTCGTGATGGACCTTGTGGGGGGAGGTTGAGCGAGCTGAATCTCTAAAGGCTTCACAAGAGATGGCTGAGGGGAGATCTTGTGGCCGCCTATAAATTTATTAGGGGAGGTCAATGGGGAATAAGGGAAGTACTGTTTGCTAAGGCGCCCCAGGGAGTGACTAGGAGTAACAGGTGTAAACTAGTTGAGAGTGGATTTAGGTTAGATATTAGGAAGAAATTTTTCACAGTAAGGGTGTCCAGGATCTGGAATGGGCTTCCGAGAGAGGTGGTGCTGTCACCTAGCTTGGAGGTCTTCATGAAGAGGCTAGATAGTCGCCTGGCTGGGGTCACCTGACCTTGGTCCTCTCTCCTGCCGGGGGCAGGGGGTCAGACACGATGATCCATTGTGGTCCGTTCTGACTCTACAGTCTATGAATCTTTTTAAGGTGCTACAGAGTAAGGTCTCCCCTCTTCTCCCCCTCTCCCCCGGCAGGGCAGTGTAAACCCCCACTTGGTTAGGGTAACTTGTCTGTCCATATCCTTTTTTTTTCCACGGTGTCACAAATGTACACTACTTTATCCTAATAAGCCAGATGGTGTCCCAGTCTGTAAGATGTACAGGCTTGTGATTTGGGTTAAAAATCTAACTTACTGGCGAGGGTATCATTGGGAAAGAATTTATTTAGCACTGAACTCCTAGAACAGCCTTTGCCTAAGAAGAAAATTCTGGTGGATGCAATTCTGTATTAATCCCTGGTAGTTTAGCAGAATATTTGCTACTTTAACTTTCTTGATCAGGAGCAGAGTACTGCAAATGCACTACAACTTTCAGCTGCCATGCATAAATGCAGTCCATTTACTGGGTCATTGCACTGAAGAAGAGATGGAGCAAATCTAGAGTCTAACATTCTTCACATTCATGCTGGCATTATCTGAGATGTTCACAATTATTTTTGAAACGGGCATCTCCTTGGTAAAGCAGTCATTTTGCCTCTTCTTTCAACCAAGATATCACAGGCTGGCCCCAGTATTCGAAAATTTGCTGAAGTAGTGGTTTGACAACTTAAACGTATAGCTCTTCTAGGTGGCTTGAAGTTGAATTCCTGAGTGTATTGCCAAGCCCATTTGTATCCAGGTGGCTCCTGAGGAGCCAGCATTTCATATCGGTCATACGTTGTAAGGGCCTGACTCTTTCCTGAAGTTATGAATTTCTTTAATGCTCATTCTTGGGAGATAGAGATAAATATTTGTTTGGATGTTATGTTGGCACGTGACGTTATTTTCTCAGAAGTCCCTGCATGCTATGGATGGATGTCCTTCTCTATCCCCTGTGCAGAGATCCTATGAGAAAAGCAGAGGAAACAATGGTACCTCTACCTGGTAGTTCATTTGTGTGTAATTCAAATGGGAAATGTAATGTAGTCTCTCTGCAGAGGTTGTTCTGAGTTGGTAGCAAGAATAGTTGTCTAATTAGGGAACTTGACCAATGTCGCTATGGGACAGGACGTTGAGTAGAAGGTGCCACTCTATCTTTGTTAAAGCTTTCTCTACATATAGTTAAAAAAAATCTTTTAAATCTGGTACTAGGAATGATTCTGAATTATCTGTCTATCCTTAATGTATACTATTTGATTTGGGCTTACATGTACTGACATAATAGAATGTGGTTCATTAGCTAGTACTTATTAAATCATTTGTGATAAAGCTGTTATGGGCTAAGCATTGCATAAGCTGAGGCCTTTTCCATCTTTATGGTGAACAGTAGCTTTTTTTAATGGACTGTAAACATTTTCTCTCATTGATTTTTTTTTTAGAGGTTGAGTACATGAAGTAGAGGATTTTTCCATTAGGATGAGTAACTATCTTTTGCTGACTGTCTGCCGTTTTTAATTGGTGGATGTGGTGTTTGTGATGAATCCTATTAGGATTCTGAGTCTATAACAGGTTGGCAACATTTTTTGGCTGGAGTGCTGAAAAACCCCACAGTGTCTACCTTGGGAGTGAGAGTGTTGGCATGCCAGAAAAACAAAACGAGGGCAGGGGGTACATAGCAGTATGAACTGCATATTAGTATAGTTAATAATTATAAATGTTACCTTTTTTTTAAACAGTAAATACCAGATTTTCTAAAAATTGTTACCCTAGTGACAATAAATAAAACTTCTGAGACTCCCTTTGATCTTGTGGAATTGTTTTGTGCGGGTCCCCCCCCACAACAGCCCCCCAGTCTTGCTCATGCCCCTGCCCCCAGCTCAGGCTCCGTGGCTATCAGGAGCTACCCAGAACCTGGGCCAGCTGCAGCCCCAGGGAGGCAGCAGATGCTGGTGATGCTCCTGACTGTGCTGCACACTCTGCCGCTTCTGCTGAGCAGCATGTGGAACCCGTCGTGGCAGGACACAGTGGAGGGTGCAGAAAGCACTCGAGGGTCTGGGGGAGGGCAGCAGGACTGGGAGCACAGCATGTGTGACCCAGAGCAGCAGTGCAGAGGGGCCACACAGGGAAGCTGCCTGCTGCTGCAAGCTCCATGCTGCCCAGGTCACACTTCCCCCTGTGTGCATGGGAGCCCTGTGGGCAGCACACAGGGTTGTGCCCCTCGCTGCTGCCCCTGCCTACATGGGAAGCGTGGCCAGGGCAGCGGGGAGCTTGGAGCAGTAGGAAACTTTCTGCACCCCCTGTTATGTCCTGCCGCACCGGGTTTCACATGCTGCTCTGCAGAAGCGGTGGTGAGTGGAGCACAGCAGGGAACATCACTGCTATCTGCTGCCTCCCTGGAGCCAGGGCCAGGGCCGGAAGGTGGCCAGGGCTGGGGCGGGGATGCAGCAACTATTTGCAGCCTCCCAGCTGCAGCTGGCCCAGGCTCTGGTTAACCCTGGGCGGGCTCCGTGGCTATCAGCAGCTACCCAGGAGGCTGCAAACAGCTGCTGCCTCCTGGCCCTGGGCTCCAGGAAGAGGTGCTGGCACTGTGCCTGTTGGGGCTGGGATGGGGAGGCAGCAGCTGTTTGCAGCCTCCCTGCTGCAGCGGCCCAGGTTCTGGGGTAGCTGCTGCCAGCCAGGGTGCCTAGGTTGCTTGCAGCCTCCTAGCCGGCTGCTGGGAACAGCCTGGGTTCATGGCTGGCAGCAGTTACTCAAAGCCAGGACTGGCTTCAGCTGGGAGTCTGCAAACAGCTGCTGCCTCCCGGGCCCGGACGAGGAAGATGGCCTTGTGTGCCATGCTCGGCACGTGTGCCGGGGATTGCCAACCCCGGTCTATAATTTGCTGCTTTTAATTTACTTTTTCATAACTTATCTGCTTTGTATACCTATGGGATTTCAGTGGCATCTGTCATCAGTTTGCCCCTAATAGTTACAAATCTATGAAAGTCAGGTTTTTGAACCGGTGCACTTGTTAGTGAATATTTTTAGCTGCTTTCTCGTGTTTTGTGTTTTAGCTTTTGTGAACTAGACTTCAACTAAGAGACGTTTGCTTTACTTGCCTCCCGTAGCTGGCCTCCCTTTTATATTGTCCTATTCATTTGTTTGAATGTACTGAACAGTGTCATCTTTTATTTGCTGCAACCTGATCTTTGTCCTAGAGAAGCAAACAAAATACTCTTCCAAAACAGCAATCTTTGGGACTCATCCCAACTGTTCAGTACTATTTGAGATGGGGCACCTGACCATTTAATGGTGCCAACTTCAATATGTCTTGCTCATTTCATCAAGGATTTAGACATTTTGTTAAATTTAATCTCATATACAAATGAAGGCGTGAATAAAATTCATTTTTTTTCCCCCAGGAAGCTGAAAGATTGAATTGATACTGAAAGGTCAATTCTGTATCTTCAGTGTTTTTGGTCTTTATCAGATCTGTTCCACTAAGGAACTACTGTACCATTCAAGTATTTCTTCTCCAAGCCAGGGAAATAGTTTAAAGGAACGTAGTGGTTTTACTTTTGATTGGGAGTATACACTGAGTCTGCAGTTGTTAATAACTTAGTGGTTTTACTGTTTTAAGCTAAAACTGTCCCTCCTTCTTGTTCTTTAATGGTGGTAGTGGGGGGGAATATATTGTTAAATACTATGCATGACAGCTTTTTGTTTTAGCTGAAGCAAAAGGCTGCTGAATTCAATTATGGTTTGTGACCATAATTTGCCTTTCCTGAATGTTTCTTCAAGAAAACCCTTCTTAGATTATATTAGTTCCATTAGGGAGTGTTTTCCTTTTTGTGGCCTTATTTAGCCCTTTTGCAATTGGAGAAGTTTACTGTTACAGGAAAGAGCCCATTGATTGTTCATCTAAAAATGCATTGCTTTTGTGTTCTGGTATTTTGTGGATGCTTTGATTTCATAAATCTTTGAGTGATTGTTGTATTCAAAGATATATCTAATTGCTACATTTACATGCATATTGCTGTGTTTTCTTGAATACAAGATGCCCCTCCAATAATTAGATTTTGTGATGATTTTTTAGGTATAGAATCTAATTATTGGAGGTTGCCTTGAATTTGTCCCCTTCCCATTGCTACAGCAGGAAAAATTAAATTTGGGGCATTGGGTGGCCCCTGCAGTCCCTCTCCCATTTACTGGCAGCCCCCCTTATTGTCAGTCTATATGCTAATTATGGAGCATAATGTTTAGTATCTGCAATAACAGGTACTAAATGCACCATAATAGGTGCTCCTGCACATTATCTCAGATGAATGAATTCTTTTGTGTGATGTTTAATGCCCATTCATTTTACTGCGCATTAATGCTAAAATTTGGCATGGTTTTTGCCAGCTATACAAATGCACAGTAGAACTTAATCCAGTGAGTACGGTCTCGTGTAGATGCACCCGCTATCCATGATTAATAGTCCAAAGCCAACAGGCTCATGACTTAATGACAGGGATAGGCAACCCCTGGCCCAGGTGCCAGAGTGTGGCACACAAAGGAATTTTCCTTGGCATGCATGCTTTGACGGACGGCGGGGAAGTGGCCAGGGCTGCACTGCCACAACAAGGATCTTGCTGCTTTACTGCCATCTGTCCCTGGCACACCTACATTTTTCAAGTTGAGGTTGTAGCTGTTGTTGGCACTCTGCCCAAAATTGTTGCCAGCCCCTAACTTGCCATATGGTTCATGGGGCTGGGCCCCAGCAGAGTTGAGAGCATTTTCAGCCATGGTGACCCCACAGCTCAGCACTACTTAGTATGTGTGTATACTCCAGATTCCACCTCTCCATCGCCACCCCCCAAAAAAAAAAAAAAAAAAAAGGATCCACGTGCTAACTATTCACAACTCGTGACTAGAACAGGGTGTTCTTGTCATGAGTCCTGGGATCCCCACAAAATTTATGTGCAGATGAGATCCTGCGTTACCTCATAAAGAGCCTGATTGGTATGACCCCACTGGGACAAGGGGTGGCAGAGGGATTCTGGGTGACCTGTTTGGGCCACCTGGTTGGTGGTGTTTTCCAGACATTAAGGCTGGTGAAGTAACAGGAATTCTTGGAATTGGGAAAGAAAGGTGCAGTTCAGCTATGAGAGTGAAGAGAAAGTTGAAATGTATTAGTGATTGAAATCATAGTGGCTCACTATGATTTGAAAAAGAATCGGTGCTTAGGGGGACTAAGCACAATGGGCACTACTATACATCTTATTCAAATGGGTTGAACTAGCTTGTCTTTGTGGTAGGTTCCTATCGGTTTGAACCATGTGTTCTATAGTCATGCCAGCACTGGCTGCATTTAACTGATGTCATAGTTGATTTCCATTACAGAGCACATGTTGCATTTGGCCACACTTTCATGATAGACAATGTATTTAATGAAATTTCCTTGTATGTGAATATGGGATGAGGGGCTTTTTCTCCAGGTGGTGGTGGGGTGTGAGGACAGATGGATCTTATCTTATATTTGAGTAAATATGGTTTGTTCCTTGATCTGGTTTGACTTTTGGTTGGAAAACTTTCTTAGCTATATCTCATATTAATTTCCTTTTAACCAGAAAACAAAGCATCAAGATAGTTGTTGTTTGAGGACTGATTTGTGTACTGCTTTGAGCTATATAAACTTGTATTTTCTCTCATGAACACTTATTTGCATGGAAAGAGAAGCCATCTTCAATAATGGGATGTCTGCTCTTTTAAGATACCATTCTTGTGCATCAGCGGTGATCAGACTTCTGGTCCTGGAGGCTGGGTTGGTGGTGTAGCACTAGTCCATGGGCAGGATGCTGGGTGTGGGGCTGGTTTGCCAGCCCAGCCTCTGGTCTGGGATCCATTTGCCCAATGGCCTTGTCTATCATATTGGCCTGAAGCCAGTTCCTCACTATGGGCTGGCATGATCTAGCACACAGGGCCACATCCAGCCTGCAAAGCTCCCCACATGCCTAGATACTTAGCAGCAGGGGAGTGAAAATTAATGCTGCTCCTGTTTCTCTGCTGCCACACTTCCAGATGCATGGAGCCTGCAGACTGGATGGTGCAGCTCTGTCGACCAAATCTGACCTGGAGGCTGAGGTCCATTGTGTAATAGGAGTTGATGAACAGTTACACGTCAGCTAATGAGTGTTCTTTGTTCTTTCTCTGACTTCTTCAGCTTCCCCCCTACCTGGGACCCCACATCAACTACACTGTCTTTACTCTGCTCTCTTTTTTTAAATCGGAACTCTGTCACTATAGACTTAGGCTGAGTCCAGTTAAACCAAAGCTCATTGTGTTTTCTTTACAACATTAAGATAGTCACCTTTCAGCTATTTGTTCTTGGTAACTTTCAAATCCATCCCTTCTAGTTAATCTTAAAGGCCATGTCTACTCTACATGTGTACTTTAGTGCACATTAGACTGTTTTATTGTGCATTAAAGCATCATGTAAATACTGTGACATTATGCTAATGCGCAGTACAATAGTCTAATGCACATTAAGCGTTACTAAAAAAGCATGCAAATGTGCTAACAGCACATTAATACTAGGACCTGCCATTAGAGGTACTAAATTTTAATGTGCATGTACATGTACCTAAAGTTACTACTCTGTCTTAGAGCTTTTGTTCACATCTGCCACAGCCAATACATTCTCTAGAGCCTTTTGTTTTCTTCTTTTGTCCTTTTCTTTGTTTTTGCTATCAAGGCTTTTACTTTCAGAAGCTTTAGTTTCTATCTTTGGAGGATCCTTAGGGGTGTCTGCGATGAGGACTTCTGACCCAGGACTGGCCTCGTGGAAAATGGTGCCCTTGGCGAACTTGTATTTTCCCCCGCTCCCCGGTAGGAGCGCAGGCTGCAGTCCAGTAGGGAGGCAGGGTGACACGGTGTGCCAGGAAGGGAGGTGGGCAGAAACCACTGTTTCTGAAGTTAGGGCAGGGAGGTTTTGGAGAAACTGCTGTTTGTGGCATTTTTTATAACTAAATCTTTCTGTCAGTTAAATCTGATCATTTGATTTCTGGGTCTGATATGTGGCCTCGGTAGAGGGGCTATATGCTGAACGTCCGTTGTTCATACGTTGGGAATTGGCCATTATGTAGAGTTTTGTTATTTAGCAGTTGTTTAAAATTTTTGCATGTTGTTTGCTTTTTAGAAATATTCTAGTGGACAAGCCTAATGATCAGTCCTCGAGGTGGTCTTCAGAAAGCAACTACCCTCCCCAGGTAAGCTTTTTAACTTTGTCTAAGTATTTAGTGCTTTTGTAGTTTCTGGAGACAGAAAGTTTAAGCTCTGGCCCTTTAGGTATGGACTACTAATATTAACAAATGGGCTACTTGCTCAAATTTGTCAGCCACAATAAGTGCTGGTGGTTTCCCAAAATGCTAATTGCTGTAGTTCTTCAATCTCTGCTTTTGTCAGGAGTCCTTTCCCTTATATCTGGTAGTAGTGGTGGTGTATCCATGATGGTGCAGGGAATGTCTTTGATTAGATGAAGATGTTAGATAAATTTTTGGGCACCGTGCTCTTTTCCAGGTCATGTAATTAAGGGAATTTAAAATTATAGTATGTTTTTCTTTTCCCTCCTGTTCTTTCTGCCCTTCTGGCAGCATATTGTTGTCTACCAGGAAGCGCTCAGAAAGATCACACTAGGTCAGAATGTTTTTGACACTTTAGATTCCGATTTGAAATCTTTTGGGTTTATCATGTGACTCATGTGTCATGTTTGTTCAGCTGATAGTGCTAATATTGCATGGCACCTGAGTGGCATGGCATGATGGTTGAAAATCACTCTCCAACTCTTATATTTGAGAGATTTTACAGTCACGACTATAGTTTCATAGATGTTGGGGCTGGAAGGGACCTGTTAGATCATCAAGTCTGACCCCCTGCCCTGGGCAGGAATGAGTGCTAGGGTCAGATGACCCCAGCCAGGTGTCTGTCCAATTTCCTTTTGAACACCTCCAAGGAAGGAGACAGCACACCTCCCTTGGAAGCTTATTCCATATTTTGGCAACCCTCACTGTAAAGAATTTGTTTCTGGTGTCCGGTCTGAATTTGCTGTCTTCCTGTTTGTGGCCATTATTTCTAGTAACCCTGACAGACACCCTGGTAAACATCATATCCTCTATTTTTTGCTGTCCCCCCGCCGATGAGTTTGTAGGTGGCCATGAGATCACTTCTCCGTCTCCTCTTGGGAGACCTGAACCGCCTTTATCCTCCTCAATTGGTTCACATAGGGGTTTTTATAGGCCTTTAACCAGACAAGTGGCCCTCCTCTGAAGCCTCTCCAGGCCATCCACATCCCTCCCGAAGTGCAGCGCCCAAAACTGGACGCAGTACTCCAGTTACAGCCTAACCAATGCCGCATAGAGGGGAAGTATCACCTCCCTAGACCTGTTTGTGGTGTACCTACTTATGCAAGAAAGGGTGCGGTTAGCTTTATGTAATACCTGATCACACTGGATTATTCATGTTCATTTTGAAGTTGACTACAACTCCGAGATCCCTTTCCGCAGTTGTGCTATTTAGAGTGGTACCTCCTAGGCTGTAGGAGAGGGTGTGGGTGTGGGTGTTTAAAAAAAAAAAAAAATCATTCTATCCACAAAGAGCACACACCAACTGCTGAAACTTCCTTAGCCTGACGAAGGGTTTTTGAACCCGAAAGCTTGCTTAATAACTTTTCTCCAACTATTTGGGTTGGTTGCTTATATATAGTCATGACTATGAAGTCCTTTGAGTATAAGACTATAGGCCAGTGTAATAGTAAAAAGTTTTATTTATTATTTATAGAATAGAGAAAACTTTTTACTATTACACTCTTAGTTTTATACTTGAGGGACTTTACGGTCACAAGTAGGTAGGTAGGTTGAGGTCCACTGTGTGTGTGTGTGTGTGTGTGTGTGTGTGTGTGTGTACACGCAGTGGACCTCCAAAAAAAATTTAAAAAAAAATGTAGTTGTGACTGTAAAGTCCCTCAAGTATAAGGGGAAAAAAATATATATATTTATATTTGCATCCAACTTGAATTCAGATGAGTATTAGCATAATGTTTAAGACTACAATGGCATTTCCCCCTCTTCGTCTGCTAGTTCTCACAGTGGCAGCTCTTCTACCAGAGGCAGGAGGAGGAGTTGGTAGAGAAACAGTGGGTGTACAGAGAATGATCATACATGTTTGCTTTAATTTAATTTAGTAAGCTTTACAGAAAAGACACTTCCCATCCCCAGGTAGCTTCTAGCTAACTCCTTTTTAAATTTAGCCATGAAGTCAAAATCTCTCTCTCGTCTTTTGCCTTTCTCTCTTTGAGATCTGGATACCCTTCATGCAAGTTGTCTTTCTGCAGTTCTATAAGGCAAAGAGGAAGGGCATGAAAGACTGAAGTGATTTTCAGCTTGTAATACAGAGGGCTTTTTTATTATTCACTTTTGTTTCTTCCGTTTTTAATTTCTGCTTAAGTGAACAATCTTTATCTCTCCTTGAAGTGGATGTTGGCATGTTTTTGTTTTCTTTTCTTGGTGTATCCTCTTAACTAGTTGGAATATTATTATAAGAAAGATTAGTTTTGACTGATAACTGTTTTTTTTTTTTAAATGGAACCTTTATTAACTTTCATTAACCTTTTTATATGTGGAAATATTTCTTCTGAGGCTTAATTGAAAGCTAACTATTTTTCTTTCCCCTTCTGGAAACAAGGATTTTCTGTACATTTTTTTTTTCTTTTGATGCCTACTGTAGGAAATTATCCTCTGGGGGTGAGGGAGGAGGCATCAGTGTTCAGTTTACCGATATGCTCAACTCTGGATGATTCACGAGATGTATAGAATATATCCTATTAGCTTCAAATGGTGCATCTGAGTCACAAATTCAATTTTTAGAAGAGGAATAATAACATGCTATTTTGTGAAAGCAAGACGGTTTCTGTGGGCAAACACAGTCCAACAAAGTAAACCTTGTGTAGCTCAAAACCTTGTGTTGGTAATTATAAGATTAAATCACGTAACATTTTGATTCTTGCTCAACACGTGGTATCTGTGGCTTTCCGAAGCTAATTGTGTTTATATACCTAATGTAACTGTCTTAATTTCTCATGGGCATTGCTCATGCATGTTCATCACATAAAGATTAAGTCTGAGGAGATCATGATTTCTCTGAGCTCTGGGAACCGGGAAACTTTGTGAGCCTGTAATTAGAAAGGCTAATACAATATGGACATATCCCATTCTCCATCCATCAACATCTATATGTCTTTGGGGAGTAAGTCTTTGTTGTACTGGAAAACTTCTGTTCACCTCCAAAGGATTCAAACTTTTACATTATATAATGCTACACATTTAATGTGGTCCTAAATCATTTTAGTAAGGTTACAGACGTGTTAAGCTATCTTTGTTTGAAATCGGGCAGAAGGCAGGGCAGGACACACTAGCTGTGTGAAAAGGCCACGAGGAAACCAATGTTAATCTGCATAGCAGAATGTAATAATAATGTGCAGTTAGAAAAAGGCACCGGGCCATCCAAGGAAAACAGAAGACATGCTCGTTAATCGGGAACCCTCTGTTCTGAGTACTGAGTAAGGCTGATCCTATGTGATCTACTACAAGGAGACCATCATAATGCATATGCACAACAAGATTAAAGCATTTCTCCCACAACATTAACCTGTGCTGTATCATTTCCTAACTTCTGAGTGAGTGCATGACTAATGCTGTGATGGGTTGCTGGACTTGTACTTGCTCATAAATAGGATTTAGTAATGGCTTTACTTACTGTTAAACTTTTATTTCTTCCCCTTTTTCCCTTGAAAGGAGAAATTATCCATAAGAATCCTTCTATACTACCCCTCCCCCCCCTCCCAAACCCAAACAAAAGAGCTCCCCCCTCAACCCCCCCCACAAAAAACCAACATCCAACCAAACCCGCTCTGGCTGCTATATGCTGGGCCTGAGCAGAACAGGAAAAAAATTATAGTTTTGCAGAGTAGGTGGAGGGTTCTTTTCAAGCAGTTGAAAGCAAAAGAAATTGGAAGTCTAAAAACTCAGTGTACAGGTAAAACATCTGAAAATACTGTCCTATGAGCTATATTTAGTAAAGGGGTTTCCAGCTATGTGGTTATGGTAGAGTTAAATGACTTGTG
Source organism: Caiman crocodilus (assembly GCA_030014935.1). Classification (NCBI taxonomy): domain Eukaryota; kingdom Metazoa; phylum Chordata; order Crocodylia; family Alligatoridae; genus Caiman; species Caiman crocodilus. Next base: position 135,772,096 of record JAGPOW010001296.1, read on the forward strand.
TGGCCTTGAGAGCCACGAGTTGATCATGAATGAGTGCCAGTGAAAGGAAATATGCATGACAGCTGTTTGTTCTGTTTGCGAAGCTGGATACCTTTCTTGATTGACTCTGGAAATAGAATGACCCAGAAATTATATGTGCAATAATAAACCTGTTATGTAGTAGGCTGTTCAGGCAGAAGATGGCTTATCCTTCCCTATTTTTATACTAGCTCTAGGTTTACAGGGGAAATGTAAGAAATCAAATTGATAGCATTGGAGACCCGACCTTTATTGTAAAGAATTTTAATGGCTGTGGTTATCAGTCTGACTTGCCAGAATGTCTGCACAGCGATGCTAATTCCTGTGCATGATTCTGGGTATTAAGGTTAAAATTAAAGCACAAGGTGTTTCATTCTGGGGTTTTTTTGATTCGGTCTCTTATTACAAAAATATCGGGTGGGTTTCTACACCTATAGCTGCAGCCCCTGACCTCCGGATGTAGAAATAAAAGCCACTTTATGTGCATTATTTTGCATCCTCTCCCAACAAAATGCAGTCACCTCTGGGATAACACAGGGCTGCTGTTTGAACAGCACTAAATAAAGGCAAGAAAACTCGCACAATGTGACAGTTTGTTAGTTTTGGAGATACTGGTTTGGGGTATTAGGGTAAAAGTATTCTGTCATGTCATTATTGGTATTTTTTATATTTGCTAAGTACATGAACTCCCAGTTTCAAAAGATGTTTGTGTCCCTGAGGATTCAAAACCGGTTTTGGTCATCTCCCTAATCCCCACTTTTTGTCTCCAAGATGAAGTGCACAGTTAGAACCGGAAAGGGGTTGGTCCGAACTGTAAAACCTAACTGGTAAAAGACAACTGACAATAAATT
>JAGPOW010001296.1:135773064-135796319 GCA_030014935.1 Caiman crocodilus
TTATATCACCAGCCATAAAAAAACAAAACGAAAAACAAACACCAAAACACTTAGCACATGGTTATGGGCCAGACTTTCAAAAGAGGTCTGAAAGCAGCTCCCAGCATCACACTTGTAGCCTGATCAGCCTATAAAAAAAAACAAACAAAAATCAATGTAATAAGCTCTGAAGGTGCTGCAATAATATGTATGACTCTATTAAGCTCTTTCTCGCTCTTTTTTTCTGAATTTCAATTTACTAGTGTGAACAATAGTCCAGAGCTGCTGTCCTTTCAGGACTAATCATTTTTTCTGAACTCAAACTATGACACTAACATCCACATTCAGGGATTTGCATAATAGCTGCCAGTTAGTTTCCAAATACCATCTGTTTTTTTAGGGAACAAACATATAATATATACACAAACATTTGTAAACAAGATTTGGACTGGTGTTGAATAGCTTTTATTTAATAAATCTATTGGGCATTCCACCCATAGTTGCTTGTTTTTTTTATGCAGACTCCCCCCTTCATTGGTATTATTATATAGCCTTCAGTAAAAGGGTTTTGCAGAACATGTTTTATATTTGAGTACAGGATTATCCAACTGGCAGCCCCGGAAGGGGTAAAGATCCTGGTCTGGGTGCCACTCCCCTCTTTGCTCTCTTGGTGCTGCTGCTGCTGCCAGAGTCCTCTAGCTTCTCCCTCCCTCCTCAAAACTTCTACGGCCTGCCACCACCCTGGGCAGGGGGGAGCCCGTGGATGCGGAGGCTGGAGTGGCTGCACTTCACACTGCATCTGCTCATGGAGGGGGCCTACATGATGCAGCATATCCATGCAGTGGGGTGTAGGGCATATCGGGGTCTGGTGCACGATGTGGCAGGTGGCAATGCAGTACAGCAGGGCTAGGGAGGTAAATGCCATTAAAAAAAAATCTGTTTAACCTCCTCCAATTTCTGTTGTTTAAATGGTTAACCAATAGCTCATACTTGGTTTAGTGACCTCTGGCAGGAATGGCCACAGCCCCTTATATTTTCACCATATGCCTGGCAGTGTGCAGGCCCCAGGCTGCCGGCGATAAGCGTGGTCAAGCCAGTAGGCATATTGTGGAGTCGGGGCTTCTCCTTGTCCCCCCAGGCAGGGGCTGGGGACCTCCTGGGGTTTGCTATGCCACTGAACGGGCCACCAGCTGCCAAGACCATGTGGACCCGACTGCACACCAGGGTCCCCCAACTAACCATGCCATGCGCAGGCTTCCATCGGGAAGCCCTGAAAAGAGAAGGCTGATGGATGTCATCCTCAACTTCGAGGGACTTCTTGGGACCAGATCCTGCTATTATAGGGAGGGAGGTGCTGGGCCCCCCACAGGGATGAAGTGGGATGGTCCTGCTACAGCAGTGAAACTTCTGACTGGGGTGGGTCTGCCTGGCCCACTGCAGCCTGGGCAAGGGGATGGGCTCCATGTATCTCCTGCTATGCTTGTGTGGCCATGGCCTACCATAGGACCAGGAGTCTCATTGCTGTGGCAGAAAGGCCCCACCTGACCGCTGTGGGGGGCCTAGCATCTCCCTTCCCGTGGCAGCAGGATCCAGGCATGTGGTGGGGATGAGGGGAAGCTATGTCTCTGCAGCTGGGCAGTGCATCCTAGTGGCTTGGGCAGCCTGCTGCCTCTTGCCCGCAGCTCCCTACCAGTGTCAGGAGCACAGTAAAGGCAAGAGGAGCTGGGGCTGTTCCTGCCAGAGGTCACTGAATGGTAAGTGGTAGAAACATAATTATTGTTTAACCATTTAACTATTTACATCCCTAACTGGGGGGTGGGGCAGAGGTGGAATTTGCACGATGTGCCTTGGAGCGGTGTATGGCCCACGCCGTATGTGACTGGGGAGCGTGTGACCCCCAGCCACTCAGAAATTGGGCAGCCCCGCTTCAGCACATGCCAGTATGTCCTGTTTTCTTACGAAGTCTGCTTGCTCAGTGCCTACAGCATGACTTCACTGCATGGGTTTGTTTTACCTGGATCCTTTAGGGCCTGAGGAGTATGGCAGCTCTTTAGCTCTTTTGCAAACACCTTGGGGAATCTCTGCAGCAAAAGTATCTGTAAACCTTCTTAGCCAGCAGCCACTGCAGTCCAAAAATTGACCAACTCAGTTGTCTGCTTTCATTGATGTTGGGAACCTGCAGCCTCTATGCAAAGGGGGACAGAATTGAAACACTGGCTTTGTAGCAGATGTGTGTCTAAATTTTCAGGGGTTAGCCACTGAGTGCAGATGACTGTCTTCTTCTGTTCCATTTTATAGTGTTCCCCCTTTGAGGTCAGAAGGCCTCTGCTCTCAGATGGTGGATGAATGCGTAGAAGCAGCAGGGCTGGTTTTGAAGTTGTGTAGATGACGGCTATCTAAGCTGTCCTGTAGCTTGTGTACTCTGCACCCCTTGATGTGCAAGCCTTTATAATTAAGTTGGTCTGTCTTTTACTGTGCACATATGCTGAATCCAGAGGATTCAGCTAAAATCTGTCTCCTTCCCATGGCTTTGTTTTTTATTTTGATGCCAAATCCAAATTCTTCACTGCAGGCTTGGGAGCTGAACTTTTGAATATATGTGAAAGGTTTTATCTTAACCTTAGCTTCAATCTTGAAACCCTTTAAACTCTCTCAAGACAATTTCAAATCCTAGTGAAGTTGATTCATCTGTTCACCTTTCCGAGGTAAAACTACAATAAGTAACTTTTGGCACTGGAGCTTAGCAGAATCGAATTTAAGTTTCCTCTGTTGCTTAGGCACTGTAAAATCACATGGGACTTGGTGCTCTTGCACACAGCTTTCTACTTTTAGCTTGTCCTATGCCACCTCTTTCAGCTAGCCTTCCATCCTTTCCATGCCTGAAGTAGTTAGTTTGCTTCGGTACTGCTGTATCTGTAGTTGAAGGTGCTTAGGGATCTTTGACATACTGCTGTATCTGTAGTTGAAGGTGCTTAGGGATCTTTGACATGCAAATATACCAAATTTGCTTTTACAAGAAAGGGCTTTTATTGGAATCTGGCATTGAGAAGGCTTTGCAGAGAGCCCATAGTCTCTTGGGGGAAATGCCATGTCCTCAGCTTGCATCATGCCCAGGTTTGCATATAATCCAGGTGCAATGGCTCGGTGCATTCTTTTATCCTTAATTACTAATTACCATTTTATGGTTCGAGTTAGCTTGTTGTTGTATTGGTCAATTGTTAAAATAGCTGAAAAATGCAAACTACAAGCTTTTTGGAATCGTGTATTGCAGTAACATCTAAAGGTCCTACCAGAATCCTGTTGTATTAAATGCTATAAAAACGCACAATAAGAACCAGTCCCTATCCTGAAAAGATTACAACTGTTACCAAGCAAACAAACCAGTTGATTAACCTGCTGTGGATTAACCTGCTGTTGCATTGGTTTAGTACAGGTATTAGGGAGTTACAGCAAAAAGACAAAAGGCTGGATAGTGGTGACGGATGAACCGTCACTAGATTGGGTTGTTCTAAATCAAGATTAAGACATGTCTACAGGGCAGAACTAATGTTGCAGCTACTTGCTCTATACTTCCTTTGCAAATAGATGCAAAACAATCTTTCTGGCGACTTCAGGAAGCAGCCAGAAAACAAACAATGTTGACCCTTTTCATGCTGTACATAGAAGGAGATCTCTGCCCAGTAGGCAGTTAAAAGGAGTAGCTTACGCTCTGCAAGTTTCCCTGTAGCCTAGAAGCTCCCCCCTTCACTCCCCATAGACAGTTAAATGACTGAGTCTTATTTGATGGGTCTAATATGGATTTGGTTCCCTTGTTGTAAACCAAACTTTGCATGTTGTGGAAGATAACTTCCTTTGTCAGAGGCAAAGTGGTAGTCTTTGGGAGGAACTGCAAGTACAGCTGAGCCCATCACAGATTGGATTCAAATGCATTGTTAATGTGCGACTTGAAGCCAAACTAGAGCAGTCTTCTGGATGTGAAAAGACTTAACATCCAGCTCTTGGAGGGAACCTGTGTGGTTCAAGGGCTCTTCACCTAGATTAGACTGATTGGACCTGACTCTTTCTGTTTGGGTAGATTTCTTTCTTTTTGGCTATAGCTGTGCTGGTCTAAGGATATAGTACGTCCTAATATGCATTCCAGGTTGCCTTGGGTATAAGTGGGGACAAAATAATTTGGGGTGCCAAGTTAAATTGCTCTCCAGCTTTGATTTATTTACCTTTTTAAGGCTATAATGTTCTCCGTCTCCATATGCTCTAAAGCCTTTGCTTTAACACTTAGTCATTCTCACTTTTCCCCTCCCTTGTTTCTACAGTATTTAATACTGAAGCTTGAAAGACCTGCTATAGTCCAAAGTATCACATTTGGCAAATATGAGAAAACTCACGTTTGTAATTTAAAGAAGTTTAAAGTCTTTGGTGGGATGAATGAAGAAAATATGACAGACCTCTTATCCAGGTAAGAGATGCTTTCATCAAATATGTCACTGTAAATCAGAGGCTAGACCAAAGCTAGACCAAAATGCACTTATTTTCCTTTGCTCCCAAATGGACGCACAACTGACTGGGCAATAAAGCTGAAATAAGCCTGCAAGTAGCTGCTCATGGGGTTCCAGGCCCTATGCAAATGACTGTAAAAACATAAAGGATGGAGCATATTTCACAAAACTTGCTTCGGGAGACCTTCTGTGCTTGCTCTACCCCCAAAGGATCTGTGAAGAGTGAACTCCTGGGAGCTTGGAGGACCTGGGAGCAGAGTTTAAAATTCATGGTCTGAGATTCCTTTTTTCTGCCTGTTTTAAGATGCAACCCACATTTGGTCTCCACTCATAGAACGCTTTAGCATAGCTCTGTAGCATTTTTATTTAGAGCTTCTGAATGCTCGTTTAGATACATTTTTTACAAGAAATGAGCAGTCTCTTGCTTCTTTGAAAAGGACTCAGAAAAAATGTTTAGGGTGTAGAGTGTAGCCATGCAGAAGGAGCCAGTGTTGTTTTGGAGGCTAGAAGGACGAAGGCCCCTGGTAAGCATTACTAATCTGTTGAATTGGCATATATCTGTTGGCTCACTTTCTCAGTTACCCATCCCAATGTGACATGAATCTAGCGTAGATATCTTGCAAAACCATGCAGAGATTTGTAACCTGTTGGGGGCTGGAAGCCAAAGTAACTCTAGGTATGCCAATTTAGCACCTTTAAATTGGTGCCACTTCAGTGCTAGAGTGGGGGGATTTGATGCAAGGGAAGTGATGAAATACTGTGTCTTCTTACATACTGCACACACCTTGTTTTGTGAAGGTAGAATGCAGAAAAAGATATTTCCAGCCTCTTCCCTGTCACAGCCTCAGCTGTCCATGGCTAAATGCTGACTGCATGCAGACAGGATAGAGTCTCATCATTAGCATCATTCACCACCTTGCTGCAGTAGCATGGCTATGGATTTAACCCTTGTCACAGCTGCTGCCAGATTTGGCAGCGGCTCCAACAAGGGTTAAACCTGCAGCTGTGTAACTGTAGTAGGAGGATCAATTATGTTGATAATTGGACTCTACCCCACCCTTTGCATGCATCTTGGAAATGAACAGAGCCCCCAGGAGCCATTTCAGCAACCCCATACCTCCATTTTGGTGCAGAAATCATCTTCCCTGCTGAATACATACAGCCCAATTTTGGAGGGCTATTTTTTTTTTTTTTTTTTGGGTGGGGTGGGGGAGAGGTGCCTGTGGTATGCAAGCAAATACGGTACTTTACTAGCTGCCAGTTCATCCGGCTATGTTCAGATATTCAATTTTTAATGAAAATATATATTTTTTGGGCGGTGTTGCCTTTTTATACTCTGATAAAACTGGATTCAGTATATTTTAAAAACTGAAACCAAAAGGTAACACTTGGCATCTTGCATAACACTTCAGCTGAGAATTAGCAAGCCCAGTTAATTCTTGTGAGGTAGTTGCAGCTCCATCTTACAGAAGGGAAGGATGAGGCTGGTTGGTTTGTTTTAGGAGAAGTTAGCTGTCTGAGTCGTGCAGCGAGCTGAGCACAGAGAAGCACGATAGCTCTTCTAACTTGGATCCGTGCTCAGACAGTTAGACAATGCTGCGTCCCAGGGAGGTAAAATGGTGGCTAGTAATCCAGGCGTTGGTCCAGCATGCATACTTGCAGTTCATAATAAAATGAGACAAGTATCACATTTCAGGCATGACCTAGATTTCGTTTACTAGCTAGTTCTAAAATACGAGGTAAGATTTAGTAACCTTATTTATTTTTTCCCACAGTGGCTTAAAGAATGATTATAACAAAGAAACATTCACCTTGAAGCATAAAATTGATGAACAGATGTTCCCCTGTCGATTCATTAAGATAGGTAAATGCATTTTTTCAGCATTCTGAGTAGAAAATAATCTCCTCTCATACTGGTGCCAGTCTTGGCACTTGTGGCTACGTTGTACTCAGGCAAAGTATCCAAAATAGCTGTTCCATTTCATGAACTCTAGGCTGGTTAGACTGGAACACAGTGAAGCCCTGTTACCAGGGAATAATAGCTTGATATTTTAAATCCTATGGACTGAAAGCACAGTACAGTGAATTGAAGAAATGCAATTGTCTTAGCCAAGTAATATTGCTATTTATGGTCACATAATAGGTTACTGTGCAAAGCTTTAAAAAAAACAAAACAAAACACAATAAAAACCTCATATGCTGGTAAAAAGTTTCAGTGCTGATTTGCCTTGGAGATTTAAAGAAAATGGTTAGCCTTGTTCCCAAATCCAGCAGCATGGGTGCCAAACTGCATTAGCCTTTCTTGGCCCTTCCCCACCCCCTTCTCTTGCATCTTTTGCCTTGCATACTAACTTTATAGTCCTGGTTAAGGGCAAGGGGAGTTCAGTCCCCATGATGTATTGAGTCACTCTGGTGAGCCTGTCAAGAGGTATGCCAGTTGTACCGTGGGTTTTTTCTCTTTCATTTTGGGATGCGAGCATGAGTCAACTGGGAAGAAGACTTGAGTTGTTTCCTCTTTTCGTGTAGTTGTAGAGCAAATATCACAACACAACACTTGGCTCTGAGCGTGGCTGAACTTCATTTAATGATACGGAGGTTGAAGACTCCAGCTTTTCTAACTTTGTGAGCTATCTATTTCCTCTGGAGCAGTTGAAGAAATACTTGCTTGGTAGTAACTCTTCTTTGATAGGAAAACTAGAAGAGATATTTCAGAAAAAGATGGAGGAATGAGGCAGTTTTTTAATTTACAAAAGTTAAACTTCCAAAGACAATCTTGGGTGTTTTATGCCCCCGCAACTAGAGTTTCCGCTCCTGTCCCGGCATGATGTGGTTGAGACTATCTGGATGGAGCTTCTCTTGGAGCCCATTATAGTTGCACCTAATCCCCGCACCAAGGGAAGTGTATGTTTTGAGAGAGAGATGGGGAAAGGTGACAGTAACTCCCGTAAAAGTAGAAAATGTCTCATTTGTCATATTCTTTTACACTTTCTTGGCAACACAATCTGCAAAATTTGACTTTGAGATATGTAAAGCAGCAGAAGAGTAAGTAAATAGAATAAGGTTGAAAACCTTGGTAAAGCCATTTTGGCCTTACATGTGATTAGGCTTAACTATTTTAAGTTGCAGGACCCTGTTACCTTACTTCAGCCTGTGACTGGTGGGTGGATTTGATAGCAAATACCTTTTAATAACCCACAAGGGTAATATTTGCTTTTAAAAGTGTGTGTGTGTATGAACAGAAAATATACATATGATGTCCTAGTTTTGTCACTGTTATAAGACATGGTAACATCTTTAGATCTGTTGGAACAATTTAGTGATGATTTATTGGGTCATGCTTATGTAATTTTGCTATCAATTTGGAGGCTGTAATAATAGCCCAGTCACAAATGCATTAAGAGTGTCTACAGATTACCCAGAATGTGCACTTTATTGGATGCTGTGTTGTTCTCCCTTTTCCTGTTACAGTTAAGATGACAGTGTAATAAAAGTAGGTGCATTAACTGGTTTGGGGGAACTTGTGGACTATTCCAATCCATTGCTGTCTAATACATGGAATAGGAACTAACCCCAGGTATAACCCTGGGCAAAACCCCATTTTGCTATTTTGGCAACTTCAGATCAAAAATCGTTGAGCCACATTTGAGCTATCGGTGTGTGAAGGGTGAATTATTTTGCCATTCAGAAAATTGCTTTTTTTTAAGATCCTTTTTATATTCAAATACACTTACTTTTACTTTTTAAAATGGAAAATTGGATGTGCTCATATACTGAATGTGTGCTTTGCTGTGGTTGAAGAAGCTGAACTTGAAAGGCTATAGCGGGTCAGCAACGCTTTTGGGTAGAGTGCCAAAAACAGTTGTAACCTCAACTTGTAAGATGTTGGCATGCTGGGGCAGATGGCAGGGGAGCCATGAGGGGCCCAGTCTTTGTTGTGGCAGTGCAGCCATGGCCCCTTCCCCGAGGCACACGAGTATCAAGCAAAATGCCTTCCCATGCCATGCTCTGGCACATGTGCTGGGGTTGCCTACCCCGGAGCTGGCTACAGGTATCCAAAATTATGCCTAGAGCATATACCCTTACATATGCAGCGCTTGGGGTCTGATTTTAGCTTTCCTTCCATTCTCCCTCCCTCAGCATTTGCACAGAGTATGTTAAGCAGATATGGCGTAATTGGGATATCTAGCCTCAAAACACTTGAGGTAGCTTTTTTTGGTACTAAGCAGTATATCTGGTCTTTAATCTTTCTGATTACTGCTTAATATCTTTTTTGCCCTGGTAATACTTTAAATGTAGCTCTTAGTTCAGTGGTAAATATAATTGATGTGCCTGTTATACCATTAGTTCCAACAGGAAATGAGCGCACTATGGTAGTGTGGCATGGCTTCTGTAAGAAGAAAGAACATGCTTGTGCTGTTCTGATTTGCTTCAATGAAGCTCAGTTTTGCATTCTCTTTATTCCTCCCATCCAAAGTCTGTGCAAGGAAAAACTTGTGCATCCACTGGTTAATTCAAGGGCTGATAGTGACTGGAAGGGCATATCTAGAAATTATGTGAAGGTTACCAGTACTGCAATGGGATCCTCACAAATAGCAAGTGAAGATCCTCTGTTTCTGCATTTCCCACATCAGCCTTTGCACGGTGTTTATTCTTGACATCTGTTCATTAGTTCTGATTTGAGCTGGGGCTGTCATTTAAACTCCCTATTTTTAGTACCTTAATTTCTTGAAACTGATCTGGTATGAATTTCTTATGGTTGCAATCTCCCTACCCAATCATGCAGTTTAAAAAAAAACCAAACCAAAGTACTTGGATGAGGATGTGAAGCCTCAGTGTTTTGAGCACTGGTCTTCCCAGGGGGAATTTGGCTAGCACCCTGGGGTTGATGCTTTTATTCTGAAGAGTGCAGTAGCAGTACTTGCTACAACTGGTGAGATGTAATTATATTATAAAAATTGATGACATTCTACCTTTGCTCGCTAACATGATGAATGGGACAGGAGTCCTCTTTCTCCGGTATGTCTACACCTTTCAGATAAGCGCAGAACAGGTGGTATATAGCACAGAGTCCTCCGTCTTGGCTCATACTTGTTAATGCTCTGAGTTCTGCGTACCTACAGCATTACATTTTATATGTGTTGGATCTGCCTAAAGACCTTTTTTTTTTTTTAGAGTTAGGACCTGAGACACCTCAGATTTTATAACAAAAGTAACTTTTTGTTACCTTGCTGCTTTTAATTTCTAAAAGAACATTCACTAAAATAGTTTAGGCCCATAAGCTGTTTTGTTGTAGCTGTAAAACTAAGAAGCTCGAAAAATAAGAACATGAAATAAAGAAATAACTGGTGCAATGCTTCGCATGTCCTAAGGGGAAGGTTTTTGGGTCAATCCTTTAAGCTTCCTCTATACTTGTGGGTTTGAGCATAGTATTGTGGTTCACTTGCAGCTGCAGCAATTCTCCAGATGAGGAGTACTAGTGAGAGACAGAGAGCGTTACCATTTGTTTGGGTTGTGATGGCCCAAGAAGTACCCTAGATGCTTTATGCAATGACCTTATACCTTGGGTGTTAGAAATGGGGTAGAAGAGTAGTCTTTTATTTTGGGCCTTTTAACGTAATGGCTTATCCTTGGTGGTAAGCAAAAGAGGAAATAAAACTAACCAAATAAAACCGTATTGGTTTCATTGGTTAGAACATTGTATTTGGTGGTTTTAAAACTAGGAAAGGCCACAACTTACTCCCTGAGTTTTCTAACCTGATGCGGCAAATCGTGGAATATAAAATATCCAGGTCTAACATCCTGCCCCTTAGCCAGAAAACATTTCACTCCAGTAACAGATCTAGAAATAAAGGAGACCACTGCCATAATCAAGTACTGCCTGTACTCTACAGATATAACTCAGATCTGTATCAGGATGTTGCCGTTTGAGCTATTGTAGTTGGTTTCCACCAGTCTGAACTGTTTAAGTCTGTGGGAGCATCTTTCACGCAAAGATTTGCTGCCTTGCGGTGTAGACAGGCATAATGATTGCATTGATATCACAGGCTACTGATCTGGGCTATTATGCCTATGTGGTTCCGTAGCAAAACCACTGCAACATTAACCCTTCTATTTTGGGGGCAGGGTGGGGGGATCAGGGTTTAGGATGATTTAGCAAGTGTGCACCGCTACAGCATCACAGAGGTAGTAGCTGCTATATGCTTAAAAGCAACATTGCCCCCGTCCCCTTTTAAGTAAACTGTATCTGCATCCGCTCTTCCCAGTGCAAACTGTTTTCAGTAGCAGTTTAGTGATATTTATCTGGTAGAATTTCTGAACTTAAATAAAAGCAATAACGTAAAACTTGTACATAAAGAATTTGTTTTTATTTTTCCTAAAATTAAAATGCATTATCTTAAGTTAGGTTTATAGTTCTGAAAAATAAGGTATCAATGCTTGACGCTTTATCTTTTTCTCTTCCTCCCCACTCTCCCCTGCCCCTTCCCTCCCATCTTCCTCCAGTTCCACTCCTATCATGGGGGCCTAGCTTCAATTTTAGCATCTGGTATGTTGAACTCAATGGTATTGATGATCCAGATGTGGTCCAGCCCTGTCTCAACTGGTACAGCAAGGTAGGTCTGCATTTCAAAGTGATATTTGCTTGAATGTCAGGTGCCACTGTCAAACTGCACACACATCCGTTCTTGTGGAATGACACCATTACTTTTCTGTTCCTCAGGTATCTGCTAGGGAATCATGGGGGAATGGGGGTGTGAATTTGGAAAAACAAATGCATCAGTTTAAAACTGCTCTGTTTTAGTTTTTTAGTGACTTTGTATTGTGAACAGCTCTGGAGTTTGAGAGCAGAAGCTGCAGTTATTAAATAATAGTGCCACCCCCCAATATCCTCCCATTGAGTGATATTTTTTTTATCCTACGTACAGTTTTTCCAGGGCTTTGTAGATCATCTTTAATTGAATAGATGTTTACATTTAAGCAGGTCGAGTTCAATGTTGTGTTTGTCCTTCACAAACAAACTTTTCCTTGCTGTATATTGTGGCATTTGCATGCTGTATAGCAGGAGGGAGATTTCTTGAGCACTTGGGCAGATGCTGTAATATTGCAAATGTTTGGTAAATGTCTGTGCCTGTGCACGTGTGTTCGAAAGCTCCTTCAAAATAACTATTAACAGCCCAAATTAAAATCTGCGGAACTTCCCCTCCCAGCTGCTCCCTTTCTTTTTAGTAGGTTGTGGAAAAGACCGTGCTGCAATCACTACCTGCTTAGTTCAGCCATAAACCATGTTGCTCTCTTGGACTGCAAATGACGTTCCAGATCCTATTTTGCCTGACAGACTTTTTTCCCCTTGTCAGCTCAAAAAGAACATTTTGCCTGCAGAGTATGATCTTATTTGGCCTAGGGAGATGCATAGCTCTCTCGCTGTGGGAGAAAATAACTTGAGGTGCCCCTAAAATCTGACTGCCCACTTCTGGGCAAGTGCCCTTACTACCAGGCCACAGGGGTAAGCAGTGGTACGAGTTGCCTTCACCCCTCTTCTTGGAGCTGGGCCACTGGCTGGAAATAATGGGTCCCAAAGGGGAACAAGCTAGGACACAGTAAGGAAGGGAGCCCGGGTTCAGGCCTGGTCTGGTTGCTGTCTTTGCATTTATCAGATGACTCTTACTAATGGAAAATGCACAATCAGCATTGGGAACGGGGGCCCAAATCTTTTGTCTAAGCACTTGAGGATTTAGGATGACTTGTGTCTTTTCCAGAATGGAACTAGATCACACCCAAACACAAATGGAGTTGAACCATCCAGGTGGTTCTGGATCACTTGTGAGCAAGACGAAGGTGTAGCCCAAGTCTAACTGCCTGGGATTTTTCCAGGTTAGAGTGGAGATGCATGAGGAATCTAGATTTGTAAGCAGCTTATGGCTGCTATGTGTTGTGGAAAAGGATTGTACTTAGTAATTAAGGGCATTTTTACATGTGGTGTGGGATGTGGTGCCAGGCCTTTTAATTAGCAAGCTGCACTAATTAAAAGTGGCTGTGTGTCATGTGTATCAATGTTGCTGTGCTGAAAAAGTGACGGGGCGCTTTGAACAAGAGTTCATCAAGCATGTTTTATTTCAAAGTGCCCCACCGCCATTTTTTCAGCACAGAAATGTGCGGCAACACTGCACGTGACGTGGAAGGCGGCCGGAGCGCAGCAGTGCCCCAGCAGACTTGGTTAATTGAGTCTGCCTCGATGCGATGGATTTTCAGCACGTCGGAGCAGGCTCTGCACGTCTGTGTAAGAGCCTGTAAATGCTCCAAAGCTGCTTAAATCGCACTTGGATATCTCAGCCCCAGATTCTATTCTACCTCTTAAGTTTTCATCTTTCAAAAAAAACCCCCCAAAAATGCCTTCCTAAAATTCCTTGTCCAGTCAAATTCCAGTTTCCTCTAGCCCAATGTTGTAGGTGACAGATTTCAGCAAGGAATGTTGTGGCACTTTTTTATTTGAAACCCAGGGATGCCTGCAGGTCTGTTTTCCATAGTTCGAGCCAGTTCTCACATTTAGCCAACAACTGATTAAAATGGCTTACTCATCAACCATCCCCAGTGCCACACTAGAGACTTCCAGGCCTTTTGCAAAATAGCTTCTAACGTGGGAGAAAAGTAATCCTCTTTTTTTTTATATAGAGATAGAGACATCTATCACGGATTCTTCAGGGCTGTAGATTGGAGCTGGAAGTGCAGCATAAAATAGCAAATGACAAAAACAGCACAGCTAGCGGCAGTTGAAAGAGTGCAGTGCAACTCATTAAGTGGCTGCCATAGTTAAAATGCAACCTACCCCTGGCTATTGGGTTGGGGGAGAGATGTTGTTGAAAGAAGAACCTCAGAGCACTTACTGACCTTGCTCTGATGCATGTGTGGCTCCTGTTCTTGTTCGTGGGCTTGCTAGTGAATAGCAGAACAGCTTCAGAGTTAAGATGAGCCCCCAATAATTAGATTCTATATGTGGAAAATGTATAAATTTGTTATAATTTTCCATGTATAGAATCTAATTATTGGAAGGTTGCCTTAAACTTGTCATGGTCCCCCAAGACTGGGGGCCAGGTTCTGTGTGTGCGTGTGTGTGTGGTGGAGGGCAGTCTGACTTCCACCCTTTTTCCCCCTACCTTGCCCCCTGTCCACCCCTGCCACCACCAACCACTATACCTATGCCTCCTGGCACCTTGCCTGCCCAATGCCTGTCCTTCTGCAGTGCCTATGCCCCCCCCCCAATTTAATGGGGTGGGGAGCCCCATCTTGGAGTTCAATAAATACAGTACTTATTTGAAGTAGACTGCATATTTGACATTCTTTTTTGTTAAATCTTAACAAGTTAAGGGAAACCAAATCTGCCACTCTTGATTGTTACTTGTTTGAGCCCGGCTATACATAATTAGTGCTGTTTTAAAGCACTTACGAGTTATGGTAGGTGCTATCCAAAGAAGGATGGGGGATGCAGTCTTTGCACAGAAGGATCTTGCCGTCCCGGAAGGCAAGCATTTGTATTACAGGTTGCAGGCAATGAGATGTTTAATATGCTCCTAGATTTTGCCAACACGAACTTTACTGTGCTGCGGTTTTTTTTAAACAAAAAATTTGTTCTTGGGCGCATTGCTTTTGTAAATACAAGCAAATAAAATTATCATCCAACATTCCCGTTAGACTGTGAGCCAAATCTAACAAAATCGTTAATGTATTCAATGGAGACTTAGTTTCATGACTAAAGTAAGAAAGCCTAATGCACTCCAGTGCGGCCTTTATTATGGGTAGGCAGTTGTCCTTTCATTTGTTGCTGTTTGCATTGAACAGTGGTTTGAACCTTAAAGCCAGGCAGCTTTTACTGTGGTACTAAGCGTATTTACTTAAAATTTTTAAATGGTGTGCTAACTATTCAAAGTCATGCCCCTCTTTTCATTTGCATATCCAGCGATACTGTGAAATTCTGCCCTTTGCTGTCTTGGCATACTCTTTTGTCATTCTGACATTTTTATTGGCCCAAGTCCTTGCTTTCTCTTCCAGTTAGCAAAACGCCTGTCACCGAATTTAATACTCCTGGCTTATTAAAAATATCTAATGTCACTGTCCCTTCCAAGTTTCCAAAATGTTTGTCAAAATTTATCTGACTCTAGGCGTTTTGAAGGAAATGATAGTTAAACCAATGTCAGCTGCTAGAAATAGGCTTATTTTAAACACCATCTCCTTTTACCTGTGTTTAAAAGGAACAAAAACACTGATGTATAATTGTGATCGTGACTGAAAATCTTCCTAAAATAGTTGGATCAAATTGGGCAACATATGTTAATGCTAAAGAATTACGAGTGGGTTTTTTTAAAGAGCCTGTGAGATTTAGGAGGGTAACTTGGAGCTCAAGTTCTGCTGACTTTTAGTTCCTAGAAAATCCCTAACATCTATCCCCTTTAACCTTTTTATCAAATTCATTATTATTTATTACTTTATTTTTGAGCCTTCTAACTCTCAGT
Source organism: Caiman crocodilus (assembly GCA_030014935.1). Lineage (NCBI taxonomy): Eukaryota > Metazoa > Chordata > Crocodylia > Alligatoridae > Caiman > Caiman crocodilus. The sequence continues at coordinate 135,788,042 of JAGPOW010001296.1, forward strand.
GGGACTCGGACATGTCCAGACCATGGTGTCGTAAGCCTGCACAATCTGATAAGAATTGGGCAGCAGTGTTGGTATACCTGAGAGATGAGACATGCTGTTGATATTTGAGGCATGCTGGGATAGTTTTGGCATGTGCATTAGGAACTGCTGATCTATTTACACAAGACAGCTGAGGGTTTGAGGTTGTGAATTGTCATTCTTTCTGTATCCACTTCCAAGCGGTGGTGGCTGGTGGTTGTTCCCTGCGTATGCTCCTGTTTTCATACTCCTTCCTTGTGCTCCTAGAGAAGCAGTGACCCACTTACTATTCTAAAGTATCTAGTTACATAATTTGATCGTATGACACTTACATAACATTTGAGCGAAGGCTTTTTCCTGGCTTCTCTCTGTTTTATGCAGACTTGTGCAACAAGGCCAAAGAGGCAAAATGTACCGATTAACAATGTTGGAGCTTTGGTACTGTGACACTGTTATCACCTCTTGTGTCTTTTCATCAAATGAACTGGTGTTAACTAGCAGAAAACTCATAAAGTGAAATAGTAGGTGCCAGGGAAGTTTGTAGTTTCAGTGGGCGAACCTTGTAAACAGAATGAAGAATTTAACGTCTGCAGTGTAAGCAAAGGAAAACAACCACCCTTCTCATAGGTTTTCTTGTGTTCCAGTAGTACCGTGAACAGGAAGCCATTCGCCTTTGTCTAAAGCACTTTCGTCAGCACAACTACACTGAGGCTTTTGAATCACTGCAGAAGAAAACCAAGATTGCACTGGAGCACCCTATGTTGACAGATCTGCACGACAAACTAGTGCTGAAGGGAGACTTTGATGCTTGTGAAGAACTGATAGAAAAAGCAGTCAATGGTAGGTGAACCAAGGAGGCACACTGGCTTGAATCCTGCTGAAATATCAGTGTTCCCTTTTGGATATTAAAATGATGCATAATAATATTAAGCAAGTAGCTGTTAAATATTTAAAGTGCATTGCCTTATCAACCTTTTTGTTTTAAATGTAAGTGTGTTCTATGTGAGGAAGGTTAAAGTTGTCAACCTTGACATCTTCCTTATTACCATTGCTTTGGGGAACCTCAGGGGTGTACAAAATGCTTCACTAGGTCTCTGATCCAAAAAGCTGACATGGCAAAGTCAAATGTAATGCTCAGGGAACACAATAGAGAAGATAAGAGGTGTATTAAGGAAGTACTAAGACGAGACTTCAGTAAGATTATGCAGTTATTAAAACAGTCTATATTATCCATGGCTTTTGTTTTAAATTCACTTCTAAAATATTGTGTGCGCGCTCCCCATGTGTCTACTTTGACTCCAAAAAAAAACAAAACAAAAAAAGGTTGGCAAAGAGATGCTCTTATTCCTGATTTTCCTGGATCCTGATTTTCCATTTCCTGTGAAAAAATATGGAAAAATGTGGATTTTCTTCTTTGAAGGGGGAAAAAAATCCTTTTAAAGAAGAAAAACCTTGTAGGTTTTCCCCTTGCAGGCTGGAAGAGTTCCAGCCTGCAAAGGACTGCCTGGGGCCAGGGGAGCAGGAGGAGGGTGATCGGAGGCAGGAGGCACCATGTGCACGTGCATGCGCACACATCCATGTTGCTGGCAATAGAGCCAGGCAGCATGGTGGAGAGCAGGTCCCAAAAGTCACTACAGGTAAGTTTGGTGGGGGGGCACCTAGATGTGGGGAGCACGCACATAGAGGTGGTAGTAGTCGCTCGTGCTGTGCCCACACAGTGAGGGAGGGAGTGGGGCAGGGCTGGTGGCTAAGGTTGGTGTGGTACTGCCCAGCTGGAGCAGTGTCCTGGGCACAGGCTTGGAGCAGGTTGTAATGCAGAACCAGGCCGGGGAATGGGATGGAGCCATGGGCAGCTTGTCCCAGATGGAGGTGTAGAGGGGATGAGATGGGGACATGGCTCCCCACTGCTGCATGTATTTGCAGGGAGGGATTGGGCCCATAGGTGACATATCAGCAGGTGATGAGGGAGCTTTTAACCTCCCTCCAAATTTCTACACCCACAATGAGGCATGGGATTGCAGCCTGGCTACACTGGCCCTGGGCAGGAGCTGCCTCTGCAGCCCAGCCCAGTGGGTGGACCTGGTGCAGGAGGGAGCGCTGCATTGCCGTGGCTGCCAAGGTAAGGTACCCCTTACCTACCTGGCAGCGGTAGGGGGGCACAAGTCCACACTGCTGCGGCACCTCACTGACGTTCACAGGAGTGTGGAGCTCTTGGTGATGGTGGTGGCAGCACTGCGCCTTCCTGCCCCACTCTGTGCCCTTGCACCAGGTCCTACCCATTGGGCCCAAGGCCTGCTGGTCTGGCCAGGCTGCAACCCTGTGCCTCACTGTGAGTGCAGAAATCTGGGGGTGTGCATGCTGCCCTGTGCCTACCTGGTGCATTGCATGTCCACACCCCCTGTGCTCCACGCTGGGGGATTGGAGCCTAAGGGCAGGGGACATCAGGTCAGGAGTGAGGGGCAACAACAGGCCTAAGGGGCTGCAGTTTGGGAGTGAGTGGCACCAGCAGGCATAAGGGGGATGTGGGTTGAAAGTGAGGGGCAAAGGCAGGGGCAGGGCATTGGCATGTCAGGGCTCCTTAGCGCCACGAAATAGTAGGGAGGGACAATTGCTAGTGAGCGAAGGGAACAGTGGGTACTCTGATCTTTCCATTCATAAAACTAAAATCAAATGCTAAAACATATAGGTATTTATAATTTATTTAATTATGATTGAGGGGCACTGGTAAGCTTCCAAATTGCTTTAAAATAGTAAATATATCAAGAACACATTGTGTTCAACTGATACCCATTTTATATATATTAAAACTCCTAAAATTCCAAGTTTTTCCACAATTAACCCCCCTCATATATTTGTTTTTGTGTGTGTGACATTTCACTTTAATTGTGGAAAAACTTGGAATTTTAGGAGTTTTAATCACAGAGTTTTAGATCTTTTATCAGAGGAAACCAGGTTCCTTGTTTATTACACAGTACAGTAAAAGCTTTGTCATCTGGCACCCGTGGGGAATGGAGGGTGCCAGATAACAATATCTTAGATAACTGAACGGCCCGAACAGGTGTCTTTGCCTGTTCTGGCCGTTGCCTGTCCTGCCGCGTCTGGGGTGCCACCACCCCTCCTGCTGCATCGCTGTCCCTCCTGCAGGCCATAAGGGACAGGGAGGGGGGACCTGCACAAGCTGCTATGTCCCGGGCTGTGGGGGCTCCACAAAAGCGTGGCACTTCCTGTTTCACTTTTCTCTTACAGGCCAGTTAACAGAGTATGCCGGCTTGTAAGGTGCCAGATAACTCAGCTTTCACTGTAAATAAGCTGGGTCAGGGAGTCCATCCTTTGCTGGACTGTTTTCAGGTTCATCTCTTTCAATCTGATGTGTCCTGTTCACACTTCAAGATTTTACTGTTCTGCTTCCCTCTAAACCTGCTCTGTTTTGTTGCAGCCCGTTAAATAGATAGTGCTTAGAAGCATCTCTATTCAAGAGATTAGTCTTAATTGCTGGCATGGTTTTCACTTTGAAAAGCAGGAGGAAAATTGGCAAAAAGCTAACATCATAAAAGAATCTGTATTTTGTGTCAAACTGGTTAACAAATTGCTGTGTTTCTAGCCTAGTTTAAAAAATAAATAAATTGTGGTGAATAATTTAGCTCACCCAGCACCATCATTTTACATGTAAGATTTACTTTGGCTCCTGACTTGTGCTGCTGCAGAGTGTCTTGAACAATTGCTTGCTTCAATAAAATATACGTTGCAGTGTGCCTAAAATTTCTGCCCCTGTAGTTCTTGGACCTGGTAAGAACTAGAAAGTTGCCTGGTTAAGCAATACTGACATCCCCTGCTAACATGGAGGCACATTATGCAAGCAAAGACATTTTTGCTTTTGTAACTTATATTAGGGCTCTGGATGAAATAAGTCATGTTGGTGTTTCTAAATGGATGCCAAAGCCTCTGTTAGTATAGAAATATTGCCAAAAACACGCATACCTGATACATGGTCTTGCAAAAATGTAAGCTGTTAACTTGACACCTGCAGCTCTAAGCATTGTTCTTGTCCCAGAATATTGTAAATGCAGAAATGAGCAGTTTTTCCCATGATTAGTTAATTGGTGAATAACTTAACATTTCTTACTTGCATGTCTTAAGTTTGTCGCTGATTCCGAAGAAGGAAGGATGGGTATCTCCACATGCACGGCTGCATTTGTAATGAGCCGTCTTTGCCAAACTTCAGTTAGCGAGGACTTGAGTATCTTACTAGACAACATCAGGCAAATTGGGTGACTCTACTGCTTATCCTCTACTGATCCCTTCTCTGTTGGTTTGAACACACAACTGAATTCCTTTGCTGGTCTCCCTTATCTTCCATCATGCGGGGCTAAACAGGAGGGTTGTGGAAGTACTCTCAATACTTCTGAGGTGGGGAAGTAGTGGAAACCCCCGATACAGAGACGCTACGTTGCTTGCCTATGATCACACAAGAAGTCTATGTACATCTGGTTTCCAAAGGTCCAGGTTAGCATCTGAACAACTGGATCTTCCTCCTTGTTAGGCTTGAAGGTAAAATGTATGTTCATCCTGGCCTGAACCCCACCTTACACTTTACGTTTGCCAACAGTGTTTGTGCATGATGCTCCTTCATTCTTACATGTTCCTCTGTTTACTATTTTCTGTAATGCCCTTTTTTCATGCCTTTTTCGTCTGATATAGTTTCCTGTTCACCCGTGGTTCTCAAACTATTCAGACTTGAGGCCCTTCTCAGTAGACATAAGGCACCCTTCGGCATATGCCAGCTCTTAATTTTCACTTGTGTTTTGACTATGAAAAATATAAAAGAGCAATTATTCTGTTGCAAAGATGTCAAAGACTGCAACAAGTCATAATGCTTTTGATACTGTGGATTCCTATTTGAAAACTTTGAGTTTATCTTGTGAGTTATGTTTATGAACTTAACAATGCTGGTATTGTATGGCAGCCTTGAAAGGATCTTAAGGCACCCCAGGTTGCTGTGGTATCCTGGTTGAGAGCGACTGCTGTATAGCAAACACCCTGCCTCTTCTCTAGTCCTCTCCTTAACACTTTGAAATATTCCTCTGATACCTCACCTGCAGGGCTTGTGGTTTTCTTTCTGAACTTTGTTCTGTATATTGTATTTTTCAGATAAAAAAAAAAAAAAATCTGCTACAAATCTTTGGGGTACTTTTAAAGGATGCTTGCAGCACTGCAAATACAGCCATTTAAAGATGTATTTACAAATGCCCAGTTTGCAAACCCTTAAATTTTACCTCAAAGCCTTTTGGAGACTGAACTGTTCTGCCACGGTCGACGCCTGAGCACAGGAACAGCTGACCTTGCATTGGTCTGAAGTTCAAACTTTAAAGGAGCATGCAGAGGGGTGCAGGGAGCTTTACTGGGATGAATCATAGATGCACTTCAGCAGAAAGATTGTATTAGTGATTTAAACATAAAAAGCTAGATTTAAATGCCATTCTGCATTCCTGTTTCTGGATGTTGCCATAGCCTTTGACATGGAGAAAGCCAGGTGGATGAGAATGAGAATGAATATCAGTGGTGTTAGCTGCTTTTTGCAGTACTCGTGAGCACTGATGTCTTTCTGTTCCCATCATCAAATTTTTTTCTGAGAATGTTATAGCTGGCAGCCATGTGTTCCCACAGACTCTTCTGACTTCCACATGCATTATGCTCAGAAAATGGGCAAATTTAAAACTCTGGCAGTTGCCCAGCTCCCTTTATATTTAAAAAAAAAAAAAAAAAAAAAAAGGCTCCCTAAATCTTGACTGGTTTGTAGGCGTAGCCCAAATACACAGGGGTAACCAGTTTGAGTCCCTGGGATGGGGGCAGAGGGGTGGGTGCAGGATGTGCTGAACACTAGGCCAGGGAAGACGGGGACAGGATGCACAGTGGGCCCGGGTCCACTCCTCCTCCCATCCCCACGCTGTCGCTGGGTCGGCCTGGCCTGCTGCTCCCCGCTGTCTCTCCCACCGCGACGGCCTGGCTTCTCCCTACCCTCAGGCCTGTTCCTTCCTTCCCTCCCCACTGCGGTGGGGACATGGGAAGCGGGCCTGGACCCCAACCAGCAGGAAGGAAGGGGAGCAGGCCCGGACGGGAGGTCAGGGGCTGGGGCTCCATCCCTGCCTGCTCCCCCCCTTGTCGTTCGTGATGGGCAGTCGGTTCATATCCCTATAGAGAGAAAGCAGAGTCCAGGTTTTAAATGGACCTGTACGAGACTGCTGCGAGACGCTGCTGCTTGAGGACAAACGGTCCAGATTTGTGTGATCTGCAAGCTCCAGACACGTTGTTCTGGTTACATTTAGTGACGTGCTCCATCTGGCCGGCGTCACGTTGATATCTGACATCTGGTCGTCCATTGACAAATCATCCTCTAAGTCACTAGTCAGAAACGTAGTTACGTTGCTCATAACACTTGGTGCTTGCCAGGCTTATGGCGTGCAAGAAGGGAACAACCAAGTCTTTGCCTGGAAGCTTTTAAGGTAAAACTGAGCCACGCTTCAGGGTACAGACCTTGGAGTAGCAGGAGCAGTGGTTTTGTATTTCTTGGAACAACAGTGGGAGAGGGACATTTTCCTAGCAGAGCTAGCTGGACTCCAGGGCATGTGAGGTGGAGCAGGATCATGAGAGCCTGCATGGAGGAACACCTTCATTTATGGGTATATAAAATGGAGATGTGTTTGCAGACTCAGTGCTTGCCCGTACAGGGATTCACCGGCTAAGAACAAAGATGGGTGAAAGCAATGGGTGGATCCTTGGCATGGAGTAGAAACTCATGAGTTTCTTTCTCTTCACTCCCAAGTCTTGGAAAATCTTCAGTAATGCCACAGCTCTGCCACTTGAGTTGTGGTTTGGGGCTGCTGTTCATCTCCGACTCTGGAGAAATTGTTATATTAGCTCATTTTAAAAGGGATTTTCACAGCTATTGGTGCTGCCAGCTTTCTCCCTCATTTAAAAAAGAAAATCTGCAGGGACTGAAGGGTAAACTTGCTGCCCCAGAGAAGGCATTGCTTAATGTTGGCAAGCAAATAGATGGGCATCTGTACAGAGATGAGGGTTGAGTTTTAAAAAGGAAACAAATTATATACAGGACTCTGTTTTTTCTAGCTGTAGAAGCCGTATAATGTGAACAAGTTGAAAACCATTCTAATTTACCACGTAATTACTTCCCTCGGATCCTTCATAAATCCTTTGTGTTTAAACTTTAATTGGCTGCCAAACTAGTTAATTTTATGTTGCTGATCAGTAGCCTCTCTCTCGAAGTTGCTTGTTTATCACCTCAGATGCATCTCAAGTTGGTGTGAAGGAGTTTATGTACCTTTGTTTGCTGAAAATATTCTACACTTGCATCTGAAGAGGGTAACGGTACATTTTGATGTGTGTGAAATGGATTTCTTGGCCAATGGAAAAGTTCCCTTTAAATCTAAGCACTTCTTAAAAACTTTGAAAATGTTCCAGTCTGTTACTGTTTCATTGGAAACAGCTGACCAAAACCTAATCTGGCCTAGATCTGATCTTTCTCTGTGGCTGTGCAGCGCATTGTTTATTTGGATGTGCTTGAACTTTGCCATCCGGGCCAGGAGCGTAAGCAGTGCACTGGGGTAGACCCGGTGCAAGGTCCACCCAGGATCCTCCCCTCTTTCCCTTGGGTCCAGCAACTAATGATTCAGCCTCCAAAATCAAGCCATTACCGGTTTGTAGTATCAGGAGAACGAACGTGGAACTGCTCCCAGCTGAAAGAAACATTTCTGGGAATTGAGCTGGAATATTTCCAAACCAATGTCCCATGGAAGAAAAGAAGCATTCTTAAAAGAAGCTGAAGGCGCAGTAGGGGAGAAGTGTCATGTCTTGACAAGTGCAGCCTGTGGGTGTTGAGTATGAGAGAGAGTTTAAGCTACTCATTTCAGGTCATATATGGTGTAATTCATCCTCTTTGTCTATTTGTGTCTATTGGCTGCCATAGGGATAAGAGTTGTTGTTTAGCTGCCTTCCTGAAGACCAAACTTTGTAATGTTTCAGAAAGATTGGATCTTCTGAGTGTTTGGCTAGAGAAATCAGTCCGATTTCTGTTGATGTGGAATCTCTTGCTGACTTCGCACAATGTGACGGAAATTATGCATATGTTTCTGAATCCAAATCGATGACTTGGTTTTAAAGCTAAAAATGACCACTGTGTGTCTTCATTCCATTCACATATTCTTCTCCTCTTTTTTCTCTCTTCCCAACCAAAGGGGAAAAAGGG
>JAGPOW010001296.1:135810676-135827752 GCA_030014935.1 Caiman crocodilus
AGTTAGCATTTTCTTGCATGATATTTCACTAGTTTAAAATTTTTCCACATTATTTAATTTTACCAGCTTTCTTTAGGTAGATGAAAACTAGACCTTTCATCAGATTCATTCAAGTTTGCTATTAAACTTCATCTGGGGCAACAAAACCTTCGCAGGCAGGCATGACATTTGGCAGAGGCCCAATAGGATACGTGGTTTGTGCCAAATCTTTTATTTTCCTCGGCTATCAATGAAGCTGTTGTGGTAATGTGGGTTTTGTGAGCTGTGAGAATCTGTGTGCACAAAGGGACCTGCTCTTTGCAGGGAACATTGGGAGCACTGAGCCCAAGAGGAAGGGTAATTAAAGTTAATGAACCAGGGTAACCTTTCCTTGGTAATGGCCACCAGTGCCACTGTAGGTAAGGGTCAGTAGCTGTTTCCATGTTATATCCCACATTAACTGCTTTAATTGGTTTCAGAGTAAAAGTTGGCAGGCATCTGTAAAAATATGATCTAGTTATATGATAGAAAAGTACTTAAGGGAAGATGTGAAAATCCTTGGAAGCCATTTTGTCCATCCCATTTTGTTGGAAAACTTAATTTGGAAAAATGTAATTCTACCTGCAGATCCTAGTTCATTGCATTAATCCTTCCTCCCTCGCTTTGTGACCAGCACTCAGAGGTGTTATCTGTTTGTACGATGGGTGCAGAGAAAGGAAATGCGGATTTACTATTTGTTACCTCTCAAGATACTAGTACTTGGGGAAGATAACGTGAAACTATTAGTCAATTTAAAACTAAAAAGGATTTTTTTTGTTGTGCTACAACTCGCCAAAATGCTGTATGTGGGATGCAGCCACAGGCAGGTGGGGAATGGTGTTTGGGAGTGAGATGGGTGGGCAAAGCCAAGATCATGGGGTAATGACAGCACAGGGCCAGGGCAGAGCCACGGTCTGTTGTCTGCATGGGCTGGTTTCTTCGGGCAAAGGTGTGCTCGCTGTGGCTCTGCCCTGGCCCTGTGCTGTCACCACCCCAAGATCCCAACCCCGGCCCCTGACGCAGCTCTCCTGCACTTGTGCACCCTGCCCTTGGGGCTCCCGGCTGGTCTTCCTGGCGACCTCAAGATTGCATGGCAGTGACTGCATGGAGCTGGGCAGAGCCCCACTCCTGAGGACAGGACTGTGTGCAGGGAGCATATCACAGCTCTGTCTTGCCCCTGCATTATCACTGCCTCGTGATCCCAGGGTCTCCCATAGAGACCGGCTGGGAACTGCATGGGCAGGTGGTTGGGGAGCTGCATCCGGAGCTGGGGCTGGGAACTTGGGGTGGTGACAGCACAGCATGGGGCCAGGGTAGAGCTGTGATTTTCTTCCTGCACACCCCTGCCCATGGAACCTGTGCCCGTTGCAGGGCCATGTGGGCAGCAGATTTCAGCTCTGCCCCACATTGTCACCACCCCAAGATCCTAGAGTTTCTCCAGCCCTACACGAGCCCGCTTGTCTTGTTCCTGGATGCAGCTGCCTACTGGCCCATTGCCCATCCCAGCTGTGTGCCTTGTCTGCTAAGGTCCTGCCCCTGGCAGTAGATGTGGGGCAGACAGGCTGGGTGTGCCTGGGTAGCGGGACTGTGTCCAGCAGCTGGAAAGAGCCACTGCCACTAGGGCTGCCAGGAAATGGAGCCGGGCTGCCAGGCTACCCTAGCCTCAGTGAGCACCTGGGGGTGCGGGACTGGCTTTACATGCCACTCCTTGAGCTGCCCTTTGTGCTTGGGCTTGGTGGGACTGCGGGACCCTCCATGGGCCAGACGAAAATCTCTTGGTAGCCTGGATCCAGCCTGTGGCCCATATTTTGCCCACTCCTGACCTAACCTAAGGTTCCGGCTGATAGCTCACATCTCACCCAGCACATGATCTTAACATCTCACTGGATAAGCAGTGCTGAGGCCTGCCACCCTCAAATGCACTAATGTGTTAGGGTTTTGTTTTTCTGGTAGCGCTAATTACAGTATCATGGATTCAGTCCTCCTTAAACGTGTATTTGGCAGGGAGCAGTACATGTAAATGGGGCCGGGGAACATTGTGACTCAACTAAATGACCTTGTAAAGTTCTTTTCAGCCCTGCTCTTCTATGATCCTATGCATGTACAAAAATGAGAATGGCCTGAGAAACTGGATCTATATACAAGGCTGTATCAAGCTTGAAGTGCTCCGAAAAGCAAAATTAAATAAATCTCCCTCTTGAGTTGCTGTTTTCATGTGCTGGGAATGAGAGAAGTCTGTTCAAAAGAGAACTTTACATTTTCTTGCTGGCTTTGTGTTTGTGTTTTTTTGGATTTTTTTTTTTTATAAAGAACTTACCACTTTAGTGTTAAATGTCATCTGGTTAAAAGCGATAACTGCTTGCAATCCCAACATTTTTTTTAGTGTGCTTTTGTTTGAATCGTCATCTTCAGCCTGTTTTGCTCAACGGTTGTATGAAGCCTTTGGTATGGCTAGTAGAAATCTAGATCAATAGACCTGTAACTTTTTAAGGCCCGAGAGACTATTAGTTCATTTTGTCTGTATCACAGGTCATTGAAACTTCAAGTCACCCCTGTATTGAACCCAGTACCTTGTTAATTTAAAGCATATCTTCTAGAAAAGCATCTTGTTGTGATTTGAAGGCTTGGAGAGGAAGAACCCTCTTGGTAATTACTAGCAATTACTCTGGCTATGGGAAAAGCTTGTCTGGTTTCAGCTCGTTGGTTGTTGTACTATTATCTGCTAGATTAAACAGCTTCTTAGTAGACAATGCATTTTCCTTTTGAAGGTACTTTAACACTTGAATAGAACTACCTTTCTAGCCTTTTGATAAGCTATAAATGGCTTGAGCTTCGTTGTCTTATGCATAAGGGGATTTTTTTCCTAGCCATCAGACCTTTTTGCAGCTCTTCTTTTATTCCCTTCCTCCCCTTCCCCCAAACATCTTTTAGTTTTTCTCTGTACAAGGTACAGAAGGGCAATCAAAATGATCAGGGGTCTGGAACAGTTGCCATACCAAGAGAGACTATAGAGGCTAAGTGGGGGGATATGATAGAGGTCTATAAAATCATGAAGGGTGTGGACCACGTAAGCAGGGAACTGTTGTTCACCAAGTCCCAGAATATTAGAACTAGGGGGCACCTGCTAAACATGGTAAGTGACAGGTTTAAGACTAACGAGAGAAAATACTTTTTTTTTTTTTTTTTTTTTTTTGTGCAATTCTTAGTTAATTTGTGGAATTCATTGACACAGGAGGTGGCAGAGGAAGGTTAACATACCTGGGTTCAGAAAAGGGCTGGATGGACCATAAGTCTGATCCAGTACAGCACTTGTATGCTAATGGAAGCTGAAATTGGGGGCAGTATTTCAGGACCACTCTCCCTTGAGAGCTGCTCTTAATGTCTCAACGGGTAGGAGGAAGTTACAACTGCAGCCTTCTGCCAGGAGACCCACCATAGCAGGGCAGATGAGACTATGCATCTGGTTTGTGCTTGCAACAGACCCTGCTTCTCCTTCCCTACCTGGCTGAAAGCCCGCAGAGCTGGAGGAGCCTGGATGGGAAAACACTGGCTGGAACAGCAGCTTTCACATCTCCTTTCTTCTCTGAGTTCGTTATACCTGTTCCCTTAGCAGGCGTGATGGGAAAAGGCACTAGGAAGTGACATGGGCCCTAAGAGGAAGCCACAGGCTGGAGAAGAGATCTCTGGGTTGAGAAATGCTGGGAAGCACTTACGAAGGGGAACTGGAGGACAGGCAAGGACGATGGCTGGGTACTGAGAAAGTGAAGGAGATGGACAGCAAAGAGTATCTTGGGGAAGAACGAAGGGTCCTCAAATGAGAGGGAAACAATGGGGTAATTTTTTACAAAAAGGCTGAAGGAGCATAAGGAGAAGTCTGCACAGGAGAGCCTCAGGCTTCGAAGAGAGAGGTTGGAGGTGTTGGAGCTTGTGGGAAATGGTCTGAGAAGAGTTTGGACGGAGTAGGAGGAAAGATGGAGCTTGGGAAGGTCCACAACATAATTTGAGTTGTTATTGCTGAGCGATTGCTGAAGAAGAGCGTGCACACCAATGTAACAAACTGGCTATTATACTCGTAAACAAGTATTGTCTGTCTTTCTAATGAACTCTGAGCAAACCTGATGAGATAGGAAAAGGTCAGAATCACAACTCAGTAAGTAAACTCGAAAACAGACTCCAGATGTTCCTATAAAAGGAACATCAAATGTTCATAAACAAGTTGCTAAAAGGAAATGTCTGACATGGAGTTGTTGAAAATATTCAAATAGATTCCAAGAGAACTTGTTTTCCTTTCATATTGGAGCATGCAAGTTCTATTTCTGTCTCTCTAATGCTTACTTGGCACAGGTTTTCAATACCCCCTGAATAATTAAACTGTTTAGCTAAAACAAGAGTAAAATACATTATTGTCCTGAATTAACATAACCTAAAAGGTTAGATTAAGAAAAACAAACAAAAAAAACCCCAACAACAACCAATTTTAGGACAAAGATGTAACATTAGAAGGAAGATGATTATGTCACCTATATTTAGGTTCCCTGGCCCTTTCTATTATAGATTTATTCTTGCGACCCTTTTAAAAACCTTCTTGCTTCTGGCTTTTTTTCCTGGGTTGAGAAATAGTAGGAGGCAGCTGTGAAGGGGAAATTCCTCCATTGAGACCTCAGTTGAAGGAAATGCCTTTTTGTCCTAATAAATTCCATTTGGGTTTAACTCAGCATTTTGAGCTACTGAATCACAATTTCTCTTCTGCAGCTTCTGTTGTCAGCAAAAGGTTGGTAGCCTGCCAGAATAACTGGATACTAACAATCTAAAAAGTTGGGCTCACAACGCTGCAACAGCTGCAGAGGCAGATGATACTTTGCTGAAAACTGGGTGCAAGCACTCCGTCTGCTGCCAGAGCAACTGGAGCACGGTACAAGGTGGGCTGCACTTTTTTCCTTTTCCCACCTTGGTTTTAGCGTGCGGAGCCAATGACGCCCCTGCCCTCTATTAGGTTTCTACCTGGGACAGCCTCTGGCCTCCACCTGGATTCAACAACCATTTGTTCTTGCTCTTGTACCCCTACCTGTAACCATCTTTTTTGCATATAATATGATACAACAAGCATAGCGCCAAAGAAAGCTTGGTCAGATATATAAATGTCCTTTGTTCTGGATACTGTTGAACTAGGTTAAGCCTTTAGAGGCAGCGCTATGTCAATGAGCAAGACTTGGTAATGATGCAGTAATTTTAGTGGGAAGTTGGTGTCTGAATCCTGCAAGTGACTTTGAAAAACATAGAGCCTGTGTTGTTACAGTCTGTCCTCCAGTCTGTTAGACTCATAGATAGCGAGGCTGGAAGGGACCTCAGAAGATCGTCAGGTCCAACCCCCTGCACAAAGCAGGAAAGACAACGGGGGTTAAGTGACCCCAGCAAGGTAACCATCCAGTGTGCTCTTGAAGATCTCCAGGGTAGGCAATTGTACCACCTAGATGTCAGGGTTAACCGAGAGGCCTTTTTGTGGTCTCTTGTTTTGTCATCAGTTGGAAGCAACGTGCCTTGGTGTTGTTTGCTTAGAAACAAGGGCTGTAAAGTATTGTTCAAGTGCAGATTTTTCTTGGAAGAGGTAATATGCTAGCTTAGTAGAAATATTCACAGGAGAACTTGAGCCCATCAGGTGGTCATATGAAAGACTTCTTTTTCTTGTAAGCCGATAGTTTTCAAAAGTGTTTGAATTTCTTGGAAATCGCAAAGCCTCTAAATTGGGTCAAAACTGTAGAGATTTGAGAGCTCAACCCTAGTAGGTAAATTGGCACCCTGAGTAGAAGGATGATTTACCTAGTATTATGGTTCATAAAATTTGTATTACAGAAGCTCCTTGAGACCCCACTTGGGATCAGCTCTGCTATCGGCTATATGGACATGGAGTCCTCCACCTTTTTTCTTATCAGAGAGACAATGGGTGAGAGAAAAGAAATACAACATGAGTGCCTGTGTCTCCAGGAGCTACTGTCACCCCCGTTGCACTTCCTGCAGGGACCCCTGCTCCTTTCAGGGGTCTCATGACCCACCTAGAAGTTCCCCAGTTTGTCCCATTGGGTAGTCCTTAGCCCTCTGCCATGGTCTTGGGGTGCTCTGCCACCCTTTGAGATCTTTTTAAGCATGCCACAGGGTGCAAGAACATAAGCCTTGTAAAAAATAAATTGGTTTTTGAAATGGGATACCACTAAATTTAGAAAAGCTGTGGGAGGGTGCTTGGATCTAAAAAGGTTGTGAACCGGGGCACTTGTACACATGCTGATGTCATGAAGTCCACACCCCAAAAATTTCCCTTTGTGTGGCTTCATGGCCTCACATATTACACGTAGGCAAGTTTTGAGAGTTTTAAATGAGTTTGCATCCTTGCAGCTTGGAACGTTGCAGCCATTAGTCAGCTCATCCCCGGCCATGGGAGGGGCAAGCAGGCCTTGCCAAAAAAGAATCAGGCCCCTCTCCACTTCTGCTTTAAGGCAGGCTCCTGTCGCTGGCAAGAGCCTGCTTTTAAAGCAGAAGTGGTGGGGGGCCCAATCTTTTCTGTTGCGGAGCCTCCTTGCCTGCCCTGGGGTTGAGGGGAGCAAGTTGCCAGCAGGCCAAACAGTCCCTGAGCCATGGGGGGCCCTGGTCCTTTCCTCCGGTGGTGGCATCCTCTGGGGCTGGATGGTCAGGTTGCTAGCTGGGTGAGTGCTGGCTGAGCTTGTAGGCGCCTGATGCAATTTCCCTGGAGCCCGCCCTGGCTTCCAGTACCTTGAGCACCATCCCTGCTGCCTCGGGGGCAAGTCAACCTGTTCCCTGGCGTTCTGCCGCCCACAGGTGCCTGCTGAAGGCACAGGCAGAGAGGGGCTCAATCCGTTTTTTTGGCAGAGCCTGCCTGCCTCTCCTATCGCTGGCAGGTGAGCTGACAGATAAAAGGCACGTATTAATGACCTGCCGGCCGTGGGAGAGGCAAGCCAAAACAAACAAAAAGGGATCAAGCCCCTTTTCATTTCTTCCTTTGGCAGGCACCTGTGGCCACTAGGACAATGCCATGTGTGTACGGTGGTGGAAAAACAAAACCTACCGTTTCAATTAAAAACTCAGCATTTCAATTTAGGGGGCATAGAATTCAGCCCAAGGACTAAACCCCCATCATGTGGACAAGCAACCCAGTGTTTTAAGATCCTGGGGCATATGCCTGACTTGCAGCATGTGAATACATAGAAAAACCACAGGGGTAGCTCTTTCTGATAAGGTGTCTCAAAGTTGTATGGACACTTTTCTGTCTAGGTGTACAAATAATTGGGCTATAAATATGTAAGGCAGAAGGCAGGCCAGGTGGTACCTTAAAGAGTCCCTTGTACAGAAAAGCGTAAACTTTTGTAGACTGCAGCCTACATTGTGAGGAGGCTGTAGCCTGCAAAAGGTTAAGTCTTTCTGAATGATTTAATCTTAAGGTACCAGCCTAACACAATTGTCTACTATTATTATTCTGGAAGTATGGCGGCTTCTGTGCCATTGAACCAAATACCTCTGCCAGTATGAAGGATCCTTTGTTTTCCTAGGCGCGATGCAGGCATGTAGAATTACTGCCCCAAAGATGTTACAGTGTAAACCTTGATCCGGCAAGTCCCTTTTTCCTTTGGGTGTCTGTGTGCACCTGTGTATGCCTCCTCAGGTACGACTCTGATCCTAGCAGCACCTGTATAGTGTGCATGCACCTGCCTCCCCTTGTGCTCTGCATTGAGGACATAGACAACAGTGGGTTTCTCCTCTTTCCTTTGTTCTTCTCAACCACTTTAGCTTGAGGGTGAGCTTTTGTAGTCTGTTCCAGCCCACATTTGGCCTATAGCTGCTCTCAGAACCTGCTTTCTTCACTTTATTTCTTGTTTTGGGGCTTCTTTGGTCAAATGCCAAGTTTTTTTTTTATGTATTACTTCAGAATGTCTCAGTCGATGCCCCCCCTTTAAATGCTAGGGCTAGATTTCCAAATAGCTTGGCATCTGACAGCTCCCATTTAGGCGTCTGAAAATGCCATTTTGGGAGCTCCTGGGTGTTGAGCACTCTTGAAAATTTGGCCTTTATGAACAATAAAAATAGACTCTAAAAATAAACTCTTTTTTTGTTCTAACTTAAAATGTTAAAGTTATTCACCTTTCCACTTCTCTTAATGCTTTTTCTGTATTCAGCATGTAATATTCCTCCAAAATTCATCCCTGCCATTCCACATGCAATGTGGGGCCTTGTTCCCCAACATGTGGCCCCCTCTGTTGTCTCTTCTGGCCATGACGAATGCACAGGAAGGCAGCAGCAGTCATACCTAAACACCTCGGTTGGACGATGGCTGTGTTAGACAGCAAGAACAGCTTTGCAGAGGAAAGAATACTTAAGTAAATAGGGGCATTATGCACCATGCTCTGAAGACTGCTGAATGTCAGCATTGCTGGATTTTGAGTGGGAGCCAGGGGTTACTAGTCTTGCAGGAGTAAAAGTGCTTAGGCCTCGGGCCCTATTCCCAAGTGGTATAGAAGGCACTCGGTAGCATAGGTTGTTGTAGGCTAAATTAAGGGTCTGTCTTGTCTCTGTTTTATATGTGCTCCCATGACAGTAAGCTGACCCTGGCCCTACAGCGCCTAGCAGAGACCACTGTTTTGGCCCCGTCTTATTAAAAGTAATGTTCTGTGATGTCTCATTAGGACTTGTAATCTTATTTTACTTTGACCTTGTAGAAAGCTTGTTTATAGGCAGTATACTAAAGCAGGGCTGTCTAACCTGTAAACAGCCAGGGGATGGTTGCCTTATTAGCTGCACTAATGGGGGCCACATGCCCAGGGGCCACACCAGTAGGAGACAAGGGCTGTGTGCTGTACTGTTGCCCCTGCCACCATTGCACTGTACCTCCATATTGGCCCCCCCTGCTGCAGTGCATGCCCATGCGGCCTCAGATCCCTGTGCCTCACACTAGAAGTGGGTAGTAATATTTTTCAGACCAACCCCCCGCCCAAGCTTTTTGCTTACCAGAAATGAGTAGTTAGTCTGCTTTTAATTTCAGCTGGCTGATGTAGGAGTTGTAGAAGATGCATGAATAGAAGATTGTTGAGAAGCAAACTTGCTCTTAATCCCAGTCTGGTGAAATGGGAGAAGCATGCATAGTGGGAGCATGAATACCAAGGCAACTTGTTCACCTAATGGACTATTTTAAATTGAAGGTACCATTTGGATGTCCTATGACCTTTTGGCAGGAATTGCGCGTATTTTTGTACTGAAACATTTATACTCATTTTGGTTGCGGATACTGCTTGAAAGAGCACCAGGTTGCTCCCTCCCCTCCCCTCCTCTGTGGCATTTGGGTTTTGAAAAAACTCTCTAGTAAGCCTAAATAATATGTGATCCATGAATGCTCCAAGACAGGCATGAAATTCAGTTTAGACCTCACAGTGGGGCCAAGAGGATTGCACTTTAATGTTGGGAGTAAGGATATTTTGAGGTTCTAATCCTTACATTGCTGCATTGCCCCACCAGCAAGGATCCAGAAAAGGACCTGGGAGTTGCAGTGGACTGTAAAATGAAGAATGTGTCAATCTCTAATTGGCCTTGTCAGCTACGAACTGATTTGTCAGGCATCCAACTAGACCTACATGTCTACCACCATCCAGAGAATCGATGGTTGACTATAAACTGAATATGAGCCAACAGTGTGCTCAACTGTCCTTTCCTCACCTCCTGCCCTTCCCTCTTTCCAAAAAAAAAACCCCAAACCACCCAGAAAACCCCAGAATGAGAGAGGCATAAAAATCCAATAGCATTAGCATATTGGGCTTTATTAAGAAAAAACATCACTTGCATGTCAAAGTAAATGGCTGTCCAGAATAGTATGCAGATTTCTAAGGATTGATTTAATGTCTAACACCTACCCAAGGCTCTTGATGCTATATCCTAATTAAGTATACAATAACGGTAATTAAATTAAATGTCAACAGCAATAAGTTCAACCGGAACTTGGGTAACTTGCCCAGTTACCTATGCCCCTTGTCATTCCAGTGCTGTCCGCATTCGCTAAGGGACCCTCTCAGTCGGGTGACCTTTGTACCACCTCTAACAAGGTGCCAGTTTTGAAGCACTTTGACCGGTCGGGAGCCTCGCAGAGAATGCCCTACCAGGTCCCTGTTCATAATGGCAGGACTCTGCTGAATGCTGCTGTGGCAGTAAACTGGTGCTAGTTCAATTAGGGTTTCATACAGCCTAGGCAGCACTTTTTAAACAGAGAGCAGTTGGCAGCTCTGTGTAAATCCTACAACAGTGGTTAAATTTGCTTCCAGCGAGATGCCTCACTTGGAGCTACTGTTCTGCATTTTCATTCTCCGAATGCTTGTACAGTGTAGCTGTGTGGAAAGTATACTGCGGTATGCTAATCCTGTGTTAACAAAATCACAGAGAACAGGAGCAAGGTCTGCATCTGAGTGACAAGGTTGTGGTTTAGGGATGTTTTTAGATTTGCCCCTCACGCATACATATACAATTGTCCTGACAGTACATATCACACTTACCAGTATCTTGTCATCTGCACATGAAATTTCAACACTTAACTAAATGGCCAAGTCACCCCTATCAGTCAAATGCTTCGGCCTGCTTTTCCAACCCACTGTCATCACTTCAGTCTCTTCTTAGGCTTCTTTGCTTCTCTCCAAGCTCCAGTTTCAGCTAGGCACTGACTTGCATGCTGAAGTGAATCATCTGAATTTACCCTGGAAACCTTCAAGAGGAGACTGGGCTGTGACCTCACTGGGGTCAAAGACTTTTGGATATCATGACAGTTGTCTCAGCCTCTGACAGCCTTCTCCAAAAGGGATGCGATTAAGTTGGTAGAGGAAGGAAAAAGAATCTGTTCGGCATCTGGACAAAATAAAGACCTTTTAGAAATCCTCAAGAAGGGAGGAAGAGGGGGAGAGAAGCCCTCCCTCTTTGCCTCCCCATGCCAGAATATTTATTTGCATCACAGTAGCACCTTGGAGTTCTAGTTACGTACCCAGAAGCCCATTTGCTAGGCCCTGTATGGGCAGTGAGTAATCTTGTTAGGGCATTGGTTTGGGATGGGAAACCCAGGTTTCTGGCATGTTGCACCCGAGCCCTGACCTCCAGGGTTCTCTCTCATCCCTGTCTGGTTTTAACCAGAAATCCTATTTGAAGCTAGTTACATTTTCCTAACATCTCACCTAAACTTCTGGGTTCCTACAAAAAGCATAGGTTTCGATACATTCGTGTCTTCCAGGAAAAAAAAAAGCAACGTTTTTTGGGAAATTCCCAACAGCTCTAACACTGGCTGATTTAGTTGGCAAGATCAGGAGGGTGTAGCAATTTATGGTGTATGGATCATATCTGGCTCACCAAGCAACTTCATTTGGTTCATTAGGCCTGACTATCAGCCGCATTTTGGCGGAAGTGACGCTTTTCGCTTCATGGGGACTCTCTGCTATCAGGTGGTGGCCATGTCTCATAGGTGTAGGCAGCAATTCAACACCGGGGAAGCGGTAGCAGCAGTGGCTGGATTGGAGGCACTGGGCTGCCTTGGACTGAACCGATTACCTTGGCCCTTTGCTGACTCTTGAGCAAGCTTGCTAGCATCAAGCGAGGAACCCAAACAAAGCCTATGCTGTGGCTTTCTTCTAAGAATCGGGTATCCTGGTCTTGGAGGTGTTGATATTCAAGTGAGAGACTTGGTACTTTCCCAGTGGAAGTGGGGTATATTTTTAGTGCATGTGTATGGAGGTGACATAGGTATTTAACTAACCTGGATCAATCCCGCAGTGCCCCCTGGGGGACGGAAGAGAAGGCCTTGGTAACATTTATTTACCTCCTAGTCGCTGTAATGCTGTCATTTGTTGGATCCTATTAATGACTAATGATCAAAAGGGAAAGACAAAAGAATAACTTGAATGTATGGATGAAAAAAGCCTAAAAAAGGTTGTGTTGTATGGTACCAGCTTATTTTTTTTTTCAATTGTTTCCTTTGCATTTTCCCCTGACATCAAGCCAAGCAGATAAACAAATCAACTGCATGCTAAAAGCTGCCTCTGAATTTAATCTTGTTCCTGCATGTCTGAGTCAGATGCCCAGAAAGGACTTTAGCAATGACTAAACCTATTTAGCTGCATAGGAAGGTACTTGTAAGTAGATTAGCTAAAGCAAAAATACCGTATTTGCTGTCTAAATGAAAGATCTCTCCATCCTCACCTCCTCACTTTTGACTAGACATCGGTGGTCATTTATCAGCAAAAAATAATTGTATACCAATATCCTAAAATGTGTTTAAATACCCAACCTCTTCCCCCGCCACTTCTACCAAAACTCTCAGCTTTTTGTGGAAAATAACAAGAAAGGATTCTTTCTGATTTATATATTTGGAGCAAATCCTACACTCCACAACTTTTTAGCCAGACCAATTGAACATAATTGAAGATTTGACGTAATGTACTTCCACGGGAGTTTAAGAGCACATCTTCTAATTACCATATTCCTGCTGCTGTGTAGCTCCTCTGTATATCTTGATCACACTTGAAAATAGCTGCAATGCTATTATATTTCAGGTTTGTTTTTTTTAATGAAAACAGGATAGGTATGGGAGCGGTTGTGCGCATTCACGTTCACATATGCTCCTCTATTTGTGGCATGTTTGCAGAGTTGATAGCAGTGAGGGCAGACTTTGGAGTTGAGATGCACTTTTGCCTTGCCTTGCATTGCTGTTAAACCATGAAAGACATTAAATTTTCATGACTTTTACCATTGCAATATGTCTGTTTTCCTCTGTATGAATATGGAGGGTAGCTTCCAAATCTTTCAGGTGAGATAGGAGTGCTTTTTTACTTCATTCTTCAGCAGTTATCCAACATCCAGTTGAATTTATCGTTTGGGGCTAATAGGCTTAAAGCAAGTGCTTTACATTACTATGAAAAAGCAGTAGCTTGTTTTTCTTCTACTAGGGCTCTGTTGGGCTCCAAGGGACCTAATGTGCCTTCTGAGATGAGCTTGTATGGTGGGACCTCTTGGCCTAACCGACAAGAGTTCGACCTGCAGTAAAATCCTTTGTGATCAGAAATGTTGCCCTGAATGAATCTTGGATTGTATCACCATTATGGGGAGAAATGTTCTAATTTTTGTCTTGGTTTCATACACTAAGCACTGACAACTTCTAATTTTAGAAAAGCAGGATAAATTTGGAAGAGGGTGGCATCGTCGCGAATAATATGCTCTCATCTCTCCCTTTCCTGAGTGCCTATCTGTGGATGACTATCTCTTCAGTCTCCAGGAAAATGTAAATAGATCTTGCCTTAAATTTGCCAGAATATGCACAGTTGCAGGAGAATGGGACCAGTGAATCTTTGCAGTTTGGTGTAAAGCCGGAAGAGAGCAGCTTGCATGACAGCTTGACTTTGGAAATGGAGGCAAAATAAATTGTAGATGGGGGCGGGGGGGAGGGATTGTTTGTTTTTTGTTTTGTTTTTTTAATTTCCTCATCCTTTTAAATGTCCTAGCTTGCTTTTGGACACAGCATTTACGTCATAACACATCATTTTTGAACTTTATACTGGAGACCGCGTTCACATTCCTTTCGGTCTTCTAAGGCACCGAGAAGGGAGAAGTTGTCAGCTGTTCTTTGTTTTTATTCCCCTGACTTTTGAACAATGTCCAGGCTTGCTTCGGAGCTTTCTCATCTGGTTCAATATGCATGCAACACACTTCTTTTTTTCTTTCTTCAAACTAAAACCTCTTTATTTTCAAAACGTCTTTGCCCCAAGGTAGCCAAGTTGCCAAATCTTGGAAAAGGAGGAATTGGCTCCTCTCTACTTCGTTATTGTGTATCTCTTTCAGCACGAGCATCTTATTTAAAACATGCAAAGTAAACACAAATTTGTTGTGTTTTTTAGTGGAGCATGCCAAGACTGCATGTTGCTAAGATGGTGCGTAGTAACCCTTTAATCATTTGAGCAGACCGAAAACCCGACGAGTTGAATTCATGCTCCTTTCTGCTTTGTTATAGGAGCAGATTAAGTATTTGAAAGGCAGTGCCCTCTTTGACAACGTGCTATAAAGTGTGTTCTGGTTTACTTTTCATAAGACATCTTGACTGTGGTGTGCAAGGGGGTGGATTGGATAAATGACTGCTTGCAAACACAGGAGATTGATAGCTTGTGAAGCCTTTTCCAGCCCTCTGTTCTTTGGATGCTGGCATGTGCATTTTTTGAAAATGATTCCTAGGCTAATACTTAAAAAGCATGGTTCATTTTATAAAGTGGATTAGCTCAGTCAGTAGTTTTTCGTAAAATACCATGCATTTTCTTGGCATTGCACAGTTGGGGATTGTGGACATGTTTTGGATTTTGTCACCAGCATCTGGCGTTGGTTGTTATTGGAGATCTAAGGCATGCCTGTGTGATAAACTTGCTGTCCCTGGTGGCTTTGCCCTTGGGCATACTGCATTCCTCTGGGTAGACTGCCTCCTGGACTGGAAGCAGTGTAGTTATGTGTGTGGCATCACTGAGCAGCTAATTAGGTTGGAGCAGGCTAATGAACACAGCTCAGCATCCATGCTTATTAGCCTGTCCAAGTGGTTGTGTAGGCATAGTGACGCTGCACCTACCTAGTTTAGGAAGCAGTGCAGCCTGCTGGAGAGTGCAGTAACCTTGATAGATCAGTAGACCCTATGATAGATGAATAGGCCCATGTATCTAAAGTGCTTGAGCACCTTGTTACCATAGCATGTCAGTGCCTTCCTCTGTATTACTGTATATTCTCCTGACTAACTGGCTAGATAGGGATGTGCCCTTATCTGTATAATGGGGATCAGAATTTAGGCATAAAGACTAACTTACAACATGCATAACCATGGACAGAAGATCTGAATGGAAATCTGATCTTTTGATACCCGGACTTGCTTTTGCCCAAGTCACTGGATAATGCTCCTATTTTTATTTCAACCTAATAATTCAGCAGAACTTTCCATATTATCAATAAAATGTATGGCATAGTTAGTAACAGCTCTGTCCTCTCTCTGGACTAAGAGCAGGACCCCAACTCTTCCCATTTGTTTAATCTGAAGATGTATCTTGATAGTCTTGCCTTCCCTAAACCTTTCATATTCTTTACTTTAAAGATACTGGAAGATATTTAACCCTTCAAAATGCAGATGGGATCAAACAGATGGATAGAAAACTAGCTGGAGCATCAGGCTCAAAGGGTAGTAGTTAATGGCTCAATGCCTAATTGGCAGCCGGTATGAATTGGAGTGCCCCAGGGGTCGGTCCTGGGGCCAGTGTTGTTCAGTGTCTTCATCGATGACCTGGAAGATGGGATGGAGTACATCCTCAGCAAATCTGCAGATTACACCAAGCTGGTGGAAGTAGTAGATATGCTGGAGGGCAGGATTCAGTGACCTAGACAAACTGGAGGATTGGGCCAAAAGGCATCTCATGAGGTTCAACCAGGGCAACAGCAAAGTCCTGCACTTAGGATGGAGCAATCCCATGCACTGGTGCAGGCTGGGGGCTGACTGGCTAAGCAGCAACTCTACAGAAAAGAACCTGGGGGCAATAGTGAACAATAAGCTAAACATAAGCCAGCAGTGTGCCCTCGTTGCCAAGAAGGCTAATAGGCATACTGAGTTGCATTGGTAGGAGTGTTTCCAGTAGGTCCAGGGAAGTAATTAGGCCCCTCTATTCAGCGCTGGTGAGGCCACATCTGCAGTATGTAGTTTTGGGCCTCCCACTCCAGAAAGGATGTGGATAAATTGGAGAGAGTCCAGCGGTCAGGAGGCCAAGGCATATGAGGAGAGGCTGAAGGAACTGAGTTTATTTAGTCTGGAGAAGAAGAGACTGAGGTGGGATTGAATAGTAGCCTTTAACTCCATGCAGGGGGTCAGGTATCAGAAAGGTTAAGTTAGATATCAGAAATGATTTTCTCACTAGGAGGGTAGTAAAGCACTGGAACCAGGTTTCCCAGAGAAGTGGTGGTATCTCCATCCTTGGAGGTTTTTAAGGCCCAGCTAGACAAAGCCTTGGCTTTTAAGTGATTGGTTTGCTCTCTGTAGTGCATCCCCTTGAGTTAAGGGAAATATTTACTTCTCTCCTTCTGTTGACCTTGCAGAGCTGGTGCAGGTCTAGAGGAGGATGATAACTTGTATTTTGTTTCATACATAATGAACAGAATTGCTGACTAAACTCCAGTTGCAGAATTTTTCTTTGGAAGAACACGCATAGACCTGTCAATTTATGTTAATAGCCACAGTTGAATGATGCGATGGATTAATTTAGGCAAGGCTGTTCTTTTGGAGTCCAGTATGAATTTACAGAGCTAAACAGCACAACCCCCAAGTTGAGCAAACTTGTATCTAGAGTCAAATACGTCAAATATTGGAAGTCTCTGGAGCCATTTCTGGGATTACTTGAGGCAAGGTTAGACTAAAACTGAAGACCTTGAGAGGAAAATACCTGCATAAAGTTATTTTTTTTTCTTTTTTTATCTCAAGCTGTAAAGGCCCTTATGTTCATATTTACTTTAAGCTTGTCACAAAATGTCTTGTGCTCTTTTTGTATTCCAGTCTTGGCATATTGGATGGCTCAAGGCAGCACTAGGTGCTACTCTGACAGTTGACATAGCTCAGTCTTTAAGCGTTTCCAGTTGAATATGACTTTTCATTTCCACCTAGGAGAAGTTTTACAATCTTTGATTTCTTCTACACCTGAGGAAAGTTGTGTGTGCTCAAAAGCTTGCAAATAAAGCCTTTTTTTTTTTTTTTTTTTTAAATATCTAATTGGTCTAATACAAGATATCACTTCTACCAGGAGTTCTGATTCCTACAGTCTAATATCTTTAAGCTTTTCAGCAAAGCTGACCACAGATCTGACACACCCATTTTAACTGAAGCTCTCAAAGGGTGACTATTCCCAACTTTTTTAATTGGACAAGGCAGTGGATAATGTCCCAGTGCACCCGTATGCACTATCCCGTGCAAGATGGACCTTATAAAAGTCAGTGTGTAATCCATTGATTCAGGTATGTAGTGTTTGATGTCTA
>JAGPOW010001296.1:135850520-135880695 GCA_030014935.1 Caiman crocodilus
AAGGAAAGCAATGCAAGCATTTTCTCCATATTTGCCATGCTCTAAATTACAGCAGCTACCTTCTTCCTGTAGGCTGAGTGTTTCTCGATGCAAGAGAGCACCTAATATGGGATCAGCCTCTATTCTTACACATGAAGTCCTGCTCAAAAAATTCAGAGATGGATCCCAAGGAAGCACTAGCGTTTCATGTAAGGGTTTAGTATACGTATGTGATATTTACTTTTCTTTATCTCCATCTCAAATACTTTTTTTTTAATCGGGCCTCAAGCATCTTTCAGAAGCTCATTTCCCTTAAAAGTATTTGTGGCAATTACATTTAAAAACACAAATTAATTACATGTGCTGCATTTGTTGGTAATGGAGATTTTGTACCTCCTATAGGAAGCATTTTAGTTTTTATACATACTAGTAGCTTGCATATATCCTTTGTGCAGTATTAAGGATCACGAAAACGTTTGACCAGCATCTTCAAAGTTAGATTTTCACGGCTGAAATATTACTCTTCTGGGTTACTTTAATGTAATTCCACTACTGTCTTTTGTTTTGCTTGTTTTCAGAAACTTGCTCGGTATGTCAAAGCTGAAACTTTTCTTCCCAAAACCATGTTAGAATTTCTGTTTTAGGATCCCAGAATGTGTTTATCTGTAAAAAGTTGAATGTAAGCTTGTGTTTGAAAAAAGGTATACCACTTTACCTACAGTTCCTAAAGAGGCTTAGTTGTATCAGTACCACTTGTGTATGTAGTCTGGATGTGAATCATTAGTTCTGTAGTTACCGGCTTCACTTCCTACTATATGTTAAAATGCTAATTGTAGCTGTAACCTTTCTGCAGTCTTGAGGGATTTCCTTGGTTTTGAATATTCTGTCAAAAGGCAGTTGATTTACACTTGAGAATTATAAAATGAATGTAATCTGCTTTTAATTATTATTCTAGATATCCTGGAATTTTGCCATGCTCTTAAAGCCTTTGTTCTTTACTTCTGCTAATAGGCTTTGGCTTTTCTTTGAAGATGGGCCATTTTGTAAAAGTAGATTCCCCCCCCCCCCACACACACACACACCCCATACACTGTAAAATACTCTTAGATTCAAGTCTAGGCTGAAGGCAAAACTTGGGTGTTGTGCAACAACATTTAAAAACAGGAGCAAGTCCAAGTATTCTGTTAATCAGGGGTGGCAGTCTTCTCCTGTTGTGTTTTTTGTGATCAGGGTTTGTTTATATTACTACAAAATTAAGTGATCGTGACTGCTTTTAACTAAGAGAAAGATCTTAAATAATCTTAAGCAAAAAGTACCTTGAAATTCTTCTTCAGCTAACCTATAAGTCAGGGCTCTCAAACTTACAGCCTGTGGGCCAGACTTGACCTGCAGAGAGACCTGCCACCTGGTCCCCAGTGCTGCCCCTGGGTCTGATCCAGACTCCCACGGGGCTCAGTCTGTGCCCATAGTGTGGGGCTGATCCACTGGTTGGATCCAGTATACAGATCCCCTTCCCCTTCCGCTCCCCCCGCATACCTGGTTCAGTAGCCATTCCAGCCAGCCTGGGACCCACCTGCGCTATACGGAGTGGATCCTGGGGCAGCTATGCTGGGTTCCACGTGTGGTACAGGATGGGGTTTGCTGGGGGAGCAAAAGGGGGAAAAGGATGGGGCCTGTTGGCCTGATCCAGCCAGCAGACTGGCCCCAGACCACTCATCCAGCCCAAGGGACCGGATGACTTTGACACTCCTGTTCTCACTCCATTTCACACTCCCTTACTTTTTTTTCACTGATCTACCTCATCTTGCTAAAAAAAAAAAAAAAAAAAAAGCCTTACACACTTCAGGTGTGAACAGTGATGCGTCCGTCATTCATCATTGCACTATAATGCTGTCTGCCCCCTGTGAATAATGGATATCCATGCACTGATGTTTGCTATTCCTACTGTTCTTATTCGGGATGGCCCTATTGAGGAAACACAAGTCTGGAGGAATGAGCTGAATTACGTTCCAAGTTCCAGGGGCAATTTTCCCTCCCTTGCTTGGCAGAAAATAATAGGACTGCACAGATGACTAGAAACTGGTCAGTAAAATTTTTTTAGTAAAAATCCACGTGCCACAAACAGCTCAAGTGGACTTTGGTGACAGCTACGTTTGATGAAACGTAGACCTAGAAAAAATGTGGGTCTCTGAGCCAACAGCTGCTGTGGGCAAGCATGTCCTATGCTTTTCATAAACTGTTCAAACTCCCTCTTAAAAGCAGTTAGCCGCAGAAGGAGCAAAAAGCTTATTTGAGGGCTGCACAGAACCATGCTGCTTTGATGGTTGGAAACCTTTTGATTTCCAGCCTGAACTGACTCTCTCAGATACTTTATACTTGTTTTATTTTTGTGTCAGTACCATCTTTTGGCTTCAGTATCTTCCCTCTCTTGAGGTCCTGGCAGATGTTTAATTAAAGCTGTGAAGGGATCTGAACCATGATCCTAACAATTATGCCTTCTGCCATGTCACATGTGCATTGCAGGAGGTACAGTTGTGGCGTTGGGACTATCACCACATTGCTGGTGCATGAGGAGCCCAAAAGCATGATCCCAGGTTCTCCCTGCACTGCATTGCCCCTGGCCTGTGGCTGGGAGTGCCGGTCATCTGATCAAGGCTTCCAGCTGTGGCAGCACATCAGAGCCAAGGGCTACACAGCTGGGAGTCCTGATCAGCTGACCAGGCTCCCACCCTTGGGAGCATGTGCAAGCCTTTGGGGTTGGCCACATGTTCAGCTTATGGCATGATGCGAAATGGCCACAAAGTTATTACAGGAAAAAATGTGTAACAATTTGTGGCTTATTCGCTGTTTTATTGTTCCATTTGTTAAACAAATGTTTGGCCAGGTTACAACTAAAGACATGATTTAATTGGGTAGTCAAGTCTGAAATGTAACATCTAACAGGATCTTGACTGTCATCCTCTTGGATGTGAAATGATAAAGGAAAGGCAAAGGGTGAGTTTGGGGGGGGACACTAGACCAGGGGTGTCCTCTCTTCTGGCCCCACAGGATGAATGAGTGGCACGGGACTAGGCAACATGCCACAGCAGGCCCACAGACCTCGTCTCCCCAGCATGCATGATCCGTTGTTCTGCAACCCATGCTGCTTGCGGTGCAGATCCAGAAAACCTAGCATGGGCACTGCACGTGGCACAGCCCCCTGGCTGCACTCCACCACGTGAGCGCCAGCACCAACTGGCTAGGGCCCAGTGCTGCATGCAGCATCTAGGTCCCAGACTGGCTGGAGCATGTGCCACATGGGGCTCAGTCTGGATGAGGAGGCACCACATGCTGCATGCCTGCTGCTTGGGCCTGACTGCATCATATGCGGTGCCTTTTCCAGCTGGTCCAGGACCCCTGCCACGGGCACATGCCATACCCCATGTGGGTCTGATCCAAACCAGGGGCAGCCCTGGGGGCCAGCTGGCAGGGCTCCGCAGGTTGGATCTGGCCAGTGGGCCACATGTTTGACACCCCTGGACTA
Organism: Caiman crocodilus; assembly: GCA_030014935.1. Classification (NCBI taxonomy): domain Eukaryota; kingdom Metazoa; phylum Chordata; order Crocodylia; family Alligatoridae; genus Caiman; species Caiman crocodilus. The sequence goes on from JAGPOW010001296.1 coordinate 135,854,023, forward strand.
GACTAATCAAAGAATTGCAGCCACTTGCACTGTGCACTCTGTGAAAGTGTTTACAGGAAAAATCTGAATAATACATAAAAATCCTAAAACTGAGCAAGGCTTGTGTTTACAGCTTGAGACTAGTATATGAGGTTTCTGGAAACCAGTTTTTACAGAGAACAGAACATTCCATAAGTTTTAATTACTTTATGAACACAAACCAGCTTGTAAAATGTTTTTCTTTGTATTGTTTCATAGCAATACACAGTGGTGATTAGCCCAGGGCTTCTCTCCCAATTGAAGATCAAGCCTGTGTTTGCAATGCCTTAGTTGTTTGGATGGAAAGACTTTGAAAAATGCAAGTTTTGAGATTTCTCCTGCCAAACAACTTGGTTGAGCGCCAGGAACCTTTACCAGCCTTTGTAAAGTGACCTGCAAAAAGAAAAATGAGACAATCAGTAAACAAAGATCACGTGCTAGTCACAAACACATTTTGAAAAGTTGGTTGCCTAGAGAAACAGGAAATGAGAATTATGCAACAAACAATTAAGGGTGCCAAAAGGCTAAGTTGATGACGCTCTTTCGGGGAATTATGATGAAACCTGCCGGAATCTTCAGTATTTCAACATGTTCCTTTTCACCTTCAGGTTTAGATCTGACTTGATTATTTTTGCTACAGCTTTCTGATGGTACAAAAAGGGCAGCTGCTTCAAAATATCCTCACCCTGGGGGAAATAGCATTCAGCTGTGAATGACGGGATCTTAAGTTAATGTTTTCTTTCTCCTTTTTGTTATCTCTCATAGTTGAGAGCGAGCTTTTGGTATTGGAGTCCTCATTTTACAGGTAAGGTGACAAAATCACTTGTCACATCTGGGAGTCCTTCCTGGCAGAACCGAGTTTTTTCTGCTTACATTTCCAAGGCAGGACACTTCCAGTGGGAAGACTGTTGCACCAGTGCCAGCAGCCTCTCTGCAGCTAACATAAGCAGCATTGAGGCAAAGATCGTGAAATGTCAACTCCACTGGGCTGGCCACTGTGCGCAGGTGACTGACACTCGTCTCCCAAAGCAAGTAATTTTCTCTCAATTCGGTCTTGGTAACGAGGGCCTGCAGAGGACAGGACACGCTGATGCCACCTTTCTTAAGGTGTGCTTTCAGGTTTACAAACTGGGAAGTGCTGGCTGGTAACAGATCTCAATGGCACTGCGCCATACATCAAGCTACAGGCTACTTTAAAGAGAACGATCTTGGTCAGGAAGCCAAGCAGCAGCAGAGGAGGAAACAAAGCATACAACATCCTGGCCAACAGCTGGAACATGGGGTGGAATTGGGGGGATTCCCAGGGAAGTCCAAGAGAAAAGAGACCGAATCATCTGAGGAGGAAGCCCAGAAGGGAGTGACCCCGAGATTCAGATCGACACCAGGAAAGGGCAGATCTGTTTGGTGCTTGCTCAGTGAGTTAAAGGAACAAGCTTCTTTGCAGGTCTGAAATATAAATAGACTTCAGAGACCTTAGATGTTAGAGGCTGGAAGGGACCTCATGAGATCGAGTCTAGCCCCTCTGCCATAGAGTCAGGAAGCCTGCTGGGGTTAAATGATCCCAGCAAGATAAACACCCAAATGCCTTTTGAATGAATCCAGGATGAAATCTGGAGATGAAAAGGATCTTGATGGGGGCAGTGAAAAATCAACTAGTTTGTCCTTAATGGTCAAACAGTTGACCCTCCAGGTGCCTTTTGGAAAGGACTGAGGGATTACTATGCCATCTTAGGGAAGATGTGGAGCTGGAAGTGATGGTTGGTGGGGGGGTATCGAAGAGAGCAATAGCCAGTTTGGCAACGCAGCTAATAAAAGAACTGTGTCTGTTTTAACTAGAAGAAATGGGTCAGACAGAGAGGGATTTTTGTTTTATAGGCCAAGAAGACTGGTTAGCAGAATGGAAGAAATGGAACTACTGTTGTAGATCAGGGCATTGGATATTACAGGGGTATTAGTAACATGGCAGAATAGCAGTTGTGTTTGGAATAAAGCCATTGAAAGATGTGTACTATTCGGGAAAGATAAATAAAAGTAAAGGTGTTGGGGTCGCAGTATTAAACTGATGTGGTACACTAAAGAAATAACAGCATAACTTAAACTGGTTTGGAATAAAATCACTCTGAAGAACAAATGTGAAAAGGTTATTATTAGAGTGCATCTACAGGTCTGCTACAGACCCTGCTGTGGTCTGATTTAGGTATGGATACAGATCTGTAGTGCTGGGAGAAATATTGCCAGGAATTGTCATAGCGGGAGACTTTTTAGCTTCCCAGATACAGGTTGGAAAACAAATGTACTAATAATAGTAGGGCCCAGATAGTCTTGGATGTGACAGCTGACAGATCTTTTCACCAACAGTAACTAAGCGAACAGAAGGTGATGCTATTTTAGACCGTGTTTTGGGTAAGTAATGAGGAAGCTGTAGAAGAGCAGGTTGTAATACAGGACTCTGGATTTGACTGGTCCGGGTCTCTTTTCAGTTTTAAGTTAAAGGACAAATAACATTACCCTTCATTACCCTTAATAAGCCAAATAACATTACCCAAATAATATTACCCTTCCCAAAAAAGGGTTTGTTGCAGGTAGGTCTTGCCTAACCAATCTCATTTCCTTCTGGGACCAAGTGACGTATCACCTGGACAAAAGGGAAGAGATTGATATCTATTTGGACTTTTAAAAAGCCTTGGACCTGGTGTCCCATGATGCCCTTGTGGAAAAAATGGGCAACTGAACAAAACTCTAGCTTGCATCTACCGATGCATCTCGAGCAAGACTCAAGATGTCATCCTCCTGCACTACTCAGCCTTGGTGAGGCTGCAACTGGAGTACTACATCCAATTTTGGGCTCCATGATTTAGGAAGGACATGGAGAAATTTGAAAGAGTCCGGAGGAGAAGCACGCGTATGATCAGAGGAGAAGAGAACAGGTTTTATGAAGAGAGGCTGTGAGCTATGAGACTCTTCAGCTTGGAGAAGTACAGGCTCAGAGGTGACCCAGTGGCAGCCTATAAGTACATCGGGGTGTGTATCAGGATGTGAGGGAACACCTGTTCAGCACACCCCAGGGGATGACAAGGTCCTGCAGGACCATTTTAGGCTGAGCATAAGGAAAAACTTCCTGAGCTCGTAAGGCCTGGAGCAAACACCCCCCCCCCCGAGGTGGTGCAAGCATCTACTGGACACTTTTTAGAAACACGTGGATGCTTATCTTGCAGGGATCCTTTGACCTTAGCTGACTTCATACCCCTGGGGCAGATGGCTGAACCCAATTATTCTTACGAGGTCCATTCCAGCCCTAATGTCTATAAAACCTGCGGGGTGGGGAAAAAACCTAGAAATTAATGGAACTAACTAGTGGCAAGCGAGGGACAGAACCACTGAACTTTGTGTCACCCATGGTCAAACAAGTTAGTTGAAGTCAAGTGGAGCCTGGGGACTTTAATATGGAAAAGGCTACAATGTCCAAACACTATCCAGAATTTACATTTGAAGCAAGAGAGCAAACCATATAGGGGAAAGGTTCCAGACCTGACTGCATAAACATTCTCCTTGCTGGGAGAGGGCAAGCAAGGGCAAAAGCTGGTTTTCAACAACAGCTGCGGTGTCTTGGAGGTCAAACTATGGGGAAAACACTGAACAGCTCTATTTAAGTCAGTCCTTGCAAGAGAAAGTAAAAGAAATGGTAGAAGCCAAGAAGGTGAAAAGAACTAGGGACAAAGTGGGGCTAAAATGCAGTAGGGTGGCAGGAAACTTAAAACTGATTTAGGTTTAGACTCAAAGCTAGTAGAGTGCCCCCAATTTTCAGTAGGGGAAATGTTAATTAAGAGGGGAAAGGTAGGCTTGCTAATGAGGAGCAAGTGTATTAAGGAGGCTATCGCATCCAGGGTCAAAACAGACCCGAGTTTAAGACACTCCATTTAGTGGGTGGAGGAAGGCCATCTAAATCCTGTTTCCAAATATTTGGAAGAACACACATGGGAGATGAATATAGGGGGGTTTAAATCGATTAACATTTGTTTTTATTTAGGGAAGGAAGAGGAGTGAGGGATGTGATCCAGGCTGCTACAGACCCAGTTGTATGATCTCAGTAGCATGTAGGCCGTTGAGGTAGGTTGTACCAGACTAAACCAGATACCTCTTTCGAAGGGAAATGGGGGCACTTTTACACGTCCTCCGATGCTTTCTGAGTAGGGCATTTTGGAGCAAGTTTGCTGGAGCACGTTGCATGCCGTACAATCTAATGTATTTGGCGTCCCCGTCTTTCAGGGTTCTTCAAAGCTTGTTGAACAAGCTTTAGTTAAAGTGCATCCTGCTGCCATTTTGAAACACGGGACACTAAATGCACGAGACGCTGTGGAGATTTTAATTAGAGCGGCTCTCAACAGCCACTCTAAAATGTCTATTTGCCCCTGTGGAGCATGTGTACAGACACCCTGGGGTATTAAGACCAGAGAAGTGCAATTAGATTTAATCTACCTAGACTTCTGTAAAGAATATGTGAGAACTCCTCGTGTGAATACTAAGCTGGAAAAGATGGAGATCAGTGGAGGAACTGTAAAGTGGATAAAGAAATGGCAGTTGGTTGTGTTGAAAAGGGACTGACGTGGTTACAGATTAACATCTGAAACTAGTTTTAACTACACTTTAGGCAGCTTAAAGTTACATCACTCCAGGGCACGTTCGTCTCTGGTCCGCGTTACCCAGCTTTTGGTCCATTAATGTGTGGCCACTCCCCATAGATAAGCGGCCCAAGTTGCAATCCTCCAGTATCCCAAGATGCAGTGTCCCCTCCCCAACCTTCTTGTTCTGTGTGGACAAACTTTCACCCCCTGAATTTTCCTCCTGGGGGTCAGGGGGGAGCTCTGGAACCAAACCAGCTGCCCTTCCTGCCCCCGGGGCTGTGACCATCCCACCTCTAGGGGTGGATCCCCATGCAAACAGCTTGCAAAGGATGTGCAGTCTAGCTAGTTCATAGGTCATTGCCGGGTCCAGAAATGGGGTCTAGGGGGTGGGGACAAAGATGACAAATCGGAGACTGGATTGGGTCTTCGTGAGCTGAGCTTCCTTCCCAGGGCAGTGGCAGTAGCTCCCCTAAAAGCATCCTTCTCGGCTCCAAACCACTCCAGAAAGCGTAACCAGCAGACACAAACCCCAGTCCTAATCTAGTAAAGCATGAGACCTCCTTTAATTTACTTCCTCTTTATTTCTTTTGACCTTTTTAAAAATTTATTTTCATTTTAGCCTTCAGTGGCTGACTTCATTTCGCTGCCGTTCCCCAACCCCCATTTCTTTTTCCAACTCCTATTTCATTACCTGCCCCCATCCCATTAACTGTCTGCCTCTTGCCTCACCACCCCACGCTTCCCTTTCTCCCACCTCCTCCACGCACACCTTGGGCAAGGAGAAAAGCCTGTCATGGCTCTCCAGCCCTGTAGCAGTAGCTCCTGGGCAGGCCCTGCTCACCTGCCCGCTAGCGCCAAGTTACATCTGTGAACGTCGGGGACAGTCAGAGATGGTTTTTAGCCTTAAGGTGCGACTGCTCCAACCTCAAGCCAGCAGTAACACTGATCAACATTTGTGCAGCTCAAAGTGCGATGTGTAACAAGGCCAAAGATTGGAAGGCATCAATGCAAGAGGATCTGTGTGGTGGTTGTTGTTGGTTTTTGTTTTTTTGTCAGTATAGAGGATTGTTCTTATGGTTTAGAGTAATAAAAAAGTGCAATTCAGTAGTGCAGAGTACAAGACGATGAAATCGGAGCTTAATAACAAGAATTTCTGTTGAGTTGGAGCCCATCACTCGGCAGTAACAAGAAGAGATTTTCATGAATGATTTGTTCCCAGGTTGACTTTGAATTTCCAGTTCTATGACACATAATAGTATTGTGGCTCTAGGATCTCATTGGGCAAGATATTCGCAGTAAAGACGGGCTGGAATTATGTGCATGGCACAAGGGAAGGCCTCTGGTCATCTGTCATCGGGAAATACAAATTCATGCTGAACTGGGGTAAAGACAGGCGACCTACGAAAAGGCTCTGTATTCCCCAGATGGTGTTTTAGGAGAAGAGACTAAAAGTTTGTTTCGTTTAGCCTGGCAAACGGAGGGGCAGAGCAGCTGCGAGTGCCTGCTGCGGCAGATGCATCAGGACCTATGTTCCAGTCTGTTATGTGTGTCTGCTCTACAGGGAGGTCTTGTGCTAAGACCCCGTACTCTGGAGGAGAACCGACTTCTTCCTTGTGTTTGTGTCATGGGTGGCAAGTCTTATAACACATTTCCATCGGTGGTCATTAGTAACTGTCCCCACCGTGTTTAGTACTGCGTGCTATCTTCAGGGACTACAGTGTGTTAGCTTTTTAACAGGCAGATGTAAACATATTAACGGTTTCCTCTAGTTTAACAATTTATAATCTGAAAACAACCCCTTTATATCTTGGTTTCGTGCTTTTCTAGATTTCTAGCTTCTGGTTCACAGTTTTTCATACTGTGTGTGGCTTTTGTTTCTTACCGTCAAGTATATTCTTATTTATAGTTACCAACCAAATCAATTCATTGGAAGCTTTATATAAAAACGTGCTTGTCGCCAACTTTGTGCTGTGTGGGATGCAGACATACGTAATACTAGTATGCATTGCAGCCAGGCTGCTGCTGAATGCTTCAAATCCACTTAATATTGCACTGGTTTAGACTGATAAGCTACTGGTACCAAAACAGGTTTTAGGTTAAGGTGACTTTCAAAAGGGAGGTGAGTTCTGTAGACTGAACCACAAGAGCACTGGCAAAATGTGGGTATTCACTGGTCTTGCTTGCTTTGGTACTTCAAGATTTTCTTATTTTGAAATGCGAACCTGTCTTCCTTGGTTTGGTCATTCTGGCTCGTGCCAAATACAACAGAAATCTTGCATTTGAAAGGAAGGAATCTCATACTTGTTCATACATGTATCACTCATCTGTGGTTGCTACTAATTAGTTTACATTTTATCACTCCACTTACTGGATGCAGAGATCTGCAGTGAGACTGCAATTTTGTTTCTTTGGTACCAGGTATGTGCATGGTGTTGTATAGGGTAAAAATAAGCAATTCCTGCCAAAATAAATGCCAGCCTCGCAGTTTAGAAGACCTTGTGCCTTGCAAGCACTGTTTTCAGGTTCCTTGTATACACACGTTCATATGCTACCTTCATTTTTTTCCTCCTTTTACATCATCCTTTGTACTCTTAGAATATAACGTTTTTACTTTTTCTTGCTAGTTCCAATGACGGGTTTTACTCAGCGAGCTACGATTGATCCAGAACTGAATGAAATCCATGTGTTGTCTGGGCTCAGTAAGGACAAGGAGAAACGGGAAGAGAATGTTAGGAACTCTTTCTGGATTTATGATATTGTGAGGAACAGTTGGTGAGTATATTAAAGTCCTCTATGAAAGTATGGTGCAGCCATCAGTCAATAGGGAAGCAATTCCATTGTGTTTTTATAAGATACACATTTGTTGTCTGCACTTAAGTGCTCTGGAAAATTTTATCCTGCATTTGACAAATATTTAATTAACTATTTATCTACTGAGCAAAGGTGATAACCAAGTTTATGAAATAAACATACATGTGGCATAAGTTCTGGAAGTGCCTTCTAGGAGCATGGATTGACAGGCTCGGTCTGTACAGTTTGAGATTGGGGCCTAAGTATCTTTAAGAGCTTTCTCTTGAACAGCTAGAAGGTTTTCCTACCAGTCTAGCAGTGAAGGTTAGATATGTAGGACAGAAGCAATTTATGGGGAAGAAAAATGATTTATCCCCTTCCCAGCACACAATATAAGTTGTGGGGTTTTTTTAAAATGACCTCCCTCATGCATACAACATTGGCACTGCTTGCTTTGTCTATAGTTCATGATTATCAGTGGCAGATAATTTGACTATTACCCTGTATTTCAGGTCTTGTGTTTATAAGAATGATCAAGCAGCAAAAGATAACCCAAGTAAAAGCCTCCAGGAAGAGGAGCCCTGCCCAAGGTTTGCCCATCAGCTGGTATACGATGAGCTGCACAAGGTATGGATGTTTACAGGATTGAAATCTGGCACAGAAGTTAATGGTTCTGGTCAAGTCTGAAGGTCTACTTTAAAAAAAAAAAAAAAGAAAAAAAATCTGATCCTATGTTTCTGGGGTAAAACAGAGACTGACGTTATGAGATGGTGCAATATGCACAGTTTCATCTAGAAAGGATTTTGTTGCTAAAGACAGTGAATAAACTCGTATGTTAAATTGATTTATCATGAAGCAGCTTGGTATCTTGTTCCTTTAATAGACATTATAGATCTAAGGTATGTAGCAAAAGTGGAGCTGATGACCAGAAATGAAGCCAACAGCATTGCTGTGAGGTTCGCTCATGGCCATTCTTAAAAGCGAAGAGACTCAGGTCCTGGAGGTAGTACTCTGTCTTGATCTACTTGGATTATAGAGGATAGTGCTTCCTGGCTTTTCAAAGCAATTGCTTATTAAAAATGCGAGTGGTTTCAGTCCCTTTCTTGTAACATATGTATCCTGTGGCCATTGTGGTCCTCAGCTAAACAACTTTGAGTACCTTAATTTGGGTGCCCAAACCTTTAAATAGGGAATCTGAATTTTTTACTGTAGGAAGAACTCACATTCTCCCTGGAAAAGCTACATTTTAAGCTTGTGCCTTAAATGCTCCTACAGAGTAAACAAGTGGTAAAGTAGCGTATCTAGTGTAGTCGCTGAAATGTCGCAGACTACACTGGGATCATGAATTCTCCAAGGGATCACTGCGGGGGCTGGACCGTGGCTGTTAACATCAATTCACTCCATCTGAAGAGCTCTTCTCTATGACCACTTCTAAAGTTGTGTATTTTTAGAAGTCTCTTCCAGTGACTTTTTTGGGCTTCCCTGATATAAATGAGGAGTCTCCTATATAGAACCTAAAATAGTGCATGTTGAAAGGATGTCTAAGATATGGAAAAGGATGGCTTGTTACTTTTTTTTTTTAATTTAAAATGTCAGCATTTTAAGATCCCTCTCTGGAATATTGAGAGCTCAGCCGTTCAGAGTTTGCAGGGGCAAGGGTGTTTTTTTTAATAATGCAATAAACAGGAAAACAATCAATGTTTGTTTTATACATCCATTGTCCTTGGATTTTGAATTTGCTTTGAGACCTCAGTCTTGGGTTTAAAGGAAACATTTTAAAGTTAGCATGAAATGCTTTCATTATTTTTTTCAATACTTGCCCTTAGTCTGGGCAGAAACAAGCTTTGAATGGAGGTGTGCTCAAACTTGGCACCAGGACTTCTGTGGTATTATGAGGCAATAAATACAAGTCTGTTGTTCAGAGGCCATTTGAGTGGGACTCAAGACACCTGGGTCAAATCAGGAGAAGCTAGGGCTTACAAGACCTCTGTAGACCTATTCCTATTTGTAGAAGTAGCTTCTGCCACCTTTGCCCCAAGAGCCATCTGCTAAACAGGGGCCAGCCAGCAGTCTACCTCTTGCATCTTAAGCTCCTATACTTGCTTGATTTCTGGGGATCTGTTCTCCATGAGAAGAACTTGGCTCCTGCAAACTTAAATAGAGGGTTGTTCACATTACCAGAGTAGGACCATGATGCTTTTCCAGGGGTGAGGACCCCTAGAATATTTTGTGCTGGAACAGGATGGTTTGGAGGTCTAAATAGTGTTTTTTTTTAAAGTTGTTAATCTGTCAGAATGCATAAAGCAGTTGTGCATCAGGGTACTGGGCTGTTGGTCAAAGAATTAATTGTAGCTTTCTTTGCATACAACACTTTGTGCCTCCAAGAAAACGTTGAAGTGGTTACCACGTACTTCCAAGGATCAGGGTCATAGGCATAGGTGTACAGTACTTGTCCCTTAATTTGGCTCTTTCACACTCTTGTGTTCTGCCTTCAGGAGATGACTTTTTGCTACTTTTCAGGATTAAATTGCCATCTGTTCTGGGTGAGTGGTCATTTCACCATCTAGTTCATCTCATGTTGCTCTTTCTCACCAATAGAGCCTGAAGAATATAATAAGTAAGGTTTTTATTTGGCGGGAAAATACAGTACTGCTTTGAATATCATAGTTCTGTTCTGCCCATATTACATACATTTTGAGGGATTGTTGTGTGCTAATTTATGTGAGGGGTTTTTTTCCCCAACAGGTAGCTGACGTTAAGAACATGCAAGACTCTGATAACATAGTGATAATGCCTCTGAACTAAAACCATAAGCAGTTTGAGGAAAAACTCTTATATTAGTTTGCCTTAGTAATACAAAGAACAGACTTGGGTATAGTTGAATATGTCTCAAGAGATAATGACTTACTAAACATGCAGTCAGTGTATAACACGGGCAAAATCAAGTCTTTGAACTGCTTCTTGTTTCTGTAGGTTCATTATTTGTTTGGAGGGAACCCTGGCAAGTCCTGCTCTCCAAAGATGAGGTTAGATGACTTCTGGTCTCTGAAGCTCTGTCGGCCTTCAAAGGAATACCTGCTGAGACACTGCAAATACCTCATACGGAAACACAGGTATAGGAGAACAGGAGGGCTCTTTGGAAACAAGTCATTGCAAACCTTGGGCTTTGCTGCCTCTATTAGGAGAGTTTGACCATAGTTTTCACTATTTTTATGAAGATTTGCCATTGTCCTGGTCATGTAATGGGTCATAAGTTTCCCAGTAATCTTCCAGTTGTGCCTTGTTTTGGTGTACAATTTTGTACGCTTCCTGGAACATTTATATTGAAAATATCTAGCTATTTATTTTTAAATAAATTATATTGGTGTTCTGGTGAGGATGGGAAAATCCACTACTTGATTAATGGACAAGGAGTTGAAATTCCTTGCCTGCAAATGAATGCATAAAAGCATAGGAGCTTCCAGCTGCTGTGTCAAGCCATAGGTCCATCCAGCCAAGTGTCCTGGCTTGTAGTAGCAAAATGTGGGTGCAGAGAGGGAGGGTGTTTTAATGCTTACTGCTGGATTGTTTCTCCATGAATACACTCCATTGCTTTTTGAACCACTTATTGCCTTAGGCATCAAAAAAAGTTTGGCCATTCTTCTCTCTCAGGGCCTCATGAATTTTGCATTGTATTGCATAGTGGAATAGCTTCATCAGGAGGGTTGAAGAGTGCCCCTGCCCAGCCTGCCCATCAGGGTCTGAGTGTTGTGGATTTGTGCCCTCTCAAACTACGTCGGGCAAATAACTTGGATCTTCTGCTTCCTGGGCACATGCTGCAATAGCTAAGTTGGCATGTGCCTCTTGAGTACATGCTGTAATGCCTAGGTGGGCATCAGCACTGTTGAAGGAAGTGTCCACAATTTCATCTAGAAGTGTTAACCTGACCTGTCAGTATGGTAGGAGAATGATGTATTCTGCCTAGCTCCTGAATCTTGATCTGGGAGGCACCTAGAAAATGTTAAGCAGGTGCCTAGTGAGTTTACTCACCTTTAGGACTACAGAGGGAGGTTGCACCTCTTCTGGACTGGGGTCCCTCTGATCTTGTGAAGTCCTGCTTTAGGTACCTGTTGGTAGGGGCCGCTATAATTCAGGCTTCAGGGGTTTTCAGGGGAAGGCTCGAATTAGTGTTCCTCGAAGCCCTGGAAAACTGATTTGGCTGAAAATGACCTGAAACTCTGAGGGAGAGGGAGGGCAGGGGAAAAAGGTTAAAAAGACAGGGAAAAAACCAACCCCTTCTCCCCCAAAAATAACCCCCCCCCAAAAAACCTGAACTGAAGCATGGAAAAGAGAGGCAGTAGGGCCCTGAAAACACTGTGGAAGCCCCACATGCATGCCGGGTGTTTGCCCCCAGATCCAGGCGTAGGGTGCAGGGTGCTCCGCACTGCAGGGGCTTTCCCCCCACCCTGCACGACTCTCCCAAGACCTGCTGCCGCCTGGGTGGGAGAGGAATTTCCCCTTCCCCTCTCTGCGTGGCAGGTTCCCTTAGCCACTTAGAGGCATGGGAGAGCCCTCCCTGAAAAACACATGAAATTGGTTCCAGCGAGCCTGCAGGGAGCCCACTTTTCCCCCTGCCGGAGCCTAAATTACAGTGTTCCTTACCTATTGCACATGGTCCTTAGTCCCACATGACTTTTTTTTTTTTTAAGTCAGCACTGCACACAATTAGTTTTAAGTAACTCTCAAACCAATTACAAATGGGGATCAAGAGGCTACTAGTGAGGTCCAGCTGAGCTCTGTTCTTGAACCTTTCTCTTCAGCATTTTCATCTCTGGAGAAAGTCATTGGTGCTTGTATTAATATCTGCCAATTTGACAAACATTGGAGGCACATAATGGAGCAATAACATAAACATAGCTTGATTTATTTAAGATGGACTAATCTAAGTAATCCAACCAAAAGCATGGTCATATCAGTTGAGAACTGTTAGACGAGCTTTGAGGCTTCAAGTACGCCCTCCTTTTTCAAAGGTGTTGCTTAGCTCAAACAAGTTATGATCTTTAGTGCATACATTAACTGGGTGAGGTTGTACAACCTGTTTTATGCAGCACATCAGATTAGATGGGAACACAGGACTGGAAAAGACCTTCCCAACGGTAGTCCAGCTACTTGTATCATAAACCCATTCATAAATATATACGTCTATTTTAAAATGAGCTATTTGCTTGCTCCTGCTATGAGTGCAAGACTGCCCTAGAACTTCTGTTTCTTAGTTATAGCCTTCTAATTGCCAATTTAAACTTATTCATGGCCTGTTCATTCCCACTTTGTATTCTTGTGCCAGTATTATTTTTAGCTTTTCGTGCCTTTTCACCCTCCCCAGCACTTACTGAGACTTAATCATAGCCCCACTCAGGCTTTGTTTGTAGGTTAAACAGGTCACTCATTTAGCTTCCTGTCATAAAGGTAGGCTCTTCATTTCCCCTAGTCACTCTAGCAACCCTTCACATTTGAATTTATTCCAGCTCACAGTTTGAGGTCTCACAAGTGCTTTGTGTAATGGTATTAAAAGCCTTCTCCCTCCCCTAGAAGGTCTTTGCAGATGCAAGCCTCTTTCATGGCTGGATTCCATTGGTGACCTTGTCATTGAGCGCTGACATGCATCAAGGTCTTGCTACTTTTCATGTCCAACTAAAATACCCCTAGTTTATGGCAGATAGTCTTACTAGTCCATAAGTGCATGGCTACACTTTTTGACTTTCCTTCTGGCTTTAAATTTTCATCTGATATGGAACAGCGACTTCCTTGGGGGATGTTTAGAACAAGGCAGTGGTGATAGATTCTGCTGTAAACCTTGTGAAGGATATTAGAAAGTGAACTAGGGAATTCCTGTACTCAAATTGAATCATCTTTAGAAAGACCCTAAAATTATAAATCTCGTATGTTCACTGGTTGTTCTCCTTGTTGGTGTTGTCTGTTGTATTATTAACTTATGAAAAAACGAACAGATCTATGCCTGTCTTGGACAAATGCCTTAAATTAGACATGGTTCTGCTTTTCAATCTGAGATTCTCTAATTTCTTCTTCTCTGGGGCAACAACGTGAAAACAGGATTTTCAGGATCCTACCGGTAGTGGTTTAGGGAGGATTGTTGCATGCCTCTTTTGACAGTCATATTTTGTGTTCTGAGAGGGTGTTGGCACCTTCAACCACACACCAGAGGGGAAAAAATAGTTATGATATTTATGCTCGAGTCTTGGGCAGCTGATGTTTGAAGGTTTACAGGTTGTCCACGCTAGGTTACCTGCTGCTTTGCTAAAAACTGACTCAGGCCCCTTCTCCGTGTTACATGTATCACGCAGTTACTGGGTTACTTGTGCAATTAATTTAGACTGGCTACACATGCAAATTAACTCTCTCTCCAAAAAAGGTGCAACCAGATATAAAGTTATTGCTGGAAAATGTGTAATGACTTCATAGCTGGTTGCTATCCAGCTTTAATTTGCACATGTAGCAGAGTCTGTTCTTGTAGTTGGGACTCCCAGTCTTAAGGGTGCACTACTCACAGCCAGACCAGGGAGTCCTGCACCTGCATCCGTCCTGTAGCTGTGGGCTCTGGGTCTTGGCAGTGCCACTGGAGGGCACTCTGGGTGGTGTGCTGGGACCCAGAGTTCACAGCTGCAGCACTCTGAGTCCTGGTGGCTGGGAGGCAGTGTCGTGGCTGCAAGTCTCATTATCTACAGGACTTTCAGCTGTGGTAGCTTGTTACTTGCTGGTACAGAGGAAGCTTGGGATGGCAATAAGGCATGATAGGATCTGATGCTGGATCCTGCAGTTGTACTTCCCGCCACGCATCGTCATCAGCAATCCCTTGCAATTGAGGATGATCATCCATGATAGTCTTAACCAGGGGTGGGCAATTATTTTGGCTGGAGGGCCACTTCACAAATTTTGGTGAGCCATTCGGCTACACCAAATGGGTAGCCCCGCCCCTTGACAGTTGCCCCGCCCCCTGTTTGCCATCTTGTAGCCGGAAGTCCTTCCCTTTGCCCCCGGAAGTGCTACCTTTGGGAGGGAGTGGTGTGGTCTTGGAACCGGAAGTTACACTCTGTCACATGGTCTGTGTCGGGGTAGGCGATGTTTTCTGGCCGGAGTGCTGAAAAACCCACAATGCTCATCTTGCAGGGTGCTGGAGTGCCGGCATGCCAGAAAAACAAAACTGGGCCCGGGGGTACATGGTAGGATGTACTGCATATTATTATAGTTAATAATCATAAATGTTTCTTTTTTGCAGTAAATACCAGGTTTTCTAAAAATTCTAAACCTGGTGACAATAAATACAATTTCATGGGGGAGGGGGGGAGAAAGAGGGGGTGGCACCATGGGTATGCTGGCCAGGCCTTTGGGAAGGTGGCAGCCAGAGGAGAGGGGGGCCAGAAGGGGAGTAGGGGCTGCCCCAGAGCTGCACAGCCTCGGGTCACAGCTGGGCCCCCAGCAGCACTTACGGTGCAGCCCAGCCTGGCCCACACAGCTCCATGGGATGGGGAGCAGCTGCTCTACCTGCAAGAGGATGCTGCCTGGCAGGGGCAAGACGCTGGGTTTGGGGGGCTCCCGGCTTGACCTCTCTGCATGCTGGGAACAGCACGAGTGGGGCAGGAGCCCCCAGGGCTCTGAGAACAGCTGTGCAAAGCCGTGCACTTACCTCTGCCAGCCTGGCCTGTCCGATCCCAAGCAGCACGTGGCTCAGCCGGTGCCAGCTCGTCTGGGCCTGTTGTATCCCGAGCAGCACACAGGGAAGCAGTGGCTGTGTTGGCTTTGCTGCATGCTGCTTGGGACAGGATGGGCTCAGCTGAGTCAGCACCGGCAAGGAGAAGCCGCAGCTGAGCCATGCGCTGCTTCCTTGCGTGCTCTTTGGCACAGGCTCAGCCATGGTTTTGCCCCTCTGGTGCCAACTGGGCCAGGCCCAGCCCATCCCATCCCACCCAATTGACGAGCGGTGCAGGGAAGGGTTATGCAGCTCAGCTGGTTCAGCTGCCACTTCTCCTTGGCAGTGCCAACCTGGCCAGGCCCGCCCCATCCCAAGCGGCATGCAGCAAAGTCAGCCCAGCCTTTGCTTCCCTGCATGCTGCTTAGGACGTGACAAGCCCTGCTGAGTCGGCTGTGGGGAGAAGCAGTAGCTGAGCTGTGTGCTGCTTGGGATGGACTGGGAAAGGCCAGCAGACATAAGTGGAAGCTGTGACTTTGCCGTGCGCCTCAGGCCAGCATTTGAGGGGAGAAGCCGTGGCTAGGCCAGTCCCAAGCGGCATGCAGCTCAGCCGCCACTTCCCTTTGCTGGTGCTGACCCGGCTGGGCCTGTCCTGTCCCGACTCAAGCGGCACACAGCACTACTGGCCCAGCCGCTGCTTCCCCGTGTGCCACTTGGGACAGGCAGGGCCTGGCCAGGCGGGCACCGGCAAGGAGAAGCAGTGGCTGAGCTGCATGCCACTTGGGACCAGACAGGACAGGCCAGCAGGAGTAAGGGGAGGCACAGCTGAGCTGGGCTGGGCCAGGCCTGGCTGGTCCTGAGTGGCACTTGGCTCAGCTGGCAAAGCCTCCTCTTTTCGCTGATGCCGATCTGGCCAGGTGTGTCCCGTTCCGTCCCGTCCCGAGTGGCACGCAGCAAAGCCAGCAAACACTTCCTCCCTTTGGAGCGGTCCCTTGAGATAGCGTGGCAGGACCTGGACCGCCCCCACAGGACAGGTATGGTCATGCATGTGTGGCATGGCAGGAGGCGCGATTTGTGTGGATCATGCATCAGATCCTATCCCACTTTTACCTGAATGTCCAGACGGGCTCTCAAATCCCATAGCTGCAGTCTCCGATTATCTTGCAACTTTTTTCTCTCTGCTCCCAACCTGTGTAAGCTTGATCAGGCTGGGCTGGGCTCTCTTTTTTGTTGTTAATCCTGTTTATTGGTGGTGCAGGGGTGGGGAATATTCCATAGTAGTTGCATGACAGTAGGGCAGTAAGGATGGGGTGGGGAGGCGTTCACCCAATAAAAATACCAGTTCTGCTGTTGGCATTGTACTGTTGGACATGGCTACGGTTTATTTAGAGGTAGCTGCAGGCTACGTTACTGGGAAATGGCTGTATATAGGGACTGGAACCACCCCTTGTACAAATATGTTTTCAAAATGTTTGTGTCATGCAGCCAAAGTTTCAGCACTGCTTTTTACTAAAAACATGTTTCCTAATGACATGGAGAAAGTTCTGTTCTTGTTTGTAGACACTGGGGCACACTAAAATGTGTGCACTTGTTTGTACGTAGTACAGCCCGCTGTCTGATGTAGGTTTTGGTGCGAGTCAAGCTGGTATGTAGACATCACTTGTATCGGGTAAATTTGGTGCTGTCAAGAGCACCTCAGTCCATCTCCTAGAGTCTGATTATCTGCTAGTTTTCTTCCAGATCCTTGACCACGTAACTCTTCTAAAAAGCCATGGAAATACTTTAATGTCAGGAGATAATTGAAGGCACCGTAGATTCATTTAAATCATAGCATTTACATTAGCAAGCAAATTGCTGCGATTTAAAACATATACATGATTAATTTTATTTCATGTTATATTTTTCTATATATCTTGAGAGGCTGGCTTTCTCATTGTGTCATAAGCACAGAAAACGTGAACTTGCAACTACATTCAGGGCCTTACACTAAACTGAGCACTTTTTTTTGCTAGCCAGAGGGATACACAGTTTCTCTTTACATTAGCTAAGCACTTACATACTTTAGTCCTTGTTTACTCAGGCTGTTAATTCTATGGTTAAAAAAAAAAGGAAACTTTCACTGGATTAATGCATTTTGCTGTATAGTTAGAGAGATGTTGGACAAACGTCTGGGCAGCAAACCCTCTTCACTTGATCTGGAAAAGAAATAGCTACCAAGTTCAAGGTAGAACGGGTGCCTTACTTTATGTGAATTTCCCTACTTGAAAGGAATCACTAAATCCATAACTTACTGAATGTGAAAAATCTGCAGGCTTTACAGAGACATTAGTTTTGTGATGCATTTTATAACTTGCCTCATGTCTCCGCTTCCCTTAACTTTTTTTTTGCTTCATAGGTGGTAACTGCTCAATTTACTATCAACTAATCAAACTCGTTAACATGTTCAGGTCCAAGAGCGAGAGTTGTTCTGACTTGTCTGGAAAAGAAGAAATTAAAATGCCAGATGTCAGGCATTTTCCATGTTTCAGAGGTGTAGGTTGTAGCTGTGTTGATCCAAGGACGTAGGCAGACAAGGATCTTTGGGTAAATCTGATATTTTTTATTAAACCAACTCAAATAGTTGGAAAAAAATTCTTCTTTGCAAGCTCTCGGGTACAAACCCCCTTCCTCCAGCTGAAGAAGCATCTGCGGTTGATCTGTGCTCTTCCTGGATGGAAGAAAATTCCCGAATGTCAGTCAAGCTTCTGGGCAAAAGCCAGAAATTAAGCTTCTGGGTGAGTCTTACTTAATCTGAATTAAGTTCTTAATTTTGGCTTTTGCCCAGAAGCTTCTGAAATTAAGAATTAAGCCAGAAATCTCTTCCAACAATACAGGTTGGTCCAATGAAAGAGATCACCTCACCTCACCTCACAAGTCTTGCCTCTCCCATCTTTGCTACAGTTCTGGTCCCCATGACTTTTTAGATTGGGATTTTTAGAACTGGTCCATGTCATCATCTGCTCTCTCTCTTTTCAAAGAAAAAAAAAGAGAAAACAATTTCATTCTCTTACAATTCCCATTGCTGTCTCAGCTTTGAGTGAACTTCTTGACTGGAACCAGTCAAACGGAGAGGGGGGAGATTTTTCTGCATCGGTAGAAGAGTTGACTGCTGTCGACCGGTGGTTTAGCACTTGGAATGAGAACTTGTTTTACCAGCAACTCCATGAATTCAGTGGTCGCTATGCTGAAAACTTCAAAAGGAAACATTTACTGCTTGAATATTTTAAAGGATTATACCAAGTTTTGACATTCTGCAGTTTGCCATAGTTTCAAGTTTAAATAGCTGCCTTTGTTCGTTTGTTGTTTTGTTTTAAAAAGGATGTATATAAATTCATTTGAATTCTTCCTACTCAAAAGAGTCACTTTAAACAAAGACTTAAGAAACTTTCTAACATAGCACAACAGTAGGAGTAAGGTCCAGCCAGCTGTATTGGGTAAATACCAAATAGCATTTGTTTGAATAATCTGCTTTGACTCCATGTTGAGAGTCTCTTTAAACTCAATTTTGGAGACCCCTTTGAGTTTTTTTTGAAGCAGATTGCCCCAAGTTTGTTCTTTCCTGTGATTCCACAGTGAGCACGGTAGACGACAACCCTCAATACTTGGGATGCAGAAAAAAAACTACAGTCGTTTCCTGTGTAGCTCATTTATTTGTCTGAGAATAGTTGTTTTGGAGCTACGTTGCAGTGTACAGAACTGGAGTGGGTCTTTCACCTAGCTTGAAGTGAAAACAAGTCCTTTCTGTGATCCAAGGAGTCTGTGTAATACGTGGAATCGGTCCCCAAAGCCAGACTGACTGATCCAAATCTATTTGCTTGTCTTTGGGCGGACCAACTTACACTCGTGGGTTTAGTTATTCTCTTTAGTCGTTGAGGGTTTCTGAAGACATCATTTCAAGAGATTGCAGCCTGTGGGTGTCGAAGATATGCCTATGGAGCAACATCACCTGGCCCTCAGTGCTAGCCTTGGCAAGAGGCCATGGCTTCCACTTCAGTCAATCCAGGATTGTGCCATCTGCTCTGGCCAGTCTGGGACAAGAACCATGCCGTTTGCACCTGCTTTGGCTGGTCTGGCATGTACATGGCACCTGCTTCAACCAGTCTGTGGCAGGTGCTGCGTGCAGACCACACGTGACACCCAGTGCAGTCTCGGACCAGCCAGACCGGAACAGTCACTGGGTTTGTTTTTCAGGGGGAAAGGGGAGTATCTGTGGGCCCCATCTGTCCTGTCTGTAGGATCAGCCCTGAGCCATTCATCCATCACACAGGGCCACATGAGTTTGACACCCCTGTTTTAGCCATTTGCTTTTATCCCTGGAGGAAAAAGTGGACACAAGGGGAAAAAAAGTTTTTGAAAGAGACAAGATGAGTTCTTGGCTGTTTCTAGCCAGCTAGTAGGCGGAGAAGACTTCTGTTATTTAGGCTAAGGTGCCAAAAATTCTTCTGTTTGATGTACATTGTACGAGTGCCCTGGGCACGTCATTTTACTACTCAACACCTCAGTTTATCTACCTGTATAATGGAGAAACTGCAAACTTATGTCTTGTGTCCCTGACCGTTTGCAAAATGCTGCGCTAGTATGACTTCATTGCATCTCAAAGGCTTTTGTTCCCTTTGCTAAAAGAATTTAGTGCCTGGCATTATTTCCCCCGCCCCTCCCCTTTCAACTGTTCTGAGACCAAACCCTGCTCTTAGGCCCAGATGCTTAACAGGCAGGGACCGAGCTGTCTTTAAAGAAATGTGTGGAGTTATTAGATGCTCATTTGTCTCTTTCCACTTTTCAGGTTTGAAGAAAAGGCCCAAACTGACCCACTCAGCGCACTGAAATATCTACAGAATGACTTGTATGTAACTGTGGATCATTCGGACCCTGAGGAAACAAAAGAGGTAATAGTGAAAACTTCCTCCTCCTCTTTTTTTTTTTTTTTTTTTTTGGTAAACGGAGAAAGTAAAAGCTCAGGTTGAACTTTTACAACTTCTGCTTCCCTTAATCCCTGTTTAAACGAAACTTGGAATAAAGGTTTGAAATATCTTTTGAGAACTGCTTTATCATGGTTATATTAGTACAAATATTTGTCATTTTAAAAAAAAATCACGCCGTGTGAAAGATTTTGTTTTGATCTCTATAATAGTCCAGGCTAATGGCACGGGCCCATACACAGTGCTGTGTACTCTGAATAGGCGTTTTTCATGGCAGCTTCTAGTTTGTTGGTATTTAAATATTTTCAAAGTATTAAAAAATTTAAGTCCTTCTCCAGAATATAGATTGATTTCAGTAGATTGTGTCTATATCCGTTGTCCGTTGAGGCTTAAAGTCCACATGCCTTTATGGCCTTAGACTGTTTTGTTTCAGTGTGTGCAGAGTCTCTGATATGCTCCAGGAATTTGTTTCTGCTTCCTGTTTTGTTCCCTTAGCACAACACACATCATCCTATAAAAGGAATTGAAGAAGTTGAGTTGTCTGAGATGATTTACAGAGCTTTTGAAATATTGGATACATTTTTGGACTGTGTTTGCTATTGGAATTTATACCTAGCATTTTACACCTTCAGATTTATATCAGTATTTTTTTGCATCAAATGCTGTATACTAGCTTTACCCCTCCTCAGCCTAGTTGGATAGAGACAGGAAACTGAGACAGTGATCTCTATTGCCCACTTGTGCTGTGTGAGCCAGGAGTAACTCTTCTGACATGACTAGATAGGTACTGTTATAAATCAGGGGTGACAAGTGGCTCAGTGACTAAATAAATGCCTTGCCCATATTACCAAAGTCATTGTCAAAGCTGCAGCTATATTGGGCATCTGCATCCTTAGTTTGCTTGTTAGATCATATCGTTTCTTTAAAGAGAGATTGTCCAAGGGCCTAAGTAGATGTTAACACTTTGATATCAAAGATACTGGTCTACGCTGTTACAGTTATGCATGCATGATTTCTGTGGGCATAGCAAAAGCTTTCCAACTTTTTGACCCTACATGAAGCAGGGCTATATTAGTTAGGGTAGTTCAGCAAACTTAAATTTGCTGCAGGACCATGCAGATGTGAGAGTTAGCTCACAACAGCTGGCTCCCTAGCCATCCCCTTTTAAAGCAGCTAAAATATACATTTATTAATATCCCAACTATAGCCCCTAAGAACTTTAGATTCTGTAAGGCGATCTTGGCCATGATTGTGTGTCGGGTTTTATCATAGATTGTAGCTGAACGTCGATAACTTTGCTGATGTAGGATGTGTAGCCAAAATCAAGAGAATGCAGTCATATAAACTTCTATGTTGCGAACTTCACACTAAGATAGCCCTATCTTCCACAGCTTTCTTGCTGCTTGGCATGCGAGAGACAAGAATTTTCTGCTATTGTTTTTCAAACAAAGCAGCAACTGTTTTACCTTCTATATAGATTGTCAAGGATCCTACAGTATCCACAGGTGCACAGTAAACGAATGGTTTTCAATCAGTCTGCCTGTCTAGGATGAGAGCTGACTTGATTTGTGCTGCAATCTGAACCCATGATTTCAGGGAAGGGCTTTAAGCGATGCATAGGATGCCCAAGCATTCTCTGTGGCTTTCCGAGGAGACCAACATTGATTTCATTACGCACAGTTTGCTACAGTAAAGGAACCATAACAATGAACACTGTCTTTTGTGAGAGCTTCCAGCCCTCTCTATTTGTCATTTGTTGCATAAGCTGTCAGGCAGACCTCACAGAGTGAATGAATGTAATCTGTGGCATTTCTCTTTGTCTAGTGCCTGTTTAAATTCTCTGACCTCTTTCCTACTAGTTTCTCTATGCCGGATCAACACTTCCTGTTCAGCAGCAGAATTGCAGCCTCTGCTCCGATGAAATCCTCTAGGAACTGCTGCCTGTTCAACCTTGTTGTGTTCAAATAGCTGTAGTTTGCACAGCTTTTTATAGTGCCAGCTAAATTGCTTCATGCCATGCACTGCCCTGGTACTGACTGGGTATATTTCCATTTGACGTCAGCTTCCTTTCTGGTTACTGATCTCTGAGTCTGCTTCTGGCTCTCGGATCCAGACGTCTTCACTTCTTTTTTTTCTGCTCTTCAAAGCTCTGACTCAGTCTTGAGGGTTCAGTATAAAATTGCAGGCACTAGTTTCATAGCGCCTCCCAGCACAGACACCTGCATGCTCCCTGGTTCCATTTATAAGGATGATACAATTTTAGGTGATTATTAAGGGTAGTGTATTCCTCTGCTCTATACCAGGGGTGGCCAACCCATGGCATGCGTGCCTGGCAGCTGCTGTGTGTGGCATGCAATCTCTGGGCACTGAATAAAGGGAGGTGGAGAGCAAGGCCTTGTGGCATGATGCTGCTGTGAGAGGACATGTTAGGAGTCACCGTCAAGAGCCAGGTTAACAGGATCGGCCTGATGATTTGTACCTAAAAACTTGCGAAGAAGAATTTTTCCAACTATCTAATAAAAGATATTGGATTTCCCTAAAGAACCTTGTCTGCCTATGTCCTTAGACCAACACGGATCAGAGTGATACTTGGGGGAGCAGGGCTTACTTTACAGCCTGTTTTCCAGGGAAGTTTGCACCCCCCCCCCCCCCCGCAAGTAGGAGTAATTGGTTTCTCTTGAGAGCTCTCAAAAGCATCAGCCGTCCCTGCTTTCATTCCCCATCATCCTCCGTTGCTTGGAGACGGCACTTGCTGCGAACAGTTTGGCAGAGCAGAAAGCTGCGTCAGTTCATCCCTGATAGATTGTGGTAGGATTTGCTGCGTGTGTCTTTGTGGCCAGTCGTGTTTGTGTCAACCCTGCAAGCTGTGGTTTTACAAGGGCTGCCGGGGGAGAGTGGTGCAAGGTGAAAATCTGTGCAGGAGGATTGCACAATAGACAGAGTAATGGCATTATTTTTAACTGTGCTTCATGCAAGTCTCTTCAGCTGTTAGTGCTCGGTACCAAAGAAAACAGACAAACTGTTCTCAAGAAACTTACTTTGGCTCTGACTTAATCTGTTTAATGTACCATGAACGAGAGATCACAAAGCACCCTGAGCTATTTTATCCTCTTCTGTAAATTTAAACCAAGTTTATTTGGTTAATCCCTATATTTTTTTTTTTTAACTAGTTTTAATGTTTTTTTTAACCATCGGGATGCCTCTTGCAAGTCTTGGTCCTTTTGTCTCTCACCAGTATGGCAGCTTTTAGATGATGTTGGAGCTCATCTGTTGGAGCAAATGTCTCTATTGGCTTGAAAGCATAACTGTTCTGGTGCTTACTGACCTGGGATAGTATATGAGGAGTCTAGAAGATCTCCCTGGCAAATGGGCATCTGTCAGTGTGTTTTGAAAGATGTTCATGAGCCAGCATATCAGAGACTGGAATTTGCACGTGTTGCTTTAAGAAGCATATGTGCCTATTCCATTTTAACAGCATGAATACGTGCTTTGCTCATATATCATATTTACTCAAATACAAGACAACCCCCCCCAATAATTGGATTCTGTATATGGAATATTTACATGTTTATTATAATTTTCTAGGTATAGAATCTAATTATTGGAGGTTTGCCTTGAATTTGTCTCCCTTCCACTACTACAGAAGGGAAGATAAATCTGGGGGTAGGCTTCTTTGTGTTCCCCCCCCCCCCCAAAATTTTTTTTTCTTCCCTCTGCAGCCCTTTCTTTTCCTACTGCTGGACTTTGCTCTCCCTGAGCATATGGAAATGAAGAGCAGATTTGAACATACTGACCTTGAAATAACCATGCCTATTGTAATTTGCATACAGGCAAGCTATTGCGGTTACCCACAGATTAGGGATGTAAAAGGTTAAACGATTAATCATTTAACTGATAAGTATAATGATAACCGATTAGCTTATCAGTTATCCTTTAGCTCAGGGCAGGCGCAGTCTGGCAGGGAAATGGGAAAGGGAAACCACACAAGGCCCCAGCAGGAACTGGAAGGCAACAGGGTGGCCAGGAGGAAGGGAGGAGCAAGCAGGTGGAAACGGGAGGAGAGGAGCACCAGTACCCATAGCCTAAGAGGAAAACAGCAAGCTGCCTCATAACTCATCAATTAAGCAATTAGCTGGTGCTTCACGGGGGCTTCCTCCCTCCTAGCCCAGAGCTTCATGTGGACTGTGTTGTCTTCCAGGCTTGCCTTCTCCCTAGCTCTCCCCAGTCAAAGGGCCCTGGGAGCTAGGAGCAATTCCCAGCAGCAGCTGAGTTGCGGTGTTATGGGTTAATTGTTTAACCAATATAATTAGAGGAGGTTAAATGACTATTTTTTTAACAATGTTTACATGCCTACCATAGACCTTTGCAGACAAGTTTCGTTGGATAAATCTGATACTATTTATTACACCAACTCAAGTAGATGGAAAATTCTTCTTTGCAGGCTTTTGGGTATAAATACCCTGCAAAGAGGAATTTTTCCATCTGTTTGAGTTGGTCTAATAAAAGATACCATATTTACTCCAGAAGCCTTGTCTGCCTATGTCCTTAGACCAACACGGCTACAACCTATACCCCTGTACCAGAAACCTCATTTATCCAGAATTGATGCATTTTACCTTTTTGAAACTGTCGCAGGTTTTAGCCCACTTGATGGAAGGCAAGGCCCCACTAATCATATGTGACAGGCTGAGAGAGGAGGCCAGAGTGGGATTCTGGGTGAACTTGAGGCCCTGTGTTTGATGTTTGCCAGACATCTAAAGCTGGTGGAAAAAATAGGAATGATTGAAAGTGGGAAAGAAAGGCTCAGCACAGCTATGGAGGTGAAGAGGAAGTTGAAATGTATTCAGGGTAGTGGCTCACCATGACCTGATGAAGAGTTGGCACTGAAGGAGACTGAGCACTATGGGCACTACCATGTCTTATTCAGTCAGGTGGAACTAACCTGTTCTTGTGGTGGGTTACTGTATGTTTGTGCACTGTGCACCATTCTAATATATTAAAGGGCCTAGTCTGTCCATCTGTCTGTCTGTAACACTCTTGGAACACTCTGGTTACTGAAACAACAACAATTGGAGTGCTCCAAGAGTGTTACGGACAGGAGGCAGCAGTGTGGCAGAGCACCGCCATTATGGTGGGGACAGTGTGGGGGGGTAAGGCCTTGCCCCCCTACCCTTCCCCGCCCTGCTCTTTGGAGGTGGCTGTAACACGGGGTGCTGGTGGATGGGGATGGCGGGCCAAGCTTCCTCGCCCTGCTCCTGGGAGGCGAGGGGTTGGGGGAGGGGGGGCGGTTTCGGGTTAGCAGGCTTCCCCACCCCCATCATTCTTCATGAGCAGTTCACTAGCGTGTTTATAGTCATGCTGAATTTTGCCTGCATTTAATCGGCATCATAGTTGGTTTCCATTACTGAATCACATGCTGCTTTTGGCAGCAATTTAATGAAGACGGAGTATATCTGGGAGGGGCTTTTTTTTCCCCCTATGCTTGTGGTGGCAGGGGAATAACCATTTGAGTAAATAAGGTCAGTATATCCCGAAACAAACTGAAAGACCCCAGCATGGTAAAAATAGCAACTAAATATGAGCTTTTATATGATGCTATTGGAAGAAAAAACCTAACATTATTAACAGTGATCCCATGTAGAACTGCAGAGGCATTATCTCCTTGAGCTGTAGCTACTACTATGTTTGGAACATCGTCGCTCCTGAAAGGTTTATAGAAAGCTAGAGCAAATGCAAAGGACAGAAAATTACCTACTAAATGAATGGAGGCCAAAAGCCATCAAGTGCAAGAACTCAAGTGGTGACACATGGTAACTCTGTAAAAAGGTTCGAGCTAGAAGTATAAATTCCAAGTAAATTAGTCTCAGAAGAGAGGAGGAAGAGGAGCAGAAATCTAGAACCTTTTTAGGCTCAAGGCTAAATAATTGGTTTTCACTCAAGTTTTGACTACAGAAAAAACGTAGAACAATTCTTTTGCTGTAGAGAACTTGGGAAGCCCATGGTAGGTCTGAATGTTTTTAACACTGTGAATTCCCGTTTGAAATCTATGCGCTCATCTTGTGTATCATGTTTGTACACCTAAAGGTGCTAACATGGTGTCGCAGCCCTGAAAAGATCTCCAGGCACCTTGGTTGAGAATCACTAGTGTACGGAAAGTTTCCTGTGAGACTTGTAGGGTTGTGTTGAATTACAGGGTAAATGGTGGTACTGCCCGCAACATTTGCCTTGCATTTTGTAGGGGCTTCTGATTTTCAGTTGCTAATAATTATGCCAAATTTCAGATCTTTCAGTCCTTAGCATACCACTGGAAGGGACCACAGAATAATAGGTCCTGCTCAGGGCAGGATCATCCCAGCCACATGTCTGTTTGGCCTGCTGTTAAAAATTTCCAAGGATGGAAATTCCCTAGGCTCATCAGGGGTTTGCCTAAGACTTCATCTTTTGGAAAACTTCAATCAGAGTAATGCAGTTATTTCTGAGGTCAAGGCTAGGGTAAGCCATCACATGAACATGTTAAATTCAGATTGCCCTTGGTTTGGAAATCTCTAGCTCCTACACGTGCTAGAGCAAGGGTGGCCAGTCTGTAGCACATGTGCCACAA
>JAGPOW010001296.1:135901383-135917332 GCA_030014935.1 Caiman crocodilus
GGATACGAGCACCGAAGACCCGGGAGCGACTGTTGATGGGGGCCGCTGTTGTGTTTAATACCCAGCACTTCCAGCATGAATCTGGAAATGGCCAGTTAATCACGTGGCTGGGCGCGATGCCGGGGCATTACTCTTTTTCTCGTTATCTCCTGTGAAGCTTAATAACTGTCTATGCGATAGAGGAAAAGGAAAAATAAACCATACGCTGCATTGGCAACAGAGATGCACGGGGAGGTGGAGGTCTTGGAGTGTGCCACCATGCTGCCCAGCACCGCCATCGATAGTGCCGCTGCTACCGCTCCCGTTCACAGCCTCTTCGTCCAATGCTATTTTAGTTCCCGGTCGTTGCCGCAGGCTTTTGGTTGCCCGTGAAGGGTTCTTCAGCTCGTGCAGTGGTTACAGCCCACGTGCCAGGTCCCAGCCGGACAGAAGCAGCCCCAGTCTGGAGAAAGCGGAGTCCAAGTTCTGCAAACCACGCCGAGTTCGATACCATCGTCAATAGTTGGGGAAAGCCTTTCATCTCTTAAACCATCTCGTCTCCTCTAGTCAAGGCAAATAGAGGCACTCTCCCTATATATATATATTTATATATTTATTTATATATAAACAAAATACACTCTATAGTCTGGACAGTGAATATGTTTGGATTTAGCGATGTTTAGGCCACAGCAAACTCCAAGCGTGGCTTGTTTCCTCGGCAAAGCTGGCAGGCACGTGTCCCTCCTTGTCCGATAGGGTGACGGCACTTGTGGCTGTAGTCAGTTTGGTTTTTTTTTTTGTTTGTTTCGGGTTTTGCTTGTTTTTGCTTAGCGGTCTCCGGCTTCGTTTATAGATGCGTGTCCTCTTCCTCCTCCAGCTCCTCTTTCGTGAGGTTGTCCATGGGGACAATCCAGCTGTCGCCCAGCTCGCCGTTTAGGTTGATCTTCTTCTCCTGCATCTCGGAGGGGGTCTCCATCACCTCCAGCGTCGGGTTGTCATGATAGCCGTTCTCCACGGTCTGCAGCTCTTCTGTCAGGCGCTGCTGTGAGGGGATAGGAAAGAAACCAGAAAGGTGTGAAGAAAACCAGAGCTGGGTGGTAGCTCTGGGGATAAGTGCATGGCATGTCCTAGCTGTTAGTCTTATCCTTGGATCATCTGTCCGCGCTGCCAAGTCATCTCGCAGTCAAACATGGCCTGCGTGACTTCCATCGTGAGGATCGCAGCTAGGAGCGTGGAGGAGAGGGGCGAGGGCGCAGTGAGAGGGGCAGGGTGGGGAGCTGCGGGTCGTGACTGCAGTGTGTGGGCCGGGCGGGATGGAGGATCTGGCGAAGCGTCTGCTTCTCCTCCACCGGTGACGGGAAAAGGAGCTCCGTTCTCCCGATGCGTGGAGCGATGCGTGTGAGATGCGTGGAGCTGTCTGCGGTCCCCCGGTTGCAGCGCGGAGCGGAGGGTGTCTGGTTAGTCCGTGCTTCTGGGCTCTGCCGGTCCCCCCCTGGCAGGGGCTGGGAAGGGACTTTTCCCCCTCCTCTTGCTCTGGGAGTTGGGGGACTTAAAGCAAACCTAGAGGGTCTTGCTCCTCTGCTCAGCGTCACCCTGACGCCTTTGGGATCAGGAAGGAAATTTTACCCGGCAGGTAAAATTCACGTGTGTTGCAATAAGCACCTACTTGTCCTTTCAGTGGCAGGCCACGGACCCTGCCCTCACGCCCCTGCTTTACCTGTGGCCCGCGTACGGTTGATGCTCGGGACGCGATGCCTGGTCGCTGGGTGTAGGAGCCGTTTTCAGGGTTTTTAAGAGCAGGCGAGACAAATACGCGTCTAGGATGGTTCAGGCAGGGGTTGGGCTAGACGACCACCTGAGATCCCTTCCAGCCCCATTGCTCGGTGATTTATTTTTTGTTTGTTTATGACTGCACAGATTTGATGCCACTGAAAGGCAATGACTTTCAAAAAGGGCGTGAACTAGAAATGAAATGCCTTTCTTCTACCCTTGCTGTCCCAGCCTCTGGCGGTACAGCATTCAACTCGTCTCGGCAACCCTTCCAGCTCCTCACTGCTTCGGTGAGGGTCCCCCCACACTTGACACCCCGCTGTCGCTCCGAACAGCTGTGGTCTCGTCCGCACCTGCCCTCCATTTTCGACCCTGCCTTCCCTTGTTAAGAAGTTTCTTACACCCTTAACACCGCTCTTTTCTAAGCATTTCCAGGCCAGTGAAAATGCTGCTCTCCCCGGACCGCCTATGCGTGGGGTGCTGCTGGTTTAACGTGCACTGCAAGTCAAAAAGCGCCTCTGTAGAAATGAGACCTTGGTCAGAGACCCAATGGTCTCTGAAACTTTAAAAGTGGGAAAAACAAATGGACCATCCAGTCCATGTCTTCTGGGTTGTGCAGACCTCGGGGCCGTGTCCGCACGAGCATTTGCAGCAGCACAAATCTGAGCCGCTACTTTGTGCCATCGTGATGCCCCTGCCCGTTTGCTTGGCAGCGGGATACGCTGTCCTGCTGTGCTGCAGCATGGGATGCCTCAGTACGGGGCTAGGTGGCAAGCAGCCGCTGCACTGAGGCACGCCGCGCTCCAGCTAGCTGGGGAGCGGCAAAAATATCCTGGTAGCAAATTAGCAGCGCCACGCATGGCTGAACGTGCAACGCGCGCGTGTTGTGGCACGGCAAAGAGGTTTGCGGTGTCACAAACGGCACGTGCCTGCGTGTCTGAATCCGGCCGTTCTGTCGGTTCTAGTCCCGAGGTTGGGGGGTCTTCACCCTTCCACAGCCTGATCTATTTAGTGTTTCAATAAGCTGATGCCTAGAACAACAGCTGGTGTTTTAGAGGCAGCCTCGTCAGAGCGGCAGGGTGAATTCATCCTCTGCTCTGCGACAGGAAGCCTGGAAAGCGTTGCCTGAAGTCGCATACCCCCATCCAAAGCACCTTCTAGTTGGGTGCCTGCTCACGCCCTGCTGTCTCTTTTGGCACTGTTGCCTTCCCCAGGTTTCCTCCTTCCTGTGCGTGTGTGTTGGGGTCCATCGCCCTAGATAAATTTGCCAGTCGATTATTTGCCTGGCCACGTTTCTAGTCTCTCCAGAGCTTGTTGGTGTTTGCCATTAATTCCACTTTGGCGTCATCAGTCCACTTTATGAACGGGCCGTGCTCTCCACTCTCCCAAACCAGCGATGAGGAGGAACCTGGCGTTGAGAGCAATCCCCGTGGCAGAAGGCCACCCAAAATCTGCTCCAGCTACATTCCTGGTCCACAACCCCAGCTCTGTGTTTTAACTGAGGGTTTTGTGGGTGCTTCTGTGCTGGCCAATTGGATTATACCAGCGACTCTCAACCAGGGTGTCACAGCAGCACCCCGGGGTGCCTGCACATCCTATGCAATGTTTGCACCGTTAGGTGTGCAACCATGATTCTGTGACAAACCCAGAGATTTCACATGGGAATCTCTAGCATTGAAAACATTCTGCCTTGCCGTGGTTTTTCCGAGTCCTTTACAACAGAAAGACCACGTTATTAGTTTTCTGTAGTCAAAAAAGGAGTGAAAACTATGAGCTGGCATCTGGGGAGGGCTTTCTTTGTCCTGTGGATGGCTACACCCAGCACTGCACTTCCTTTGTGGCCAGAGACTCGGCCCCGTGTCACGTACCCCTCGGGGCCCGGTCCTTCCACGCCTGTGCCTCTTCTGCGCACGCAGCAGCTTGGCTCGTTCTGCAATGCCCAGACAATGGGATATCTGTCTGTCTGAACGGGAGGGCTGGAAGTCCTTCCTTCCCCGGCCGCTGGCAATCGCAGCGAAGGAGAAAGCAAGGCAGAGCAGCCTGAACGCTGCGCTGACCTGCTGCGAGATTGGGCTACCGCCGCTGTTCCTTCCCCCTCCTCTTTGTCTGCCTTGTTTCCATGAGAGAGCTCGCTTGCAAAATAAAATAATAATAATAAAAAAAAGCTTAAAAGCAAATAAGCAGGCAGTAAAAGCTGGCTTGCTAATTCCCGGGGCGACTGCAAGTTGATGGAGTTATCCTGATATAGCTCCTCACCTGCATGAACTTTTATTATTTAATCGGTGACGGAGGTTGGCTGGGATACCATTAGCAAAGCCAAACAAGCCGTTCCTGTACCCGAACGAGTCTCCGTATTGCTGTACGGCTCAGACTGCGTTGGTAGCGCTGGTCAGAGCTTTCCTATGGAGATGAGGGGTTGGGTTATAACCCAGTCGGGGTGGGGGACTTGACTTTTATCACGTGTCTGCACGACACCTACTGCAGAGGGGTCCTGAAGACACTTGGGACCTCTGGCTGCTACTGTGATGTGCCCTATTTACTGGCATGCCACGTGCACGTTCCCCTCCAAAATTAGCCTTTTACAATTGGGATCTGTGTGTTGGGTTTTTTTAAAGCAGGGAAGCTGATTTTCTGCCCAGACCAGATGCATGGAGATGCTGTGTGACGGCTGCTCCTTTTCCCTTCCTCCTTGCACCTGCTGCAGGGAAGGGGAGATGCAGCTCCCGGGACAACGGTGCACCCGGTTTTGATTCCTGCTCCCCCCCAAATTTAAAGCCAACTTCTCAGCGGCATCGGCAGCACTTCTATTCGGGTAGCTGCAGGTGTGCGCTGCCTTCCTTGCTCGTTATAATCTGGTCAGCCGAGCCCGGCCCCTCGCCCTTGGTTTTCTGTCGTCTGCCTCGGACTCATCGCCCCAGCCTCTGAGCGCACGCCTCTAGCACCGGGACCTTTATTCTCCATCACATTCAGCCTTCCTCTTCCAACCTCGGTGCTTCATCCTCACACTAGGCTTTGCCCGAGTCCGCTGTCTGCTCTGGTTCTGCGGGGTTCGACAAACGACGTGCGGCGCGAGCCGCTGAGTGTCTAGACAGGAAGCTGCCGCTTCCTTTTGGGTGCCTTGATCCGGAGCATTTCTCTCGGGACAAATAAATGAGCTCAGAAGTCAAATCTGAGGGGAGGTGGGGGAACGTGGCTCTGTGCTAGACCTGGGAAGGGTGGGCGAGGGGACTGGGTTGCGTCCCGTGTGGTTGGGATGACATAAAAATAAGGCCGCGTGTGTGTGTGTGTGCGCGTGCACACGCACCTGCCCCCCAGCTTTTATGTCAGCCCTTGTCTGCCTCTGGGAGCCTGTTCCAGTGACCAAAGCCATGCCGGAGGAGAGGTTTTGCTCTGACAGACATGCTGGCGCACAGATGCTTAGCCGATGGGGCAATGGGTTGCATTGCCAAACAGCATCAACCAGCGGTTTGCAGGGTGGCGGAGCAGCACACGGTTGAGCATCCTTGCTGCAGAAGGGAAGGGGCTTGCAGGTCGGGCTGTTCAAGGCCTGGGCTTTGTTCCTGCGAGGAGCTATCGGCCCCTACTGAGCCCCGGGGATAAAGGCTGCGTGTGTTGGGGATTTGGCATGCAGGTATAAAAACTCACAGTAAAGAGCACGGCTACGTGTCGGCCTTCAAACCCCGGGACAGCAGAGGAGATGGTCTGGGTATTTCCAATGTAAAAAACCAGCAGGATTAAAAAAGAAAAGAAAAAAAACAAAAAACAAAAAAAACACAAAACTTTCAAGTCATTCTTCTCTATTTAAAAGAAGCAAGAAGAAAAAGAAAAAAACCAAAGGGTTGACATAAATGCAGGGAAAAAAAACCACAACCCAAAGCAACCTTCTCTACTCAAAGTGTAAATGGCTACAGCCTCAAAGGCATTTAGATGCCTAAGCGACCCCCTCTCAATTTGAGGACCTGGGGGTTGGGGCTGTGAGTGTTTCTCCTGAAAGCTGCAGCCCGGGGGACTAATTCGTGGCACCTGGTACCACTAGAGAGGCTGCCTGGTGGCCTCTGGGAAGTGAATGCGTGGACAGCTGTGCGCGCCACCGTCAGAGGGATGCCTACAACTTCCGGGTGATGTATCTGTTTCAAAGTGGATTGAAATGGCAGGTGAAGTGATGCAGTGCGTGCAGTCGGGGCCGCGATGGCTGCTGTCTGGGTGCTCCTGTTTTTGCGTGGGTCTCTTGCTGTAAGAAGGCAGGGTCGGGACTTTGCCCGTGTGCGAGGACGGGAAGCTTGGGACTAAGACGACACAAGCTGAACGCAGCGAGATCTGCCGCTACCTTGAACTCTAGTCCTAGGATACAGCCGAAGGTCTCAGGTGGGCCGGGTCCCTCTAGCCTGCCCCCACGCTCCTGCTGTCTTTGACGCCAGCTTCTACCAAGCCCTGGTTAGACTTTCAAACAAGCACCTCTGCTCTCTAATGTGGATCCCATAAGGATCCACAGCCGCTACACAAGCTCTCTTCTCATATCTTACACTTGACGGTGAGGCCAATGCCAGCTCGTGGCTTCCTCGCGCTCCCGAGTGTCTGTACCCACCTCTCGGCTCTGGTCTAGTACTCGGACCTTAACTTCTGCACGGCAGGGCCTGTCTTCTTGCTTTGTATCTGTACAGCACTAAGCACTGTGAGGACCCTGGGGGTCCAGCTGCTTTTGCAACACCAGCAACATCCCCCGTTTGCAGCGTTGGAGCAGAAGTCGAACGCTAAATTGTCTTTTTTGTGCGTGTGTGTCGGCTCGTGAATGTGGAGCACACTGGAAGTTTGTGCTGTTTCTGCTGGACAGCGGGACTGCCGCGCAGGCTCTAGGACTGGGAATCGGGCATCTCTTGGGGCGCACACATTTCCAGGCTACTGAAACCCAGCAATCACCTTTGGTAGGATTTGTAAGTCCGCTTAAAGGAGGATTGTAGTTATTTGGGCTAGATTCTCAAATGCTTGTCCCAATGATAGTTTAGCAATCAAATTTGTTCTCTTGGGGAGTTTAACTCTTGGCAATAGCAGCTGGAGCCAGTGCAAGTCACTGGGCTTTTCCTACTGCTGGGGATGGGTCAGGAGTCGGGGACTGTCAGAGTCAGGGCTCTGTTTGAGCTCAGGTGCCACCCCTCTCAGAGGCGAGTGCAAGACACTTTGGAGGAAGCATCTTCACAGGGTAAACCTCACAGAGCTGTACTTGGTGTCTGTGCTTCAGACTCGTGGCACGTTGGCCCACGTGCTTTGCAGCAAACATTGCCTTCGTCCGCGACCTGCCTCTCTGCAAAGGCATTTCCCGTGCAGTGCAAAACTTAAAAGACCAAAGTGCTGCTGCAGCAGCGGCCGTGCGCCGGGGAGCGGGGAGCTGGCGCCCTCCTGTGCACATCGCACTCTCTGCACAGCGTTTCGGCTTTTTTCTGCCACACGCGCTGCCCAGGGCCTGCAGTCGTGCTGCAGCAGAGCACGCGGGGTGTACCCTGGCGCAGATGTTAGGCTGCAGCTCGGGTCAATGGGTTACAACGCACTGCTGCAAGTGATGCACTCAGCAAGCACAGCCGCGCCGTAAGGATCTGGGCAGGCAAGCCACAAGCCACGGGGCCTGTCGTTGGGGCGGTCGGGGCCGCAGCGTTAGCTCTGCGGGACCCAGAGGAAAATCCTACCACCCTCCTAAAAACCTTAGCAGCTGTAGGACCTGGCAGCCCATCTAGGGCCCGCCGCGTGCGCTATCCCGTGTTAGAGGGAAGGATAAAACATTAGCCCTGGGCACGCGGCCCGTTCTCCAGCCCCGGAGCAGCGTTTCTGGCTGACCTCTCGGGACGAGACGTACAAAGTGCAGCTTACCAGAAACGAGGGGGAAACTGCCCTTCCCCACCTTGCAAACTTCCTCTATTTTCTTTTTTTAAAATGGAAAAGCAAAACTGAAGTTTTGTTTCTTCCTACAACTATTTTGGGTTAGACACCCCCCCGCCCCCCGAAGCAGAGTTGTGGCAATGACCCTTTCCATCACGAACTAAGCATTAAAAGGTCAGGCCGGGCAGTTTCGATTCTCTTCGGGTAGCACCGTTTCGACCCGCCTCGGGCCACATCCCGTATTGATCATCGCAACCCGCTCGGGCCAAATGAGCGGCTCCCCCTGCTCTGAACAGCCGTGTCCTTTCTCCTGCTGTCGCTGCGGCCCCAGGCTGCCCGGCAGCCGTTCTCCCTGCCATCGGTCATCCTACTGCGAGCTCTCGGGGGGCACGTATGAGACGGTGCCGGCCCATTTTGCAAAGGCCTCTCGCAGCAATGCAGGAGAAGGGAAAGCGCCTGGTCCTGGCAGTTGCCCGTCTGCTTGCAGCAGTAACACAGCCCCTGTTTGGGATATCCCCCCTCTCTGCCCTACCTGGATGCCCGGGGCAGCTTACCTGGTCCTTCCTGCAGGACCTGTACTGGTGGCAGCAGCCGTAGACAGCAGCAATGAGCAGCAAGGCGACGGCCAGGCACACGATGGCGGCGATCAGAGGCGTGCTGAACCGGTCAGTGGGCTCGTCGTCCCCGAGCTGCTTGTCGGCCAGCATGACGTCGTTGATCCCGGCCTGTACAAGGGGAGGACAGATCCCAACATTGCCCTACGCCTGCTCCTATGGGACGGTGGGCGCGTGGGCATGGATTCGGTCCGCCCTCGGATGCTTCCCGGCGGTCGCTTCTGGCATCCTGCAAGATGCCAATTTCTGCCTGCTCCCCTGGGCTTGGCATTGCTGCTGGATGCTTGTCCACCCTGCCGGAAACAGCTGGGGTTTGGTACTACCCACCTCCCTCCGTTCGCAGAGAGCTGGACTTGTGCAAAGGGGAAGGGCAGACGTTCAGGTCCTCCTTCCCCAGCTCCGCCGCTGCCCCAGGCACCTGGGTCACGGGCTCTGCAGGGTCGCAATGTAAAGCCTAAATGTGGAGGCCCTGATTTCAGAGGACTAAGGGGGGCAGTGGGATTGTTTCCAGTGTCAGGTGGTCTCCAAAGCTTTTTTATCTTTAGAAGTCTTTTTACCAAGAGAACCTGAAAATGATCCTTTAAAGCAAATATCCCCCGTTCCGAGAGATCAAACCCTAGGGCCTTTTGGAAAAATTGGGAAGAAAAGGTCACTTGCAGTGATACGGAAGTTCCCCAAAGTAATTCAAATGGCCAAGGAAGAAACTGGTTACCAAGCAAAAGAACCTTTTGAGTAAGATCCCAGCCCAATTTTGGGGGTAAGGACAGGTTTGAGTAGGAGCAGCCCAGGATGGTAACTCGCTCAATTAAAAGTGTAACCTACTCTCCCAAATTGGAGGTGACCACGCTTGCAGAACAACGGAGGAAGACTTGCACGTGCAGGCCGGATCAGACCCATCGCCTGAACCGCCCTCTGCGTGAACACGAATCTCTTAGTTCACGCTGAAGCTGCAGAAAGGGACTGAAAGAAGGGGACTTAGTCCTGTCGGTGTTGAGGCCAGCCCATTGAATCGTATTGCTGAGGCGAGCCCATTGAACCGTACTACTGAGGCCAACCCATTAAATCGTACTACTGAGGAATGAAGCCGGGTCTAGGCGTTTGGCTTCTCGGAACTGTAGGATTGTAAGTATGTTATGAAAATAATAGTATTGATGGAAATTTGCCTTTTAGTTGTAATTGTAGTTGTTTTTGCAATGCTCAGAGCATTGCTTGGGAA
Organism: Caiman crocodilus; assembly: GCA_030014935.1. NCBI lineage: Eukaryota > Metazoa > Chordata > Crocodylia > Alligatoridae > Caiman > Caiman crocodilus. Next base: position 135,910,831 of record JAGPOW010001296.1, read on the forward strand.
GGAAGTGCGTTCGGAGCATCGTTTCTGAGGCACGCGATTATTGTGTGCTTAATGTCTGTGGTGTTTCTTAACGCTAAGCGGTGTTATATGCGTAGCAGAGTTTTAAAATAAAATCGCGCCGTATGAATTAAGTGCGTAATCCTTGTGAAATCGTGCCGTCAACTAACTACCCCCCCAGCCAGCGCATCAAAACGAATCGGTAAATCGTGTGGGATTTTCTCTATCCCATCAGCCCCTAGAGACGCTGTTATGACTCGCCAGCTGCTCAAGCGATCCCCCTGCAGCTCTAGCGAAGCCGGTCCCACCATGCTCACCACAGAAGTAAAGCCCGAGAGCCTCTGCAGCAGCCTTCGGCCAAAGCATCTTCTCGAGGGCCAAGGCATGGTGCTAATGTGAAAGCTAAGGGAGGTCTCTTTGCTCTTACCTTCTTAAATTCATCCTTCTTCTCCCTCAGCAGTTCAAAAAGCTCCTCCTGTCCTGGTTTTACTAAGGGAAGAGATGAACAGCAGCTGAGCCACGTGCACCCACCGCAGGGCAGGGAGCGCTCTCTGCTGCCCTCCCACCGGGGAGCCCGGAGCGGTCCCAGCCCAGGCGCTGCGCTGCAAAGGGTCTCCCTCCTCCAGAGGAGGAAAGCGAGGCCTGCAGAAATAGTGGGTCGCATGAAGAAGTTGAGTGAATGAGGCCCGGGTGCCGGGACAGACAGGAGCCCCTCTCTCCTGCTGGGTGCTGTCAGCTTTCGCTCGTGTTGGGCTCTGGAAGGGGGATGGCAGGAGTTACAAGGCTTGCTCTGGACCTGGAGGTTTGCTAGGGAGGCGAACTTGGCCCCAAGGCTCACACTCATATCCTTGATCTCAGCTGAACGTGAACATGGGCCACATGCAGATCCATCCTCCCTGGACCCCAATGCTGGTGCTGCACAGACATTTGGGGATGCAACCGCATGCTGAGGGGTCGGGGAGGGTGAAGGCTGTGCACGCCTTCACAGTGTCCAATGGCCCCTTTCATCTCTGCAGCAAAGCCCAGCATTAAACAAGGGATAGAGCCAGGCTCGCTCACTGTGCGTGCCTGGATGGGGGCACAATGTGGGGGAGATGGCGGAGACGAGCATGCTCCGCTGCTGGCTGTGCGGATACTGAGGCTCCGGCTTGCACTGAGCAACCCCGGACGACAGCAAACCTGATCCACACCGATATTTAAACGGGGAGAGTCTGGTGCCCATTGCAGTGGGGCCAGGCATGTCTGCAGCCTGGGCAAGGAGCATGACCAGAATAAAAATCAAAGCTGAGCAGATCTGCAGGACAGCCGGTGCCTGACTCTCCTGGGCCAGCGTGGGATTGTTCCCTAGGCTGGATCTCGCAGCACCGTGGGTTTGCTTGTAAAACTGGCTCCTGTGACCGGCTTCCAGGTGTGAGCCCCTCTTGGGAGCCCTGGCTGGGGACACCCATTCGCGGGCCACCAGCCCCTTCCCTTCCCTGGAGGGCTGGTGTCCTCCTGGGAGCGCAGCAAGCTCTCGTGCTCCAGGCGGTTTGTCTGGGAAGGGCCCGGTGCAGCTGGCAGCAGCGTTACCGCCTGGCTCCTGGGCCGGGAGAGCACCCACATGGATGCCCCGTGGCTCTGCAGTGCTGGGGGACGGCCACAGATGCCAGCACATCTGTCACCCCTGTCTGTCTGTCTGCCTCTGCTCCCCTGCACGCACACCCGCAGACTAGCTCTGGGACCTGCAGCATGCTCAGCCCAACCTGGTTCCCTTCCCCTGCAAAGCTAAGCACGGCTTGAACAAGGAAGCAGGTGCTCCCCTCCTAGCCGGTGAGAGCAGGTCCATCTTCCGGGGCCAGATGCTTTTGGAAACCCACTAATGGATAGTTACGCTAGAAACTGCTCCGAGGGGAAATGTCTCCCTTGGTGACACAAGTGACTGCTCTGCTTCTACATCCAGATGAAGCGGGGGGGGGGGGGGGTTCAGTTTTTGTGACTTGTCCAAACCCTCCCTCCTCCTTGGTGATCGGCCCCAAACTGGCCAGGCCTTTTGGGGGCAGCTGAATGATGCAAACGTTCGTTTGGACCGAAATCCACCCCCTTCCCTTGATTCACTGTGTTGCCACGTGAAACAGCCCTGGTCTAGGGCTGCTCCTGGGTTGAGCTGGATTTGAACCCTTGAAACGTGAACCCTCTGTCCCCTTGAGAGATGCGTGTTGAGGGGCAGGAAGGATAGATGGAGAAGAGTGGTTAAAAAAAAAAGGAACTGCTTTGAAGCTGGGGCATCCTGAGTTTCGTAGCCCCTGGGGAAAAGGGTTCGATCTGGCCCCAATAGCACCTAGGTTTGGAAACGGCAACGGGCCTAGTGGTTATGGCACCCTGGCCCTAAGGGGCTTCCATTAGGAGCTGGAGGAGGGCAGCAGAAACCCACGCGGGCCCAGAACGAGACCGTAATGGGCTGTACTGGAAACGCCACCTGAATCGGAGGTGTTTCACGGGGTCCTGTCTGAACACCTCCAGCACTTCCACGTGGCTGCTCCCGTGCTGGCCTTCTTCCAGATCTGAACAGGTAAAGGGTCTTTTGCGGTCAGGGCCCTGCCATCAGCATTGGGAGGTGCGTGGCACTTACTCTGCACAGAAGCATCCACCAAAGCATAGAGGTTAGGGGAGCCCTGGACGGGGGCCAGGCTCACGGTGCACTGGTCTCGGCTCCGGTTGAACGTGGCCTTCAGTGCTTTGCAGACTATGTCGTACAGCTCCTCGCTCTGCTTGGTTTGCACCGCGCCCTGCAGGGACAGAAAGCACACACGTGGATGGCAGCCCCCTCCTTCCTAACAGGCTCCTGGCCCCATGCACCAGGGCTGCTGGACATCTAACCCTAACAAGTCATGCTGTCTCTCTCGGGCACTTGAGGGCTGTATTTGCTGCTTTGCCCTGGGCATAACACTCATTCCCTCCGCTAAGCCCGGGGGAGAATGAGCGCCAGCAAGCACCGATGCACCTTTCCTCGGTGCTGGACGCCCCGCCGCACCCGAGTGATGGGGACGAGGGTGGGAGCGGGAAGGAGCCCGTTATCTCCATTCCCAGCAGCAGGTTCCACAACCTCCGCACGGCCACCGCGTCTGCGGGACAGGAAGCATTTAAAAGTAGTTTCTTTATTACGAGCCAAATCCGCTTGGCCTGTGCTCCGCGCCAGGGCACTGCCGTCCTTATCTGCGGGCTGCAGCTTTTGGAGTTACAGGAATAGCAGCTCCCCGGGGGGACAGTGGGAGCGGGGACGGGGTGGATCTCGGGGCCGGTCTCCAAGGGCACGTTCCCGAAAGCTGCAGAAAAGGCGGAGGGTGTGCAATCTGAGGCATGTCCCAAAAAACAATTGTGCTTGCACAGCACTGGCTTCCAGCGAGACGGGGTGTGTGATGCCTCGGGGCCAGGGTAAATGAAGTCCGCTGGGGGAGGAAACGATGGCGCAGGAAGAACGCGGCACCTCGCGGGCCCGCGGCAGAGCCGAGCCTTCCTCGGAGATCCTGACGGCTTGCCAGCAAACGTGAAAATGTGCACCACCTAAGCCCAGGCACGTGCTGGGCAGCTTCCCATGCCCGGCTCCACTACTCTGCCCATGCCTTCTTCACCCCGTGCCAGCGATCTCCTCCTTCAGCCCAGCGGTGACGTCCGCAGCTGCTCTGCTTTGCATCCTCTCGCTGCCAACACCTGGTTTGCACCAGTTACTCCTGAGAGCAGACACGGCGTGGCTTTGTGGTGGGAACCATGCACCGATTCCCCTAGCCACTGCTCGCTTTCCCCTTTAGCCATGTTTTGCTCCCATGAGGACTGTAAAAGCAAAGTGTTTTCCCTTCCACGGTGACCTTGGTCGTGTCGGGAAGGGTAGGCATTGCTCTGCTAGACGCGTGCACGGTGCTCCTCTCAAAAGCATCGTGCTGGGTCGTGGGGGGAGCAGCCCTTGCAGCTGCTGGGGGCTGCAAGGGTGGACAAGCCAGCTCCCTCTGGGAGTCTCTTTCAGCCCTGCCCCCTATCACAAGCCCTTCAGCCTCCTGCGCCCGGCCTGGGCTCCTGGCCGGGGACAATGCCCGCCCTGCCTTCAGCATTCACCACCCTGAAGCTCAACCTCCAATTCTGTTTCCTCTGCTTCTCTTGGAGGGTCCTGGCCTCACCTAGGGAGAAGCCAAGGCAGGCAGTCGGTCAGGAGGAATCTTCCTATCTCGCCCCCGTCCAAACTTTTAGCAAGCGGCTCTGGGGGCACCCAACCACAACAGGATGCATATGCTTGGGAGGAAGGAACGGCCCCCCGCTGCAGCGAGCAAGGGAGCTTGTGTGCATTGTTAGTCCCCAGGAGGGACGGGGGGCCTTGGCCACGGCACCATGAGAACGGGGAGCGATTCCAAGCACTGTCCCCTTCTTGCCCTTTCGCTTTCCACCGGGAAAGCTCAGCCCCGGCAGGCTCGTCCATCACCCTGGGCTCTCCGCGGGACTCTGCGGCATTGGCTCGGGCACCCTGCTGCGCTAGCAAGGCGCCTCCCTGCTCCCCCAAGGCTGCCCTAACAGGGCTCACCGCGCCCCATCCATCCCCAGCCCTGCCCCTGGGTCCCGCGTCCGGCTCTGACACTTGCCGCTTGTGTTTCTAAATCGCCCATCCCGCCAGCTCCCGTTTGCATCGCTGTGCGGTATAGCCCGCGGCTCCGTGCGCTTTAGCCAAGCGTCCACGTCGCCGATTCGTCTCCAGGGCTGACTCTCTTCTCCACCCTCTTGCGTCGTTCATTCCTCGCAATCCCTGCCCGGGGTGAAGGGACAGACCGCTGCCTGCGGCCACGGTGCCGGAGAGCCCCGCAAGTCACATCCTCTCGGGTCGGCCTCCTGCTGTCTGCAAAATGGGATCCCAGCATGAGCCTGCCTTCGCGGCCGCGGCGGGGCTGTAAAGGATGCCGCGGTGACGGGGCCAGGGGAGTGCAACACGGAGGCAGGATAAAGGAGGCGGATTTGCTGCGGTCTCAGCATCCTCAACGGCGTCGCCCCGCCGTCGCCGAGATCACACTCTCCGCCTGCGCCTGCATTTACCGCGCGCTTAAGAGTCGCACACCCACGTGCTACGTGACCGCGCAGTAACCGGCAGTGCTGCGAAGCGGCGTCCCCGCGCCGACTGCACGGGAGCGCGTCACTGCTGCACGGCGGCGCCACGCAGCGCTACTGTGCTGCAGCCACGAGCTACCGCGCAGGAAGTGCCGCGTGTAGACGCGGGCTCTCAGTGGGACCGAGCGTGTCTCGGGGGTACGCCGCGGTCATCCGGAGAGACCGGGGGGGCTCAGGCTACTGGAGAGGAGCTCTGTCGCACGGCGCCGGCGGGGACGAGGCTATTTTCTCACGTCCCCTTTCCGTGCCCTCGGGTTTGAGCCGCTCTGTTCAGCGGCAGCTCGCACGGAAATCAATGCTGCCTTAATGAGGATGTCCTTACAAGCCACTTCAGCCCATTCAGTCCCAGGAGGTTCCCCTAGCAACCTGCCGGAGGAAAACTGAAGAGGTTGCGGGGGCAGCTCCCTGCAAAGACAGCACGGCAGCTATTTCTTGCAAATGGACGCGCAGCACGTCGCTGGAGTGAAAGACGCCGAGGCGGGGCGGGCGCCAACCATGGGGAAGGGCGAGTGCCGAGGCCCGGCACCTGCTGCTCGGACGGGACGGGCCCAAGAGGGCAGGACTTTTCCCCCGGACACTGGGAGCTGTGCTCACAGTCCTACAAGATGTATGCAGGCCTCTTCACCCGCGTCACCAATAGGTTGAGCCTCACCGCAGCCCTTGCGAAGGACTTGGGACCCCATTTTACAGATGGGGAACGGGCAAACTATGGCTCAGCTCCGTAAGGGGATTTAGGCACCTAAGTGACTCGACCTGAGCCGCACCAGAAGTCAGTGGAAGCGCAGGGAAGTCCCCCGCCTCGGCTGCGCTGAATACACCTCCTCACCCTCACCCAGCGCAGGCGCCTGGCGGGAGGTGGCCGAGGGCTGTGCAAATACTTGCTCGCCGTGCGGCACCAGGGCTTTAAACAGCTCCGCATGGCGTCCGGACAGAGGACGTTGGCTTACTTTTAAGCCTGAGGTGATGGACGCCATCCTGCATCCAGAAATGACGCCACTTAACCAAATGCAAAATGGGAATGGGTGCACCAGGTCCCAGAGGGGACCCGAGGGACCCGGCGCGGGCAGCGAGCGGAGCCCCAGACGACACCCGCAGCTCCAGGCGGGACGCGGGGCGGGTGGGGGTCACAAGACCATGGCCTCCCCGCACTGGTGGGTGGCCAAACTTGGACTTTGTGAAAGTTGGGGATGAGACGCCCCAAAGCCCAACTATCCTTTCCAAGCCTGTCCTTGCAGCCACAGTCTGTGCCAGTGGCTTTGGCTGCTTTCCACCCGCTGGAAGCCTCCAGGCTTGCCTCCGACGCGTCCCGAAAAGCCATCTCAGAGCGGCGTTCGACTGCTCCTGCCCGGAGCCGGGCTGCAGCTACCGCCCTCGGAGGCAAAGC
>JAGPOW010001296.1:135917432-135929712 GCA_030014935.1 Caiman crocodilus
TCCGTGGCTTTTCCAGGCTCCCGAGCGGGGCGGTCCCCCGCGGCTCCCAGCGGCTCCAGCGCCGGCCCTCCGCGGCACTTTGCATTCCTTGGCTGGGGTTGACAGGACCTGACAGGCTGAGCTAATCTGGTTCCCACACTGACGGGAATCTAAAACTAACATCCCCGAATGAGGTAACGGCACTTGAATCAACAAAACTGCTCCAGCCAGATGGACCGGGGGGCTGGGGAAGGAGCAGGGACAAAGATTTTCCCCTCGCCGCTCCCGTCCAAGCCGGTGAAGTCATGCTGCTCAGGGCTTCGCGCGGCTGATGTGGGAGAAAACACAGGCTCCCGACGAGGGTTCACGATGCAACGCAGCACGCTCGCCGCGAGCCGGGCCTGCCCGAGCTCCGCGTTCCCACGTCAGTCGCCGCCGGGGCTGGCGACGCTGCCCAGATCTGCAGGAAGCAAAGGCCTGTCCCCGCAGCGGATAGAAACCAGGTGTTACGGGCCCTTTAAAAGAGCAAATCAAAGGAGCGAGCGGCGTTATTTCTGGGGGGCTGTTACGCATCCGGCGATGTTACGCATAGCAAAGAGCTTCCCTTTCAAGACTGGCCTCGCTGAAAGCGGATGCTGGGCAGGGCGAGGAGGCTGGCATGCAGAAACCCTGGGCTCCGAAAGCCTCTGAGCATCACTAATGATGCCCCCGATCCCCCTGGAGAGGAAGGGCAGGTACCCGGACATGCACACAGCTCTTCCATTATACCCAGCCACAGTACAGCGAAGCAAAATACTCCGCCAGGCTGAAACGACCGCCCGCATTTCTCCCTGCCGTTACCGGAGCTGGCTTTCGGGGCGGACTCCAAGGTGAAGACCCTCTCCAAAATGTCAAGGCGGAGCTCGTGGTTAGTGCATCCTCCGCAGCTCCCCCCTCCTCCTCCTTTCCGCGGAGCTGATCCCCTCCGAATTAAGCCCATCGAGCTCAGTTTTGTGTCGGCCCGATGCATACAGCTGGATGATGACAGGCACCCAGTAAAATGCAACTCAGCCTGCAGGACTGCAGTAAAAATCCAGTCCATGGGCATCACCTGCCTCCCGAGTGAGACCGTGTAGGCTCAATTAAATCAATGCCCGAAGTGCTTTGAGAGCCCTACTTGAAAGATGCTGTTGAAGCCCAAATGGCCGGATACCGACGGGCAAGCGCTGGCTTACCCCAACCTAGCAGACCATCCTAGAAGTCCTCCAGTACCTTCACATCTGTATCACGCTGGGCTGTTACAATGACATTTGGGGTGTCTCCATGCCACTCCAGTGGTGAGAAACAGCCTTGCTCGCTCGCTTTCCCCAAGTCCAGATGCTGAAGACAAGCCACGTTCGCTCAGACACAGCCCAGCTTCAGGTCTTGGAGTCTGAAGGAGGCTTGGGCTGCTCTCAGCGATGGCAGACGACAGGACAAGGAGCAATGGGCTCAAGTTGCAACAAGGGAAGTTGAGGTTGGATATTAGGAAGAATTATCTCACGAGGAGGGCAGTAAAACACTGGAACAGGCTACCCAGAGGGGTGGTGGACTCTCCATCCTTGGGGGGTTTTTAACCCCAGTAGACAACGCTTTAGCTGGGACGATCTAGGTGGGGCTGGCCCTGCTTTGGGCAGGGAGCTGGACTAGATGTGACCTCCTGAGATCCCCTCCAACCTTCATTTTCTATGAATCTATGAGAAAGCAACCACCAGACATTTTTTGGCAAGTAGGATAGGCAGGGCTGGGCCAAGTAGGCAGGGCTTTTGCTCCGCACCAGTCTCAGGGTTACTGTGGAGGTGGTGTAGACATCCTCTTTGGAGCACGGACGTGGAAGGGGCCGCCCAGGTCACCGAGTCCAGTTTCCTGCGACGGCGGCCAGCCATACAATAGAGGGTTGTCCGGAGGGGTCACAAAACAGGCGCTGAAACCACGAGCCAGGCCCCTCCAGGAAGAGACAAGGGCATCGGCACTACTTTGGCCATGCAATGGCAGGATAAAACTTGTCCAGATGATCCTGAGACGCAGGCCATGCCCCAGGCTTCACTGGATGGCAGAAAGAGTCCAGCAATCCTTACCAGTCGGATCCGGGGGGAAACGCCTTCCAAACCCCCAAATGGTGATTGCTTTACCTACCAGCCAGCCCCAGCAGCCAGACGCCTGGGCTGTCACGACGTATTGCCAGGGCACAATGAACCGAAGGACAGGGAGCGCAGATCTGCTCTGGGGAGGGAGCGCTGCCTGCACGAGGGACCAGCCCAGCGTGACCGGCCCTCCGCTGCCGGCTGCCGGACAAGTAGCCAAGCAGGGAAATGCGAGCCAGGCGTCCTGGGCGCTAAGCTTGGCTCTGGTGGAGGAAACCTGGGGGGATGGCTTCGAGCTTTGACTGTTTTAGTCCTTCCAGCATCGGCAGCATTTCCTGCAGATCCCGGGGCTGAGCACACCCTGCCCTAGGAGGGATGCTGCTGCGGACTCTTCCCTAGCCGGCTTTCAGACTCGGGAGAGACCGAAGTCTTGAAAGCAGGGGCCGTATCCAGAGCAGTCTCTTAGGCAAACGGCGAGATTTGGGGTGAGTCTGCAGACTCCGGTGGATGTGCTGCAAGCAGAGGATGCTCAGTCCTGTCCTCCCCCGGCTGGAGCGTCTCCAAAGACCATCTCATTGCTGGGCTTCCTTTCACGGTGGAAATTATCCAGCATCCTAGCCAAATGCTCTGCCCTCTCCAGGGAGGCTGGAGGAACGGGGGTTAAACATTTGCTTTCCACTTTCCCATCCCCGTGCAATTGGGTGCACTTGCCTTCACTTCGCAGGGTTGCCACCGCTGGAGCTTTCGGTGACCACGGCCTTATAAATACGACATTACAGGGTGTTGTTCATGGTCAAAGTCCAAGTGGTTTAGGCACATTGCGAGTTTATCCAACAGCCCTGAAGCCGACCCAAGCTCTGACCCCCTACGAAGACGTCTCTGGCAGCGCTCGGTGTGCTGTTTTTCTCCTGGGTTGGGAACGGCATGTGGCTTTTCCACCTGGCTGACAAGGTTTGGCTAGGGACTTGTTTGCCACATCTTCAAAGGCAGGAAGTCGGACATGGTTGGTTCTTAATTATTTGCCCAGCTTGGGAAGCAGAAATGTTTATGATTTTCAGGAATTCCTTGGGTGGAGAGTTGATGGCGGATCGAGTGGGAGGTTTTGGGGAACGATTTAAATCCCAAAGGACACGCACTCACAGCCCTACTGCAAACGCCTTCGAACCTGGATCCGCACTGCGGGTTAACGGCAGCTTGGATAAATATTATGATCCGAGCCACCTGAGGGACTGGCGCGGCAGGCTTCCTGGCTGGCCCGACACGGCGAGGGATAATGCAGCTGCCCCTCGCGTGGTGGAAATGAAGAAGGAGATTTGCACACACGTTCACTCGCCAGGCTCCTTTGCAGCCCAAAAGGAGCTTTGCTCCATTTTATTTAGGCGTGCAACCAGAATCTGCTGCCAGAACAAGTCCCAGTCTGCACACGCACGCACGTCAGCCATATCAGCCGGCCAAAAGGCACGCACGCCGCTCCCAGCAATGCACTCCCTAGCTGGCACAGCAAGGAGCTCCAGGAGCAGCAATCTGTGACAGCCATTAAAGAGCACCAGGATCGCAAGTGCGAAGCCCGGAGGAGAGACGGTCTCCTCCGTAGCCTGGCTCGCTGCACCCCGAGGGCACTCAAAGCCCATCTAGGCTGCCTGGGCACAAACCCTTCAGACCCGAGGGACCTGCTGCTAGACCAGCACCCTAAAGCCTGCCTCTTTGGCAATGGACTGCCGGAGATGTGTCACATCTGTCCTCCTCCACCGCTCGCAGCATGTCCAACTGAGTCTGCATGGCCTGGGCCCAGGAGATGGTGGTGCGCGTTGCTCCTCGTCACCCAAGACGCTCCTCTCCATGCTATGGGGGAAGCTGATCAGCGTAGGGCCCGCCGGGGCTGATCCGTGCCCTGGACCATCACAACTGCCCCCCGCCTTGTTGGGGAGACGTGCCAGGAGGCAGCATGGCCCAATACACTCAGCACTGCTGGGAGCCAGGAAACCGGCTTCTTACTCCCAACCCCTTGGGCAACCCCCTGTACCTCTTGTTCCCTTCCCACGCTCGGTCAGTCCTGCCTGTTTAGCTAATTCAACGCTTTGGGGTAGAGCCTGTCTCTCACCACGTGCGTGCAACACGACACGCGCTGTGATGCCAACTCTAGCCGGGGGGCCGTGCTTCAAATGCCGAATGCAAGAACGTGACCCGACTCCACTCGCTGCCCAAGCGCGCGGTGAACGGCAGACGAGGTTTCCACCTGACTGCCAGGATGTGGCTGGAGACTTGTTTGCCACGTCTGTAAAGGCAGGACGTCAGACAGGATGGGTTTCCATTGATCTGCCAGGGTTGGGAGCCATACCGTTTCTTCAAGTGGGCAGCAGAGTGGGAGGCTTCATGGCACGGGCGCGAGGCCATCTTACTGAAAACGGTTAGAAATTCAAATCGGCATGTTGTGTTAGTGGTAGCCGTGATGAACGTGACTTCCCGAGGCACCTGAGCTTCCCAGCCGGAGGGAGCGATAGCACGGAGACCCCCCAGCAGCAAGGAGACAAAGAAGTTGCCGAGCTAAGAGGCTTGCAATCAATTAATTAATAATGCACGCAAACAGGGCGCTGCTTGGTCTTCAATCTGCTGGCATCTGTGAGCGGAGCAAGTGTTCGCCTGCCTTTGTAGTGGAGGTCATGGCTGTCTTCCTGGGATCCCTTGAGTGCATTTGAACAACCCTCACAGCAGCAGGATGTTGGCTGCTGTGGTTCCCTTGCTTGAGCCATGGTGAATTGGGGGTCATGTCTCTAGAGACCACAAGCCCCTCTACGTGCCGAAATTCATTTGGCAGCTGCACGCGAGACGGCTCTCGGGGCCGGTGGGTCGGGATCACGGCTGGGAAGTGGGAACGGGGAGCTGCATCTCCACTGCTCGAGGGCCCAAAGCTCAGGTCTCCCACGTGCTGGGCAAGGGCTGCCACGCAAGGGAGGCACGGCTACCACCCTCAGCCCCCGTTAGGGGCCGACCTTCAGAAGCTTCTTCCGTGATGCCTAACGTGCACCCCTAGGTCAAGTCCAAGGAAGGAGCTCAGAAACAGCCCTGTGCTTAGCAGGTCACACCGGCCAGCTCCAGGCCTCCAGGTTCAGCGCTCGGTCTAGCCATTTAACTCTGCTCTTGACCTGAGGAGCCCAGGGACCTCACCTGATTCCTCTGACTCAGTTTCCCAGGGAAGCCAGGTAATCTACCCACACTTGGTGGTGCCTACGGGGCCAGTCTGCAATCTGCCCTTGGACGCTCCAGTGAGAGGCGCTTTATACGAATCTACGTAGACGAAACCAGGTGCCGCGCAACCTTAGCATCGTTAGGTGTGCAAACACAACTCACAAGAGAAAACCCGAGATTTCTTATAGGAATCCATACTGATGCTGTCCCTGCGTGCTCTTTCTGAGTTCTCTGCAACAAAAGGATTACTTTAGTATTTTTTCTGCAGTCAAAAACAAGTGACAGCTAAGAGCCGGCATCTTCCAAGGGGTGCCCTGAACCTAAGGAGGGGTGTCTTGAGTCTAAAAAAAATGGAGAAGCACTAGGTGCCCCTTTGTAGCAAACGCCGAGTGTACGCGGGCAAACTCCGCGGGGCGACTGAAGCTCAGGCCCATCGCCACCAGCTCTCCCACTTGAGCTAACGAAGTCAAACCTTTTGCTGCAAGGCTCTTCCGGTCCCCGAACCAAGCTGCTAGCCGCTGACCGCGCACAGTGAGCCAACCCATCACCCGTGCTCGGATCCCGTGCGGCATTTCGTCCTATGCCCTCGTCTTAATCACTGTCCTGCGGTTTCAACTGCCACGCAGCAGTGTCGGGAGAAGACCTGACTCCATCCACGTGAACCACAAGCAAAGCTGCCTGCTCCAGTTTCATGGCCTGCTCTGGAAATGTATCAGTGGGGAAAAGTACACAAGTCCGCAGGATCTGCTACCCCGAGCCCAACCAGTCCGGCAGCGTCTCCGACACCGGTCGAGCGAGGTGGTTTAGACCAGTGGCCCTCCAACAGATTATGCACCACCGGTTTCAGACGATACCTTAAGGACCACCAGCAAATTTTCAGTTCAACTTTAAGCACCACCAGCAAATTTTTGTCCTATAAAGTACTTATCATAACTCTGTTAAGGTGCAGCACTGACGGGCCGTCTGCGTACCGCTGGTGGTACCCGCACCACCGATTAGGAACCGCTGCTTTAGAGGAAAGTGTGGAAGCGTCTTCCTCCCTCCGTCCCTCCCAGACACACCAGCTTTCTCCTCCAAGCGGGAGAGTTTATCCCTTTCAGGCACGCACTGGCTTTCTGAACATCCTAGATCATAACCTGGCTGTCTGCCTGAGCCAGATGAATGCCCAATGCTTTTTTTGAAGCCTCCTAAATAATCCAAGCGATTACTACTGACTCGGCTATGGTTGCAGGTGTGGATTGTAGTCTGACGGTGTCCGTGGAAGGAGCCTGGAGCATGATTTTCCCCGAGGAGCAGGGGAGGCGTTGACCAGGAGGTGGTAGCCGTGAGCCGCCCTCCCCGCCGCGAGCCCAGCACAGCGGCGCAAAGCCCCGAGAGCACTTTGCAGGGCCGTGCCGGAGGCACTGTACTCTGGGGCCAGAAGTGACTCAGAGGCCCCGCGTCGCAGAGACGAGCACATCTTCCGCTCCGCTCGCCGAGTTCCTGCCGTTTGCAGGCGCGGGTTTGTTTACTCGATTAAACTCGACTACTCGGAAAGCAGGGGTGGTTTCTGCGGTGGCCTCCCCGACCTCCATCCCCCCGGTGCGTTCAGACTGGTTGTGGTCCCCAAGCCGGGAGCATCTTCGCTCTCGAGCCAGCCAGACCCCAGCAGGGAGGCGGATCAATAGGTTGGGACACGGGGGGAGGAAGGTGCACGCAGCTCCTGGGCTCTCCCAACCAGGCCGAAGAAGAGAAGCGTGCACGCGCCCGGGGTCTGTCTCCTCCTGATGCATTTGCAGTCGTGCCTGCCTGGCTCTCGCTATGCCCCCGTTCACCCAGCGTGAGCCCGCGTTACAGCCGGGGCAACCCACGGTCAGGAACGTCTCTCCGTCCCCGGAGGCAGCACAAGTAAGGGCCACCAAATGGATCCTGCCAGACTCGGCGCTTCATTTGCAGTCGTGCACCCTGGCGTGCCCCCAAACTGGAAATCAGGCAGGGAAGTCACCCTGGGGTGCCCCTCGTGAGTGCCCTCAGGTGTGCCAGGGGGAGATCGGCTAGCATTCCCCGAACCGGTTTGGGTCCCTCATTCCTGGGGTTGGCAAAGGACGCAGGAACAGGGTACACCCAAGCAGTACAGACGTGCCTCTACTGTCTTGAAAACCCCAGGAACTAGAAGCCAGGGGTTTGGCCCATCCAAAAGCCACTTGGCATCCTAAACAACCACCAGTATGAAAAGGTAAGGAGCGGGGAGGCGGCGAGTTCACACAAAACTGGCTCTTTTGTCTCGCTGCAACTCATTAAAGGCAGTTATCGATGTGTTAAGCAAGTCTCCGTATCAGAACCTGCCGCAAAGGTGTTACGCGAAGATGAACGAGGAGGAGGATGCCCTTGCTATTGACGGCTCATACTCAGAAATAGTTGCAGAATGCCTACTACAAGCTGCTTGGGCTGGGTTTTCCTTTCACTTCCCCTGGCTTTACAGCACGTAATACTACCAGCTTCACTGGACTTGCTTCTGATTCACCCCAGCATAAGCAAGAGGAGAACAAGGACATCTTTTTTGCCAGGCAAAGACTGCCAGAAGTTGGCTGTAAAAGTCATGTCCGATCTCCAAAGCTTCAAGGCAGGTGGGTTTTTTAAGATCTAGGAAAAGGCACTACTCACACAGATTCCCGTGGCATTCAAGGTTATAAGCTGTGGTGCTTCCTTTCCGGTTTTGATGGACGGTATCAGCTCCTTGCAAGTGATCTGAAAAGACACAAGCCACCCCGAGTCAGACATGTCTGTGCAATGGAGGCCTGGTCTCTGGAAGAGCAGGCAGGTCAGGCACGAAGGCCTGGAGCGTCCCAAGGGTGGGTGGTTGTAGCTGTGCTGCCCTACGGACACGGCAGATGCGATCTCTTTTATTAGACCAACCTAACTAAGAAGTTTTTTTCCAACTTTTAGTTGGCCTAATGAAAGAGATCACATCTACCCAAAGAACCCAGTCTGGAGCATCCCAGTCCATTTTGTGGCCTGTACTGGACCAGCAGTTGGACTAGGTCTAACCAAGGACCCCCTTTTACGGTCATAAATTCTGTGAAACAATGAATACAAAAATCAGCAGGCAGCAGACGTGAGAGGCAAGAGGGAAACGAAGCATGTCAGGTCCGTTGGGCTCGTCTACCTGGAAGACGCTATTTGGGAAACCGTTGTGCGGTGGGTACCTGTTAGCGGGTTTTGGCACTCACGGCGGACAGCAAGGCCGCTGCGGGGCGAGGTTAGACAGGCAGCTGTATGATTCAGACCCACCCGTGCTGAAAGCAACCCTCGGAAACCTCCCCCGCTCCTACTGCCATGCTCCCCACCTTGCTGCACACACCCTAGCCCCATCACCTAACGCGGGGGGGCAAATTCACCTTGCCTCCCAGGCCAGATCCGGACCGCGGGGCTCCTTGTGGGCTGGATTCACCCTGGGACACGCGGCAGCAACTCCAGCATCGTGCACGAAGTGCAACTCCTGCTCTCGTCGTGTGCCCCGTGCCAGAGCTAAGGCCACCGGTGCGTGCCCCTGCGCCGTGGCCATGGGCCATGCAGTAGCAATGGCAGCTCCAGCATGGGACAGTGGTGGGACTAGCAGCCGAGGAACTGGGGTCATGGCAGAGGCAATGGGTGAAGTGACTGGAAGGCAACTGGGGTTGTATCAGCAGCTCCCTTGCCTGCCCTCCTGCTGCCAACTGCCAGGTCTACCTAGGCCTGGATTTTGTGGCAAGCCACTTCGCCCCGGCCACGTCCCCAACTTCTCGAGGCTGCCACTGAATGGAAGGGCAGATCTGGCCTGCAGACCGCACGTTTGGCACCCCTGCTCTAATGCATGGCGCTGCTCCTCTGCAGACCATGCACAACCCCTGCAGGCCCAACCACCTAGCTTATCTCCAGCTCGTTTGGTCCTCCATTGCATTTCCTCTTGCGACCCCCTCTCTCCCCTCGTCTGGGGAGTTCACCCGATCCCGGGCGGCAGGCTCATGCCTGGTTAGAGGTTTCCCCAGGAAGACCTCCACCTACGGCAGAGCTTGCACCTTCTCATGTGGCCTGGCCATCAGACAGCAACGCGCCCGTGCAGCCTGAAGGACAGAAAAGTCATAGCCTCGTGGAAAAGGAGGGCTGGCAGGACCCCGGGGAAGTCATCGAGTGCAATCCCCTGCTCCAGGCCCTTCTTCCCTAACTAAATCACCCCAGTCAAGTGTTTCTTGACCCTGCTCTTCACTTCAGGCACCCTCACCCCCAACTGCACTGCTTGCAATGTCAAAAATGCCCTACACCTTGCAGGGGGGCGAGGGCGCTGTCGAGGTCCTGCCACTGGAAGTAGCGTGTCAAGAGACCCAAGGCCTCCACGCCAGGTATAATCCAGCGTTAGAAGGTCATTGCCCAAGACTTGCATCGGACTCCCAAAGAAGCACGAGCCTCCTCTGGGCATGGTGAAGTGGCCCGTTACCTGCTGTTTGGGCTGGGAGTCGCCGGGCTTGGATGCAGAACTGGGCTCAGACACACGCTTGGTGTCAGCTGGAGTAGACGTGGCAGCCTCCAAGGCTGAGTCGGTTTTCAGTAAGGGAGGATCAGACTTCTTCGTGGTCACATCCTTTCCGTCTCCCCCAGGTGTGCCAGCCGTGGGCGCCGACGTTCCTCTGGTCGTCTCAGCCTCTTTATGCTCTTTGCTTGCACCTTTCCCGCCACCTGCTTCAACGAACGAACAAACGAGGCACGGGGGAGTTAGACGGAGGTCCGCAAAACACGACCGGAGGAGCGGCAATGTGAAGGGAAGGCTGGCGCTGATCTAGCTGGCAGGTTAAAGGTTTCTGTCTAGAAATCGCCTTCATTTTGGTTGGCTGAGTTGTCAAATATCAGCCTTGCTGGCCAGAAGTTTGCTGCAGGTTGTTATGTGTCCCTCCAGTGAAAGCCTGGCGGTTGGGGGCCTGCACAAGTGTCCTGTTTCTTACCCAGCTGCATTCGCAGCCCAGCGAGAAAAGCGGGGAGCGCGGGAGAGGTTGGAGCCTCACTAGGAGGGAGAGCAGCCAGTCCCTGGTGTCTCAAAGGCCTTTGTGCAAGGGGAAGTAGGTGTCCCGACGGACAAACAGATCCCCTGCCCGTCTTCCTACCAATTCCCCCTTGGTGGAAGGGGAAAAAAACGTTAACAAGTTGTGTCCCGCTCCACCATTTGCTTTTGGCCTCCTCCAAAGCTTTTGTTTGCATTGGACTGGGAGCCCCATCCTTCCAGGGAAAAGTTTCTGAGGGGTCCCAGGGCTTTGCCGACGCCAACCTGGGGCCGTGTCTGAGCTGAGCACGCATGGATCTAGAAAAGCCTGAAAGGGCTCAGGCTCTCGTTGCAATAAGCACCCTGAAAACCCAACCGGCCCCCAAGGAACAAGACACAACCTCGCTTGTACCTGCAGTGGTTTCCAGCAGTGTAGTATTCGGAGCTGGATGCGTCACAGGGTCCTTATCCGGATGGGTGCCAGCTGCCGGGGTCACCCCAGGCACGGTGGGCTTAGATGCCCTAGGAGCGGACGTGGGGGTTGTGTCCACATGGCCTAGGGGGACTTTCCTACCAGAGGAGTTGCCAGTGCTCGGGGAGGGGATTTCCGTGACGCGAGGGGAGCTCGTCGTGTTACGGGGGGCACTTTCTGTGCTAACAGGGGTAGTTTTCGGGTCCGGGGAGGAGTGCTTCGTGCTGGGGGGGGGCCCTCCCGCGGTAGGAGAGGAGCTTCCCGCACCGGGGCTGGTGCTTCCCGGGTCCAGGGAGGGGCTTTTCTGGGTAGTGATGGGGGCTGTTGTGGCGTTGGTGGAGCTAGCTGTGCCAGGGGAGGACTTGGTTGTGCCATGGGAGGTACCCACCGAAGCAGGAGAGGGGCTCTGTGTGCTAGCAGAGGTGCTTTTGGGGTCAGCGGTGGAGATTTTTGAGCTTGAGGCGGAGGTTTTGGGGGCAGGAGTGGCAGTTTTCGGGCTAGTGGGGGAGCTTTCTGAGGCAGGGGAGGTTTTGGTGGCACTGGAGGAACTTCCCAGCACAGGGTGGGAGCTTGCTGGCGCAGCGATAGAGGAGAAGCTATTTGTGGCAGCCGAGGTGCTTTTCGTGCCAGGACCGGTGCTGGTGATGGTAACGGTGGCTGAGGTCGATGTATCTTCTAGAACAGAAATTAGTGTGAGATGGTGATTTAATCAGATGAAAGTCTGCCTACTGCAAACAGCCCTAATTCCTCATCACAGACCCGATACCCAAGGCTGACTCTGCAGTAAAATGACAACGGCTGGGTGCCCAGGCCCTCTTCATTGCGGGGAGCTTTCTACGTGGACAAATCTGATGCATGGGGTGGGCATAAAGTGCTCCAAGGACAAGTGCCGGGGGACTAAAGAAGAGGTGCAGAAAGGGAGCGAAGAAGCCATAAAAGCACAGCAAGGCGCCGGGGGGCGAGGGTCGCAGGACACAGGAGGCACCAGGAAGTCAGCCTGTCTGCCCACAGCCGGACAGGCGACTGTCTTTGCAGCCTCCCCCTAAATCGGTCCCTCCAGGAAGGGTCATTTTAATCTTACAGCCATACAGTGATCTCCTGCCATTGCCCACTTGGCGATATACAGAATAAGAGGCCGCAAGCCAAGGGGAGGGCACGCGAGGCAGACAGACTGTCCAAAAGCTAGCTAATGCACTCTAGGTTTTGTCCTGGGAACCAGGAGGGTTTTTGCCCCATGGCATGGATGTTGCAGCTCCCTGCTCTTGTGGCTCCTAAGCCAGGCAGGCTGCACGTCCCTGAGCAAGCACGGTCGTGTCAGCATTAGAGACTGCCTGTGCGCACGCATCCCGCAAAAGTGCTGCCCAGCCCTCCCTCACCGCCTAGACAGCAATAAAGGTCGGTTTGTCTGTTGGTTTTGCTTCTTTTCGTGGTTCCTTGAAAGGGTTTTACTTATAAAAGAGAACGAATGAATCATTGGGCAGGCCCTCGCCCTGGCAGCGAACACCTCCTCCCCAAGGATGCAGGGGTTCGCGCAAGCCAAGGGGGGGGGGG